>JAKSZT010054090.1:1383412-1443537 GCA_026826555.1 Tolypeutes matacus | reverse complement strand
GTCTACAGTGTGAACTGTGGTCTATGGTTGGTGGCAAGGCTCCAGGATGTGTAAGTTCATTGAGGTTGGTGGGCCACACTGAGGGAGATGTTTGTGTGGGATGTGGTGGGAGGTGTGGGAGGTGGGCAACATGGGAATCCCAGTGGGTTCCGTGTAATATTTTAGGTAATCTTAGCAACTCTTAAAATATATGTATATATATATATATATAAATAACATTTTTGTAAGCAAATACACATATATGCATATATATATTTATATATCATTTTACAAATGTTTGTATGTATTGTGAGAATTTTGATTTTTACCCATAATAAAAAAAAAAAAAAAGTACATATAGAGTGGAACAGATGTAACTCAAGTTGTTGAGCACCTGCTCCCAATGTACAAGATCCTGGGTTTGATCTCTAATACTGCCTAAAAACAAACAAAACAAACAAATGAAAAAACCCACTTTCATTGTGGAGTGGCAGTGATTGTGTGCTTGCTTCCCATGTTTGAGGTCCTGGTTAAATCCTTGGTACCTCCTAAAAAAAACCACACACACAATTAGAGATGATAAAAGGTAGGATTCAAATTTTAGTGTAATTGAAACAATTATGTGGAAAATACAGTTGAGAAATTCTCCCGGAATACTGAAGAAAAAAAATAAAAGAGATGGAAACTGTGGCACAATGGTAGCTATGAACAACAGAGTTCTCTAAAACATGAAATGTCAGCAGAAAGTTGTCCAAAGTTTTCATGGAAGAAGCTTGTGACTAGGGAGTGTTGAACCTAGCTGCATTTTGTCTAACTTATGAAGGAATGAGCCATTCATATATGTTAGGGTTAAAAAATATGCCATTCACATAACTTTCTTGGAGAAAAAAACAAACCTTTAGTGGACTGAAAGAGAAATCAAAATGAAGAATTTAATAATAGAACATTTGTTATCAAGAGATGGCAGACCTCCTAATGGACTAGTAACAAACACAAAGCTACCACAAGTTCTTAGAATCCCCATTTAGCAAATAGCACTGGTTGAACTGGGTTCACTGTTGAATCTGTAAGAACATGTAATGTGTTGGCATCTGGATTTAGCTTAAAAGTAAACCATTTCATTATGAGTTGTTATTCCTCCAAGGACACAGATTTCTAATTGGGCAAAAGTGATTGTTCTGGAAAGGAATAATCTACCTCAGGCATTACCACAAGATTCAGAAGTTCCATTAAATATTACATTACAATAATGTTAAAAAGGGAACAACTCTTGCTCAGAAAAAAAGACAGAAAGGATGTACCTCAAAGTATTAAATAAAATGATTATTAAAAAAAAATACCCTCAATTGTTGGAGAGGATGTGGAGAAAGGCAGAGGAATGCTCATTCAGTGCCTGTGAGATTATAAAATACCAAAGGCCACTGCTGCCATGTGGAAGACAGCTGGTTCTTCAAGAAGCTAAGAATCAAGTTGCACCCTGGTCACAGTGGCATAATTGACAGACACCACCTAATGTAAAGAGGGATGGTTCCTTAAGAGGGAGCAGGATCTGAGTTGGGTCCATTCAGATTAAACCCCTGGCCACCTACCTGCACTTCCTGTCCCTGTCCTATTCAACCCCCAAACCCCTACCCCTCCCAACCCCATGGATCACCATGTTTGCTTTCTGATTATGTACTTTTGTCCACAGGAATCCTGTCCTGTTTCAGACACAAGGAATGCTTTTTCCTGTGGTTCCTAATACATCTGTATCCCTTTCCTGAAATAAACATTTTCATTTTACAGTGTCCTTATTAGGAAGCCAGTTAGTTTTGCATTTTCTCTTTAAGGGAATGAAAGATAAATTATATTCCTCATTTCATATCCTTTTTGGAGATATTCAAAAGGAAATGGAAGCCACACCAAGCAGCTATCATGACTACCTTCTTGCTAATTTTCTTTACCTCATCTTGCCGCTTCTTCAGCAGTCTGAGTTGCTAGGCCAATAGGTACAAACAGTAAAAAGGGTTTCCTCATTTGCCCATTTCTGCACCTCTCATGCATTCTGTGAGAATACAAGAAACACTCTTATGCCTAAGTAAGTATCTTTATTTTTAACCTGTGTTCATTTGTCATAATGCCACATAATTTGGTGGGTCCCTAATGCAAAAATGTACAAAAGATAAAAAATAAAAACAATTGTAACAAAAAACTTCATCATTGGAGGGTTGGTGGCCAACATCCCATTTGCATACCAACACCATCCTCTACACTCTGCAGCTGAGAGAAATGTTTGGTTTGAAAAGCTGCCTCACCACCAGTGAATTTGGGGTGCTCTGCATGGGGTACTGTATTTACTTGGACCACAGGAGACAGGTGACCCAGTTTCAAAACCAGGCTGTGAGATTCAAAATAGAAACTGAAGCTTGCCAAGCAGAAAGCCAGGATTTCCAAGTTATCTGCTCTAACATTTGCTGAATCTGTTCATAACATATTTCTTGAAGTTATATGTTAGCCCCATTGACAAATAACCCACCCACGACCCCAAACTGTCTCCAACAAGTCTCCCCTGCCCCAATGACAATGGCCAAATGTTAGCCCCCTTAATAGTGCAAGACCTAATAACCAAACTACATGCTACTATTAATCACTCCATCCTAGACACACCTGCAACAGAAGCCCTTTTCCTCCTACACACACTCCCACTGCCACCCTTAAACATCCCCCAATTCTAGGAAAACATGTTAACCCTGTAGTGTGGGACACCGGTACCCCTTCATAGCTAAACACCATAAACCCATCAAGGTCACTATTAAAAATCATGATCAATTCCCAAACAAGCCCTCTCTCCCCTCAAGCAATACTCAGGTTACCACCCATTAACAAACCTCTCTGTGGGACTTCTGTGGTCAACCAACTCATCCACTAACACTCCTATTCTAGCTGTGAAAAAGGCAAACATCTTCTGACTAATCCAAGATCTACAGACAGTTAATGATGCAACTCAACCCCTCACAACCATTGTTCCAAACCCATACACACTACTTTCATGAATACCTCCCAACACCTCTCATTTCACCATCCTAGATCTCAAAGACACATTCTTTATTATCCCCCTCAATAGCTCTTCCCAAAATCCATTCACCTTTACCTGGACTGACCCAACTACTAAAGTCACTCAACAACTCACCTGGACCATCCTCCCCCAAGGTTTGGCCACAGCCCCCACATATTTGGCCAAGCCCTAGCCTGTGATCTTTCTACTCTACTCCTAAACCCCAGTTATGTTACAGTATGTTGATGACCTCCTTTTGTGTAATCCCTCCCCCAAATTTCCATTGAACACAATACCTCCCTCCTGAACTTCTTTGCAGGCAAAGGATACTAGAAGTCCCCCAACAAAGGCCATTTTTTCATCTGTGAATCTACATACCTCAGGTTACACATAACCTCCACCCACAAAGGCTTAACACAAGAGCTAAAAACCTTATCTATAACCACAGCCAAGTCGGAACTTCTATCCTTTTAGGACTTGCCAAATTTTTCTGTCTCTGGGTATGTAATTTTGAACTTATAACCAAACCCCTCTATTGTGTGACCATGGGCAACCTCAATGAACTAATATCTCAACACATATCAATCATGACTCCATTCAAGTAACTACAGAAGGCCCTGTGTGCTACACAGCCTTAGCTCTGCCAAATCCAAGCCAGCCTTTCCAACTATTCATAGACATGAGGGGAGGGTATGCTCTAGGATTCCTAACCTAAATGTATGGACCTGATCCCTGTGCAGTTGCATACTTTTCAAAACAGCTTGATGAGACTATCACAGGGTGGCCGCACTGTCTTCCAACCTTAGCAGCTGCTACTGTATTGACCCAGGAAACTATAAAATTGGTAACCTTCCAAACCATGCAAGTATACTCCTCACACTCTATCTTCCCTACTGTTCCACCAAGCAATTTCAATCATTTCTAATACTTTCTTACAAGCCATATACACTGCCCTACTCCAAAACCCAAATGTTACACTTCACTGGTGCCCCTCCTTTAAGCCCACTACCCTACTCCCCATACCTAATATAAACATGAATGCAAAAGCCCCAGAACATGAGTGCTCAGAAATACTTGATCACTTCATCAGCCCATGTCCCAACATCTTGGATATCCCCTTGCCAGAACCTGTCCCAAACTGGTTCATCAATGGCCACTCCACCCAAATCAGCAACTCCACACAGACAGGATATGCAATAGTAACCCTAAACAGCATAGAATCAGGCCCATTACCACCAGGCACAGCCTCACAAGAAGCAGAGCTCATAGCCCTCACCAGAGCCCTAATTTTAGCCCAAGATCTCACAGTCAACATATACACTGACTCTAAATACACATTTCATATCATGCTTTCACATGTGGAAAGAAAGAAAATACCTTACCACCAATGGCTCCTCCATCATCAATCGCCACCTGATTCTGAAAGTCCTTCAGGCTGCCAGCCTGCCACAGCATGCAGCAATCCTTCACTGAAAGGGGCACCAAAAACAGAACAACCCACTCATGCAGGGAAATCATATAGCAGATAAAGAAGCAAAACTACAAGGCACCAAAACTAGAAATCCATCTTATACACTCTCATCAATGTTACTAGCATCGCCGTTCAGCCCTACATCCTATTCTCTGGAAGAAACATGCTCTTTACTGCAGGTCAGGGCAAACAGTAACAGATGGATTTTTAAGGACAATAAGATAATACTCCCAAAACCAGAAAAAGTAAATATCCTTACTTCCCTATACAACCACTTCCACGTCAGCCCTAAACCACTAACTCAGCTGCTCTCCCACTGCAACACTCTCTCCAACCTTCACAAAATTCTGTCACAAATTTTAGCATCCTGTCACATTTGCCAAACAACCTAGCCCCAAAGACTGCCCCAAACACCCCACACCCCTACTCATCAAGTTCATGGACAAATACTCGGGCAAGATTGGCAGATAGATTTCACTCGCATACCTCCAGTAAAAACAAGTAAAATATTTGCTAATCTTCATGGATACCTTTTTAAGATGGGTGGGAGCCTTTCCTAGCACCTCTGATAAGGCTGATGCTGTAATCAACATCTTAGTACACGAAATCATTTCCCGGTTTAGCCTTTCCACATCATTACAATCAGATAACAGTGCTGCCTTTATTTCCCAAATCACCCAAGGGGTATGCACTGATCTCAACATTATGTGGAAGTTGCACATTCCATATTGACCCCAATCATTGGGCAAAGTAGAATGTATAAACAGCCTAATCAAAAACCCACCTCACTAAACTCATGATCCAAACTCAAACCACCTGGATAGAACTTTTACTTATTGCACTCCTCAAAATCCACTCTGTCCCCCATAAACCCATCCTAAATCCCTTTGAAATCATGTACGGTCAACCCAATGTCCTAGGAAAATTTCCCTTCCCACATCACTCTTAAGTGACTACGTCCTCATTTTAAGCCAAACACAACTTGCACTTAGGCAGCATGCCCATGAAAGCTTTCCCCAACCACCAATAGAAATCACAACCACAGACTTTACCCCAGATGAGTGGGCCTACCTAAAAGCCCTACACCCTAAGCCCCTCCAGCCCCTATGGATCGGACCTCATCTAATACTGCTAAGTACCCTCACAGCAGCTAAACTGGCCGGCATTTCATTTGGGTCCATTTTACCCTACTCAAACCCATGCCTCAACTTACAGAAACTGGTCCAGCCCCACCTACCTCACATCTCCAGACTGCAAGCCATGAAGAAACATCCATTCCTGACCATTACATCTGTGAACCACAAGAAGGCTTAAAGCTGCTATTTTGCAAGCTTCTGGGTAAAACCAATCCTAGATCAGACCCCTAATATGTCCACAGCCTGCCAAGTAACTATAGTTGTTTTATTTGTGCTAACCTTTGTCTTCCTTATCTCTCTAATTCTTTTGGCCATAACAGAGTGTGCTTGCCCCCTATTGTGCCCAACCTGTAACCACTCCTTTATCTTGTGGCAGCTAAAACTGTAAAACTCATGCTTACAGCACTCTTCAAAAACTCCCTGTCAATTTTACTTTGAGAATTGCAAACCTATTACCAAGACCTCATTAACATTACTCAGTTGTTACTATGCATCTCCAACCTCTGGATTCAAGGAGATCTCTTATCATACAACCCTGAAAAAATATATTTGTTCACTATCATCATTCTAATAATTATATACCAAAATCATGATGACAACCCTCCCCCTCATTTTTGTCCTGCAATTTCCCCTCACTCTGTGTTCACATGACCCTCAGAATACCTTGCTCCTCCTAGCCAACCAAAGGGTGCAATATTTTAACCTATCTTCATGCTGGCTTTGTCCCGACCTATCCAAACAACCTATGCTAATCCCTGCTTCAGAAAAAAAATGGTGTGGTACAGTAATGTTTTTCCAGGGCCACATCAAACCAAAATCAATAACCAGATTTCAAGTTCTTTTACCAACAGTATGGCTGGCCATAAATAAATCAATATATGATCTGCACTAACAAACACCATAAACAGGGCCTCTTTATTCCGACCTAAACATCTCAAATCTACACCTACCCTTCTGTGTCTTAGCCAATATCTCTAACACCAATACTTTCAGCCAAATGCCCTCAAACCAGTGCAGACACACATTCCAAATCATTAGGGATACCACACCCAAACCAGTTGGTAAAGGCACCCGCTCTTCAGGTATCCGCATAATATTAGACTGGTTGCAACTATGCAATAACAAAATATACCTATAACCCTTCCCACAACCTCTCACAACATCAATGGGGAAACCATGGAGTTTCCTGTCAGGGCAGACCCCCTAGCAAGTTGCTGACTCTTATCATCCAATTAACACTTCCTATTCACCCGCTGGCTGACATGACAACTGTCTACCCTGGAACACTATATTCCCCATGCTTTGGGATCCCACCAGAGGATATCTCTGGGCCTTCCACAATGAACCAATACCAAATCCAGCCCCAAACCCAACTATGGCCCTATCTATATCCCACAAAATGGACACTAGCATCCTAACAACTGGATGCATGAATAATGACTGGACTATATCCTTCTACATAGCCCCTGGAAATCAGTCTGGACTGTCATTTCTCTGTGAAAACTCTCTATACCATTTTCTCCTCACTGAGTCACAGGGCACCTGCATGTTAGTCTGTGTTGTCCCCTGGATGGGATATACCAATATCTCAGCCACCCCTACCTCCCTTCTATGACCTCTCATCTCAAAATCTAAACATGGAATACACATCCCCATAAAGATCACTCTTGGGGTCCTTGGAACTGCTGCAAGAGCCACCTCATTAGGTCTCTCTCAACATCAATACTCACAGCTAGCCCAAACCCTCACCAAACTCAGAAGAAATAACCACAGAGTTAAGGGCACTTGACATGCTATAAAGTCCCTGGCCAAATTAGTCCTACAGAATAGAAGGGCACTTGATACTCTAACAACTACCCAAGGTGGCACGTATGCCTTTTTGGGAGAAAAGTGTTGTTTCTACATAAATTGTTTGGAACAAATCCAAACAGTCATCAAAGAAATTAAAAAAGTAAACCAAAACTTAAAAAATTCTAATTCTGCAGGTGGTAGGGCATCCTGGATTGTGTCTTTCTTCATGCCCTTTGTTCCCTTTATTATCACAGTTTTTGGTCTATTAATCTTTGTCTCTTGTCTCATCAGTCTTCTGACTTCATCTGAAAAACAATACATAGACTAAAACACTCATTTACAACTTCCTACACATGAGAAGTGTCAGTTAATTGCCCTAATACCAAATTTTGCTGTTCTTGCTAGTACCCCAACCCCAGAGTATTTAAGAACAAATCCGAGTCAATTGGGTGAGCTGAAGTCTCACTTCAGATCCCCTCCATGCTGGTAGTCTAATAAATTTCTCCACCTGAACTTTCATCTGTCTCTGAGCCTCATTGAACCAGGATCTAACACTTTATTGTAAATATGTAAAATGAAATAGGAAATAGAAATGTTAAATTGAAAAAGAGAGTGTAATGTCAGGTTAGATTTAATATAACCCATTAAAATAAAGATAATATGGTAACAAGCAATTATAAGTGTAAATGATAATTCTAATAAAATAGTACTTAATTATAACAAAATTTTAATTGTTATATTCCACCTTTAAATATTTGACATAATAATCTCTAAGAATGAATTAAATTATTGTTTTAGTTATCCAATTTCCATTTAGGCCATAATCCTTTTGGGATATGCAAGTTCATATATGGGAATTTCTCACATCTTATTTGCATAAACTACCATAGATAATAAGATCACTAAGAAGACCCCAATATTTCCAAATGGAGCCCCTCAAAGCTCAATAATCCAAGGGTCAAGGAAGAAATGACAAAAAAATGAGAAAATATTGACAACTCAATGATGAGACAATCTTTTCAAGAGCCACCAGACATCCAAGCTTATCACAATGGATAAACTATTCAAGGAACTGGAAATTGGCCTTCAGGCCTTGGGTCCCAAAATGGCTCCCAGCAGTGGATGCTGGCAAGGCAGGATCAATTACACCTCGACTTTGGGGACCCACAGAAAAGCAGCTGCTGGGTGGTGACTGGCAACAGGCTTAGAGACTGTGCACGCCCTTCCTCCACCACAGGGATCCCCAGTAGGCACAGCCCTAACACATCTGCCCCAAATTACTTGGGGCTGGGGGTCATGGATGAGGGACTCTTTTGAAAAGAAAGCATCTAGAAAGAAGGCCATGATGAAAGGGCAGACAAGAATGAGAAAGAAAATAAGCACTTCTTAGAAAAAAGTAAAGTCAAATTATGTTTTGTAGTGGGGATGTGGTGGTGGTTCAAATATAGAAGTAAAATGAATAAACCACTAGGCAAACTCACGATTATGGGGGGAAAATGAAAACACATCTGTGGTCAAAACAGACGCACACAAAATACACACAGCAACCATGATATGTTGATAATGGGGGAGTATGGAAAAAGTGTGCTAAATATATGGTATAGACCATGGTCAGTGGCAATAGCCTGATGATATTATCTCATAATCTGTAACAAATGTTCTACCATGATGTGGTGTGATGATGGAGGAATGTTGTATGGGAATTCTGACTGAGTGCATGATTGTTTTGTTAGTTCACATCTTCTGTAATAAAACTTTATTGACAAAAATAATAATGGGGTGGGTTGGGGGAAAATACACCAAATGGAAGATATGGACTCTAGTTAGTACAAAGATTTTGCTGATATTCTATCATGCACATATTTGGTGTATTTTAAAAAGAAAAACAATTTTTAAAATATGTGATAAAATACAAACTTTTAAAATAAAAGTTAATATCTATTATCATTTTCATATAAATTATTAGCTAAGAGTGATAGCTTTGCTCAAAACATAAACTAAATGCTCCTTGAAAATCCAAGTTTTTAGCTCTTTTTTAAAGAACAGTCTTTAAAAATAAGAGGCTTCAATGATTTCATTTAGTAGTGAATGCATTTTGTACAAAATTTTTTAGACAAGTTTGTCTTTTTTTAGTTAAATAAATAATGTTAACTACACTAACTTTGAGGATAATGATAAGAAAGTTCCAATTGCTTCTCTCTGATTCCTTAATTTTTTAATAATCCCACTTCTGATTTGATAATTTAGAGGAGATCTTTATGAATTATTTTAGGAATCTTTACTCAATTAATAGCAAACTCTAGCTATTGTTATAAGGAAAGCACTTCTGATTTGTCTCCATTTCCATTGAGTTGTTCTCATGTATAAAGGGACTCTGACATTGTTACCATATATAAATAAATGCTGTTGTGTCATATCCTACTTCTTTAGAAAGTATTTGAAATAAAATGAAAGGTATTTTTACAAAGAAAGTAAGGGGCAAACACAGAAATATACTCACACATATACACACAAACAAAGAGGCCCAACAGCACCCCAACCTCATACTCTCTCCTATGGCATGCAGAAGCCCCTGCCCAAACCCAATAGGGAAAAGCCATTGGTAGGCTGAGCAAGGAGATGTAGATTGACTTGACAATGCACCAGATGTCAGGTGGGTGGCAGGGTGGATTCATAAAAATCAAAAGCTGATCTTCCAGTCAGAGTACAGCCATCCATGATCAGACTCCATCTTTGAAAAGCAACACAAGGAAGACCTGACTAGAAAAATTTATAAATCCAAAACCTCTGTTTATAAGGCTCAACACCAACTTTCATTCAATATATTTTTTATTGAAGGATATCATTCATAAATGAACATACAAAAACATGTATTATATAGTAAAAGTTGTGAACTTAAAAAATAAACAGGCATAACAATATACAGGGGTCCCATACATCACATCTCCACCAACACGTTGCATTGTTGTGATCCATTTCTTATGAACTAGTGTTGTTGTTAATGCTAGGTGCAAAGGAAGAGTCAGACAAGTTGTTGCATTTGAAGCAGAGGGCTGCAGCTCGCTCAGGCAAAACAGCCCTGAGGTTACTGTGATCCTTTCTTTTATTTAGCTTACAGCAGTGTTTATTATTCTCAAAATAGCTTAACTTTGCCCACAATCTGTTTTGCCCTTACTTCAGCAAGAACATTTCTTTTTCTGGCAGTCTACCAAGAAACATAAGCACAAACATAGTTCCTTGCCCTAAGGGCCTTGGTCTTCACATCTTGTTTTCTATTCTAATCCAAGGAACTGTGTTCAGTTCCAAAAATGTGTTCCCATTTTCTGGTTCATTCTAAGTTTATCTAGCTCCTTGTTTCTTCCTTCATTTCCCCCTTATTTTTTAATTGAAATAGCATGATGTGCACTGTAGCAGACTGCCAGTGCATTAATTGGTTAAGTTGTTGTGATCTTTTGCAGACTAAACAATATAAAAAACACAATATTAATACAGTTATACATATGAACATAACAGATCCTGATAAACCATGTAACCATTGTTTAGGGTGCAATTGTTTTAACCCATTCATTAACCCTTCCAAAATCTGTTCCCCAGCCATAACTTGTAATTTTTTTTCAAATGTCAGATGTATCTTCTGTCGCAAGCATAGGATTTCCTCAGTTAAATTATCATGATTCAGAAGATGTTTTTTCACCGAATCCCAAGGAAACTCAGTTGCATTGTAAAGCACAGGAGTAATACAATAAGATGTTTGATTCCAATCACATTTCATTTTAATTTGTAATTTCATAGCTTGAATCTGATCTCTTAACAAAATAACAGTTTGTCTTAGGTCCACTAGTTCTTCATGTATTTTTTAATCTATTTGTCTTTGAGTTCCCCATAACTGTTTTGAGTTTTGTTGCCATGTTCGCACAAAGTCAGCAGTTTGAACTCCTTGTTGAAGAGCTATTCCTGCAGTGGCTGCTGTTGCTGTTACAGCTATAATACCCGTAATTACAGTTATTAACATTCCCCATAAATCTTTTTGTCCTTTTCAACAATTTTTTAGATATTGAAGTCAATATCCCCATAACTGGAGTATTTTGCCATTCTCGATTCACCTGCACAGGTAACCATACTCCAATTCTTGCTCTTAAGATGTAAAGACTAGAGGTATTTGGGAAACTAATAGAGCTGTTAATACATGTATATAAAGAGCAGTTGTTCAGACATTCTATTGCCCCATTACTACTATTCCAAGTAATATTACCCAATAATAAAACATAAGGAAGACGCACACAAGCTCTAGCCCATTCCATATTATTGTGAGTAAAGCTAAGAGTATAATTGGTACTTATATTTGAAATATGCCCCCACCAAGAACTAATAGAGTAAAAAGCCGAAGATAATTTCCACAGATGTGGCTGAGTGGGATGTCCCACCCTGAAAGGATTAGGCAGTGTAAATCCTCCCCCATGCCAGATAATGGAATCCTTTGCATGTGTACTTATGCTTTGGTTCTCCTTATGCCATTTCCAGTCCAGTGGTTGGCCCTTTCCTCGAGCAGAGCCCTCAGGGCTCCAATCATTGATGATTCCATAGGAATTATTAATTAACACTCGTGGTTCTGAGCTATGACACATAGTCCATGGAAATACAGGACTGTTAGCATACACATAAGGAATCTGGCACACAGGAACCTCCACAGGAATTGGAATTTCATCCTGAGAAATATTGCCTCTAAATCCTTGCACAGCAAGTGCATATATGGAATTGTGATTATGGGTACCATTTTTTCCAATACTTAACCATAATTGATAATGCATTTTTAAACAATGATCCCCCTCTCCAAAACATATGGGCATTCCTTCCACTCCTGTAGAGTAATTACTAATCAATTTTCCTTCCTCCTCAGGCTTCAATGGAGCACGGGTATCAAATGGCCCAGGAAATCAGACAGTCAAATTATTATAAACCACAATTGGAGGATCTGTCCAGGACATACCTCTTAATATACATAGGTATGTAGGCCCAATATGTATAATTATGTGAAGGTGCACTACTTACTGCTGTGGTTGTCAAGATAAGCATAGTAAAGAATAACTGTGTTAGAGTGACATTCTGACTGTTAGAAGTTTTCTGCTTCTTGTGTCAGGTTCTTTGGCTTGTTTATGTTTTTCAGATGTCTGGACGGGACCCAAAGCTGGTCTCCTTTATCTGTAATGATAAGAGCAAAACCTCGACCTTATATCCTAACTTAACTTCTGCCTTCTCCCATTTATTTTTATTTTTATGCTTTCAATAAACTAGTTGTCCAATATTTGTATCTGTATTTTTGCCTGATTTTTGCCATAAATGCTCTGCTGCTGATGTATATATGATTCTAAATAATGCCTGATATAATTGTTCTCACACCTCACCATTTCCCCCTTTTTTGTTTTTGTAGCATTTATAAATAGAGGTTTAACTGTTAATTTTTTATGATAAGTATACATATATTTACATGCTTACTAAATCAGGGGATACAGTGAAATACTTGGTTTATTTTTGGCTAGAGTCTTAGATAGATACAAGATAAATGTTAATATGTATATTTACTTTAATAAGCTTTACTGACAATTAGGGTGAGAAACATAAATAATGTAACTAATTAAAAGATTAAGTCAATATTGAACAAAGTTACAGAATGACAGATAAATAGAGTAGTCTTATATATATACTTATCAATATTTAGCTTTTAGCTGGGAAGTGTTGAAGTAGCAACTGATACTAGAGTTTTGGTTGACTGTGTTTAGGATTAATGAATTTGATATTATAGATGCCAACTTGTGCGTAGTCTACTAATTGCCGAGGAAGGGGTCAGCCTTTTGAGGAAGGAACACAACACTCTTTGAGCAGTATACTTTAAGGTTTATGCTTCAGTCCCTGGGAGAGTGGCCAGCTCCCCTAGGGAGGAATACAACACCCATTGAAATGCACTTTATCTTTTTGAATTTGTTACAAAACATCTTTGATGTGCTTACTATTTTAATTTCCAATATTTTTCTTGAAATGTGAAAAGTGTTAACTAGCAAGGCATTGGTTTGTTGATTAACAAAGTTTTTTGAATGATGCTTTACTTTTAGGCTTGAACAATACTTACCAAACTTTTTTTTTTTTTTAAGTACATTTAGTTTTAGGACTGTTCAAATTCAAAACAAGAGATTTATATATATATACTTAATAAAATACCTTTATGTGTAACATACAAGTTATTAAGTTTTGATTAGTATTTAAGTATATTATATATAATTCATAACTACAGTAGATTATACAATAACAGACATCTAGTGATTAAACTTTTATTTCTTAAGCATTTAAGATTCTTAGTAGCATGATTAGAATGATCTTAATTTCTTTATTTAGTATAGTTTGAGGCATAGGTAAAAACAAATTAGTATTTTCTATTTGGGCTGTGGGATAATACATTAACTTGTAATTTTAATATTTGCATTGGTTTTGTTGTTAACATTATAATTAGAATTGGGGCTGTTGCTTACAGTGTTGAATATAAACTTGATTTATTGTTAGCTATTTTACAGGAAGGGGAATGTGGGCTGGCTTGACCTGTTTAAGAAAATATTAAAGAAAGCTTTAGCAAGTTTTTTTAAAACAAAGTGATAGTGACATAACTGGATATTAATTTTTTGCAACAAACTAGCAATATTTGGGACTGCTGCATATTGCAGGAGTGTTATTTTATTTTACTATATTTTACTGTTATGCACTATCCCAGCAGCCTTTAATGGCTACTTTCTTTTTGTAGTTATAACTACAAATTATGATTAATAACGATATATTTTTATGTAATATTATATGAAAACATTATTAAATTTTCAGGAATTTTATACACTTTTAAAGTATTCATATGAACTTTTTATTCCTATAACTTTGTTATAAAATTAGAAAATTTCTTTTAATTATAAACAATTTTAAATACTTCATTCAACTTACATCACATGAACTTAACTATTTTTAGTATTTTACCTTTTTTTTTTTTTTTTTTTAGGTAAAAGACCAACTTATATGGGACAGTTTGAAATAAAAGCTATCTTTCAGGATTTGACTTTGAGAAAGCAGGTTTAAACATTGTGTTCTTTTTAAAAGTGATAAGACCTGTTTCTCCGTGGAAACAATAAGGTTAAAGTACAAGAAGCTATTCTGATAAAACAGACTTTCTTTATTGCATACTGATTATTTAGGCAAAAAAACTTTGTAAACCTTTACTAAAACAGACTACTGACTTGAGAAACTTTGAGAAAGAATAAAACTTCAACTTTATATTATTATATTGTTTGACATTAAAGCTTTTAAATTTTTATAGATAGACTGCTTAAATTTTACTTAGCTTTGACCACAAAAATTCCTTTTTCACAAGCCTTTTGCACTTTTATATTTATTCAGGTTTTGTCCCACATTTTACTTTGTTTTAATAACTAGTTATTTTATCTTAGGATAAAATTACTTTTTTTTTTTCTTTAATAATAAAAGCACATTCTATATACCTTTCATACTTAAGTTACCACAATGATTTTGGAAACTTTTTCCAAGCAAACTTCTGACAACATATCAACATTAAACAAACTTGTTAGAATAATAATTTAATTTGAGTATAACTATTTTTATTATTCTAAACTAATATCCATATTTATTTATTAATATAAGTGCTTATTTAATTTTTGGCCATTTGACTAGAGCTCTTATAATAATCTTTATTTATCAATTTAATATTACTATCCAGAGGTATCAAAATATACACTGACACTGAACAAACAGACAAATATAAAAAGAATTATGACACACTAACAGAAACATAAAGCTTATAATCAGACCTATAATTTTCATTCTTCTGGTATGGCTGTCTTCAAGCCCTCCATCATTTCACATTTTTGCTTTTACTGTTTTTAAGATTTTTTTTCTGGAATCTGTGTTACCTGTAATATATAAGCTTGTTCTTTGAAACACTTTTGTGCATAATTAGCAACCAGATAGGACAACTTAAACAGCATAAATACAGTCAAGCTCTAATTTAGCAGTTTATACAGATATTTAATCTGTATTTTTTGGATTACTACTCTTTAGGAGTACAATTAGGCTCGAAGTTCAGATTCCTCGGATAGGCCCTTTAATTCTTGTTCTTATTTTTTGTATACCCAGTGAAGGGGTAATAAACTTAGTTTCAGCTGAGGGAAGATCGACAGCTGTACTGCTTTTGGTAACTACCTTAAGTTCTGTTACAGGCCAGAGTAAACTGCTCTGTTGCTGACTGGGTAGATTTGAGCAAGGCTGGGAAATGTGCTCATATTGTTTGTCTGAGGGCCTTGAGTAAGGCCCGCTTGGAAGTTTCCCAACTTATTAATGAGACTGCCATTTTTATGATATTTAGAATGGCATTTCTTGGCCCAGTGTAATCCTTTTTGGCATTTCGGACACACGCGAGTTGGTATTGATTTATTATTGCCGCTAAATGGAGCTCTTATACTAGTTTTGGTTTGGCAATTTTTTTTTTCATATGACCTTGGTTCCCACATTTAAAGCAAATTAAATTATTAATCATAGGACTGTGTCCCTTTAGAGCAGGTTCAAGAACGTTCATGTTATATGTATTAGGCCCAATGTTTTGGTATGTTTTTATATAATCTTGCAAAGTACTTCCATTTACCTTTATCGGACATAAAGCCTTTTTACACTCACTGTTAGCATTATCAAAAGCCAACATTAGAGTAAGCATTTCTTTAAGATCAGATTGAGTTTCTGTCTTGTTGACTACATCTGCCAGCGTTGCTACAAATTCAGCATAGAGTTTAGTATTTCCTTGAACAATTTTTGAAAATGATTGCACAGCCTGTCCAGGGATGGAGATTCATTGTCAGGCAGCTAGGCAGCAAAATCACACTTGTACATGGCAATATCATCATATTTAGCTTGGCGAGGAATCCCAGCCCATTGACCTGCTCCTAATATTTGTTCAGCAGTAATAGGCACTGGTGGATTTTGCTGTTGAGCTCGTCATGCTACAATATTAGCTTCATCAGCCCACCAAGTTTTAAATCGTAAAAATTCTGCTGAATTAAGAAAAGTTTGAGCTAACAAATATCAACCCCAGGGTATTAATCTGTTTGCTTGTGCCATTTCTTGCACCAATTCTTGAGTATACGGAGAATTTACACCATATTGAGTGCATGCTAGTTTTAAATTTTTTGATAGTTTTAAAAGGAATAGGGGCATGCTCATATTGTACACCCCCTTGGGGATTGTTTCAAAATCCCTGCATACTCATCAGTCTGGGACGGGGAATTACCCATAATCTCTGCTCCTCCCGACGACTCTGTGTACCAACTGAGCAGCATTTAAACACCCGTTCAGTCAACTCGATTCCCAACTCACCTCTAGCCCCATGTTGGGCACCAATATGTTGTGGTCAATGCGAGGTGCAAAGGAAGAGTCAGACAAGTTGATGCATTTGAAGCAGAAGGCTGCAGCTCGCTCAGGCAAAACAGCCCTGAGGTTATTATGATCCTCTCTTTTATTTAGCTTACAGCAGTGTTTATTATTCTCAAAATAGCTTAACTTTGCCCACAATCTGTTTTATCCTTACTTCAGCAAGAACATTTCTTTTTCTGGCAGTCTACCAAGAAACATAAGCACAAACATAGTTCCTTGCCCTAATGGCCTTGGTCTTCACATCTTGTTTTCCATTCTAATCCAAGGAACTGTGTTCAGTTCCAAGAATGTGTTCCCGTTTTCGGGTTCATTCTAAGTTTATCTAGCTCCTTGTTTCTTCCTTCAACTAGGCAAGAGCATGGTCAAAATATTACTAACTATAGTCAATCTCTCACATTTAAGTGTATTTTTCCATTAAACCACCCAATTTTTTTAAAAAATCAAGTCTATTTTTTGATAGATATTAATAAAGCGTGCAATCTATCCAAAGTGTACAATCAATGGTGTTTGTTATATTCACAAAGATATGCATTCAGCACTTCAACCATTATTAAAGCTTTTCATTATTTCAACAGTAATAATAATAAAGAAAAAACAGACTAATAAACAAGGGTATTACTCCCCTCTCAATCTATTTCCCCTGCTGTACATAGCTGCTATTCTGGCTATTTTTGCACAAATATTTATTTGTTTATCAAGCAGTTTTACTTAGGTATATTCACATATCATATCATCTAGTCAAAATGTATAATCAATGGCTTTTTTTTTAGCTGTTCAAAAGATCTTTATTACATATTTGTAAATTAAAATAGAAAATAGAAATGGTAAATTGTAAAAGAGATTGTAAGTTCGGGTTAGATTTAATATAATCCATTATAAGAAAAAGAATGTATGTCAATAAACATTTATAAATGTAAATAATAATTCTAATATAATAGAAATTAATTATGACAAAATTCTAATTTTTATATTTCTGCTCTATTGGACTTAATCTCTAAAAGTGAAATAAATTATTTGTTTAGTTATTCAATTTCCATTGAGGCCATAATTCTTTCAAGATAATCAAATTCCTATTTGAGAATTCCTCACATCTTATTGGCATAAATTACCACAAATAATAAGATCATTAGGATGAACCTAATATTTCAAAATAGGCACCCTCAGAGTTCAGTAAGACAAGCATTGAGGAAGAAATGACAACAAAAATGAGAAAATATTGACAACTCAGTGATGAAACAATCTAATAAAAAGCCACTAGATATCAGATACATCCAAACTTAGTGGAATGGATAACCTGTTCAAGAACTGGAAATTGGCCTTCAGGCACTGGGTTCCAAAATGGCTCCCAGCAGTGGAGGATGGCAGGCAGGGTCACACTACACCACCAAGTTGCAGGGACACAGAAATGCAGCCACTGGGTGGTGCCAGACAACTGGCTTAAAGAGTATGCTCTCCCTTCCTCCACTGCAGGTATCTCTCATGAATGTGGCCTTAACACATCTGCTGCCAAATTACTTGGTGCCAGGGGGCATGGAAGAGGGACTCTTTTGAAAAGAAAGCATCTAGAAAGAAGGCAATGTTGAAAGCACAGACAAGAATAACAGAAAATAAGTGCATCCTAGAACAAAGGAATTAACTTCTAATTTTGTTTTGTAGTGGTGGTTCAAATATAGAAGTAAAATAAATAAACCACTAGTCAACTCATGATTATGAGGGAAAAATGAAAACACATCAGTAGTCCAAATAGGCACACACAAAATACACACAACAGCTGTGAAATGTTTATAATGTGGGAGTATGGAATAAATGGGCCAAATGAACCATAGTTAGTGGTAAGAGTCTGAAGATATTATCTCATAGCCTGTAACAAATGTTCCACCACAGTGTGGTGTGATGATGGAAGACTGTTGTATGGAAATGCTGACTAAGTGCATGATTGTTTTGTTATTTCACAAATTCTGTCATAAAAATATAAATACAAAAATAATAATGGGATAATGTTGGGGGCCGTAAAAATAATATATCTATGTCTATTTTGCCTTAAGCGAGGTCGGTGGCATGCAACATGGCCGCCAGGACTGAAACAATAACACCCTAGCCTTCTTCTAGGAAGTCAGCAGCATTTCCCGCCCATGCCAAAGATTCGCGCCAGAAATGCTGCCACCTACCCCTAGCAACAGCGCCTAGCCACTCCCTCAATACTGCCACCTCCCCCCAGCAACAGCACCAACCAATCCCACACCCCCAGCAACAGTGCCTACCAATCCTAAACCACCACCCGTCCTTATTAGCCACTCCCTCTTCCCTTAGAGTATATATACCCTGCTTCTTCAATAAAGTTTTGCAGCTTGATCAGAATACTGTCTTGCTGTCATTCTTTGCGTCTCTTGTCCCACCATTCTTTCTCGGCAGGTTTCGGGTCCTCGTTGATGTCCCGCGGGCCGGGACAACTGGCGCCCAACGTGGGGCTCGATGATTCCCTGTAATCGAGAAAAGAACGCCGCTTCACCACAGAGGGAGAACGTTCTCCAGCACCTCAGCCGATGAAAGGCTCCTCGCGGCGCAAGAGGGAGAGTACTTTTCAACCCATCGCCTCTTCAGTCTGGTCCCCAGCATGGTTCCAGTCTCCAGACGGGTAAGTGAGATTCTTTATTTCACTTCATTCTTTAATCATGGGACAAGCAGAATCTTCACATTCACTGTTTATTAGCCAGGTAAAAGAGGCACTCAAGACGCGAGGAATTAAAGTTAAAAAGAAAAGTTTAGTGGAATTTTTCAAATTTGTGCTCAAAACCTGTCCATGGTTTCCCGAAGAGGGCACAATAGATGGTCGATGTTGGAATAGAGTAGGTGATTGTTTAAATGATTACTATAAAGTTTTTGGACCCGAGAGTATTCCTATCACTGCCTTTAGTTATTGGCGAATGATTCAGGACATGATTGGTATGTCTCCACCACCCCCAGACGTTAAGCAGCTCCTTGCAGAGGGAGAAACTGTGTTGCAATCTAGCTCCCGCCCCCCTCAACTTGCGGGGGAAAAGCCTCTGCCGCTTCGCAAGTCAGTTCGCAGGCTGGCTCGCGTTCAGAGTCACTGGTTAGCCTAATTTCTTTTGAAGATCAACCCCCACATTCTGTTGCGCCCTCTGCCCCCCCTGCTAACACTGAAGCCGGCACCCCTCACACACATACACCAAATAAGGAAGTGAACCTTAGCCCTGACTCACTTCCGCCCTCCTCTCATCATTCACCCCCCCCTTATCCTCCGACTCTTTATCCCTTAACTCTCTTGCCACCCTTCACTAATCCCCCAAACCCCCTTCCTGCATCCTATGACTTTGGCGAGATCCGCGCAGAGCTACGCAGCGTTCGCGAACTTACTCAAACCCTTGTAAGCACACTCTCTAACCCAAACCTTACCTCAAAGGGCAATACTTTCGCTTTCCCTCTTCTCCGAAGCAGACATTCCATCCCCGCTGAACCTACACCCAATACTGATTCAGAGGAGTCTGGGGAGGATGAACCTGGGGAGTCAGGGGAGTCAGACAGAGAGACGGAGGGGGATGCAACAAGGGAGGGCGACGACCGGTCCCTACGACCGGTCCGACAGCATCCTCACTCTTCTCACAGACCACAGACAGTTGAATATCACCCCCTAAATTTTAAAACAATAGAAAAGCTAAAGAAAGCTGTTCATTCATATGGCCCTACTGCCCCGTTCACTCTCGCTCTAGTAGAAGCCCTGAGCGATAAGGAGTTAACACCTAATGATTGGTTTCAACTAGCAAAGGCCGTACTTTCTGGGGGAGATTTTATTACTTGGCGCTCTCATTATGAGGAGGCGGCGAGAGAACGCGCTATATGTAATGGGGAAAAGAGGGAAACAAAAGGGTGGACAGTAAAGAAATTTCTGGGTCAAGGTTCTGCTCAGTCCAATACTGCCCAAGCCCAGTTCAGCGCAGGGCTCATATCTCAGACTCAGAGAGCCGCGCTTATAGCATGGAAAAAATTACCACAGAAAAACCACCCTACCTCTTCCTTAGCAAAATTAACTCAAGCACCGGAAGAGTCATTTGCAGACTTCCTGAGTAGGCTTCAGGCCACTGCCGAACACCTGTTCGGCACAACGGACCCCGGATATGACTTTATTAAGCAGCTTGCTTTTGAAAATGCAAATGAATCTTGTCAGCAAGCCATCCGTCCATTCCGCAATACTGATCTCTCTAATTGGGTGCGCCTGTGTGCAAATGTAACACCCACTAAAACCATGGGTCTTGCCATTGGCGCTGCACTCCAAAACTTTACAACTGATTTAAAGGCGGACTTAAAAAAGACTCTAGCTGGTTCCTCCTCTTGCTATGGCTGCGGACAATCAGGTCATCTCATTAAAAGGTGCCCCTCAAAAATACCACCACCACCGCAACCCCCACCGGCAATGCCCACAAATAGACCGCGTCCCTCCGCCATCTGCCCGCGGTGCAAAAAGGGATATCATTGGGCTTCAGAGTGTCGTTCCCGTGCCGATATTTACAACCAGCCCCTTAGACCTCAGTGGCCGGGAAACTCCCAGTGGGGCCAGCCCCAGGCCCCACCCAGAACAAACCCCGGGGCTTCACGGTTTGTTCAACCCACAGCGCCAACCCTCCCAACCATTCACCGCGCTGCTGCATCTCCGACCTATGGAGAGCAACGGCAGGGAGCGCAGGACTGGACCTCTGTGCCGCCTCCGACTCAGTATTAACTCCCGAATCCAGTCCCCTACTCATACCAACAGGAGTCTATGGGCCATTACCTCCAAATACCTTTGGTCTTATTCTAGGAAGAGCTAGTTCTGCCCTTCGAGGAATTCAAGTCATCCCAGGCATGCTAAATAATGATTTTAAAGGTGAGGTAAAGATAATTGCAACCACCTCACATAATATGGTTCCCATCTTCGTTGGCACGTGAATAGCGCAGCTTATTATTCTTCCTTTACACCAAATTAATTCAAAATTTAAAAGGCTGCAACGTAACACCGAGAGCCCTGGCTCCTCTGATGTCTTCTGGGCCCACCTTAATCGGCCCACCTTAAAGCTAAAACTGAATGGCAAGCCTTTTGAGGGTATATTAGATACAGGAGCCGATGCTACTGTTATCTCTTCATATCACTGGCCTAAGTCCTGGCCCCTTACTGCTGCCGCCACCCATTTACAAGGGATAGGTGAAAGCACCAACTCTCTCCAAAGTTCACAAACTCTGCATTGGGAAGATGACGAAGGAAACAAGGGCACGGTTATTCCGTATGTTCTCCCCAATCTTCCTGTTAACCTGTGGGGTAGGGATGTCCTCACCCAAATGAAAGTTTTTATGTGCAGCCCCAATAACACCATTGCTGCGCAGATGCTTAATATGGATTTCCTCCCTGGTAAAAGCTTAGGAAAAAATGGCCAAGGTATAAAGCAACCTATTTCTATGAAATCCAATATAAACAAGACAGGACTTGGGTTCTCGCAGGATTTAGCATAATGGCCGTTGACATCCCTGTACCCCATGCTGAGAAAATTTCTTGGAATACTACACACCCAGTGTGGGTTGATCAATGGCCTTTAACCCTGGAAAAAACTTTAGCAGCTATGGAGTTAGTGCAGGAACAGCTCGCTGCTGGACACATTGAGCCTACCCAGTCGCCCTGGAATACCCCTATCTTTGTCATAAAAAAGAAATCGGGCAAGTGGAGATTGTTACAGGATTTGCGGGCCGTCAATAAGGCAATGGTCCCCATGGGGGCTTTACAACCTGGCCTTCCCTCACCAGTTGCAATACCTTCAAATTTTCATAAGATAGTAATAGACCTGAAGGATTGTTTTTTCTCAATACCCCTTCATCCTGAGGATAGGCAGCATTTTGCCTTCAGTGTTCCCCAAATTAACTTCCAAGGCCCTATGCCCCGATTTCAATGGAAGGTTTTACCGCAAGGCATGGCAAATAGTCCCACCTTGTGTCAAAAGTTTGTTGCCAGCGCCATTAATCCGATCAGACAGGCTTGGCCACAGATCTATATTCTTCATTACATGGATGACATTCTGTTAGCAGGGTAATGCTCAACTAGCCTCCACTCCTGCTACACCAGCCTGCTCAAACACTTAGCTTCAAAAGGCCTCACTGTAGCCCCAGACAAGGTACAGACGTCTACCCCATTTTCGTACCTTGGTTTTGAACTTTGGGATCAACAGGTCTTCACCCCCCGCATACACTTACAAACCTCTCATTTGCGGACATTGCATGATTACCAAAAACTTTTAGGGGACATCCAGTGGCTCCGTCCTTATCTTAAAGTATCCACCGCAACTCTCCTCCCACTCTATAATATCCTGAAAGGAGACACCAGCCCCTCCTCACCCAGGAGCCTAACCCCCGAGGCAGAATGTGCTCTTAACGTTATTAACAAGGCCATTAGCACCCAATCCTGTTACCAAATTGATTATCACCACCCATTAATGTTTATAATCTTGGCCACTACCCATACGCCAACAGGTGTCTTTTGGCAGCCTCTCACTAACCTCCTAGGAAAAAAGGGACGCCCAATCCTCTGGGTCCATTTGTCTGCAGCGCCACCTCGAGTTCTTTCACCGTTTGTTTCTCTTACAGCAGCCCTTATAACAAAAGGCAGACATACCAGCCGCCAGCTCTTTGGAAAGGACCCAGACTCACTTATTGTCCCGTATACACAAGAGCAGGTTGATTGGCTTTTTCAAACTAGTGATGAATGGGCAAAAGCGTGCTCCTCCTTCGCAGGCAGCATCGACAATCATTATCCAGCTGATCCATTAATTCAATTCGCAAACGTCCACCCATTCATCTTCCCAAGGGTTACTAAGCAGGAACCCATCGCCTCCGCTCTTTCAGTTTTCACAGACGGCTCAGCAAATGGGACCACCGCTTACGTAATACAAGATCAGGTTTTCTCTAAACATTCCCCCTACACCTCCGCTCAACTAGTTGAACTTTTTGTGGTACTGCAAGTCTTTTCCCATCTTTCAAATCAGGCATTTAATTTGTATACAGATAGTGCATACATCGCTCACTCAGTGCCACTATTAGAAACCACCCCTTTCATCAAGCCGTCTAGTAATGCCGTGCCACTATTTTCTAAACTACAAAAGGCCATTCACGCCCGACAATATCTGTTCTTTATTGGACATCTCCGTGGTCATCAAACCCTTCCTGGGTCTTTAGTTAAGGGAAATACACTAGCCGACTCCGCCACCCGACTGACGTTCCTTTCCCTTTCAACCCCTCTGACATCAGCCACACAAGCTCATGCACTCCACCATCTAAGTGCAAACACCCTCCACAAGAAGTTCAAAATTACCAGAGAGCAAGCCAGGGAGATTGTAAAAGCTTGCAGGACTTGTGTTGTTCAGTTGCCGGTTCCTCATTTAAGAGTTAACCGTAGGGGGCTTATCCCCAATGAAATCTGGCAGATGGACGTTACCCATCTCAACAGCTTTGGACAGCTTAAATACCTTCATGTCTGTGTCGACACTTACAGTGGCTTCATAACCGCTAGTTTACAATCAGGTGAAGCCTCAAAACATGTCATCTCCCACTTGTTACATTGCTTTTCCATTCTGGGCCAACCCAGAGCTATAAAAACTGATAATGGCCCTGGGTATACCGGAAAAAACTTTCAAACCTTTTGTCACCAACTGCAAATCAACCACGTTACTAGTATCCCATACAACCCACAGGGCCAAGGAATTATAGAACGTGCCCATCGCACCCTAAAAAATACCTTGAGCCGTCTGGCGGAAAGCTCTCTTGGCCTATCCAAACAGCGGCCACGAGACCTCTTGCATCATGCTCTCTTTGTTCTTAATTTTCTCACTTTGGATGCAAATGAACAATCTGCGGCTGACAGGCATTGGCACCCCACCTCACAAACACAACAAGCCTCAGTCATGTGGCGCGACCCCCTAATGTCAAGATGGAATGGACCCGATCCTGTGATCATTTGGGGGCGTGGTTCTGCCTGTGTGTATGACCAAGTGACAAATGGCCCTCGCTGGCTCCCGGAGAGATTAATAAAACATGTTAACCCCCCATCCCCTCAACCACTAACCCCTTCCTCCATGGAGGCGCCCCCTCCCTGAGAGGCTTCGCTTTTCTCTCTTGCAGCACACCCAAGAAACCTGCAAAAACATGTTTCCACTCTGAACCACACCAAAAAGGACGTGCCCTTCATACTCACCTGACCCCATAGCGGCACTCTGTAAGTATCTCTGGCCCCTTGCTCTATAACCTGGTGCCCTCTCTCTTCTGTCTAATATCTGTCAATTCAATGCCTCCTCTCCTTCTTGTTCTGCTTTCTTTAACCTCTGTTACTTTCGCTTTCTGCCTGGCCTCCGCCGCCCCTCCAAACTGGAATTTCTGGGAGCGAATCTTCCTTGCGCTATTCTTCCTCTGTGTTGTCTCAGTATATACTTTCCTTTTCTCCCTAACCTGTCGTGCTTAAATAAGCGACCCCCTGTCTCGGCACCATGCACCCTTTTATCATCTTCTTTGCCGCTACCCTTACGTATCTCGTGGAGTTTGCCAATGCAGTTTGGGGACCGCCAGCCAACGCTCATCAGATCAGAGAGGCACTGTTTGGTAAACCATGTGACTGCAGCGGGGGTTACGCTAGCACTCCACCCACGTTTTTTACCCAGTCCGTTCAGTGTGGTTCCAAAACAGCTTATCTGGAGCACCCTACCAGTTCCATCGGCGGTTTTTCACAACAAAGCTGGGTCTGCCATACCCACCCTAAAATAGCCCCCTCCACAAACGGTCACCCTGGGCCCTGCCCCTATACTTCCTTCTACGCATCCATGCACAGTAGCTGTTATACTGAGGCAAATTTATGCACCCTGGGCAATTTGACCCTTTATACTGCCACCTTGGCCCATACCAAGCTTGGCGTTGCTGAAGAAGACTGGTCCATTAACCCCACTTCCGTAGGGAGTGGGAAACTAATCCAAGCCGGCTGTCAAGGGACACAGGGACAACCTGTTTGCTGGAATAAATCCCCTCCACTACATGTTTCAGACGGGGGAGGTCCTCAGGACCAGGCCCGGGAAAAAACCATCCAAAGAAGAATTGAGGCAATCGCGAAAAGTAACGCTCCTGAACTTGCCTATCACCCCTTAGCATTACCAAAATCTAAAAACTTGGACATAGATGCTCAAACCTTTAGTATCCTTGAGGCTGCATTTAATCTGCTCAATGAATCACAATCCTACACTGCACAAGATTGCTGGATGTGCTTACACCTGGGAGACCCCATGCCTGTAGCTTTTCCCACGGCTAACAGCTCCTTTTCCTACAATACCACCTGCCCCATTATCCCACCTTTTAGAGTGCAGCCCATACAGCCCCTCTTTACTGTCACCCATACTTGCTTCCACTCTCCATACACCAATACTGGCGGAGAAATACACCTAGGACATCTCAACTTCACTACCTGCAACTCCACACAAAACATAACTCACTCTGCCTGCGCTGATAACGGCACAGTGTTCGTTTGTGGCGGTAATCTTGCTTACACCTTCTTGCCTTCCAATTGGACAGGAACGTGCACTCTCGCCACCCTCTTCCCTGATGTTAACATTATCAACGGGTCTGAGCCCGTCCCTGTCCCTAGCATGGATTATATTGCTGGCTGCTCTAAGAGAGCGGTACAACTGATTCCACTCCTTGTCACCTTAGGTGTTTCCGGAGCCCTAACCACGGGTACGGCAGGCTTGGGGGTTTCTATGACTCAATATACAAAATTATCCAAACAGTTGATTGATGATGTCCAGGCCCTATCGAGTACTATACAAGATATTCAAGACCAGATAGACTCTTTGGCAGAAGTAGTGTTACAAAACAGAAGAGGGCTAGATCTGCTTACAGCTGAACAAGGGGGAATTTGTCTAGCCTTACAAGAACAATGCTGCTTCTACGCTAACAAATCTGGCATTGTTAGAGATAAAGTAAAGAGGCTCCAAGAAGATTTAGAAAGAAGAAGGAAACAATTAGCAGACAACCCTCTCTGGAGTGGACTACATGGCCTTTTGCCATATCTACTCCCTATACTAGGCCCACTGATAACCATCCTCCTAATACTTTCCTTCGGGCCATGGGCTGTAAAAAGAATTATCCAGCTAGTCAAAGATCAGGTTGACTCCGCTCTTGGCAGGCCCATCCAGGTACATTATCACCGGCTCCACCTTGCTGATCAAGGCATGCCAACAGACCATCTGTGATCTGCTCCCTCCGTTTAAGGCTGCTGAGTGCGTGGCAAAGCACCGCAGGAGACAGTCATGGGTAAGCACAACCTAACTGTTCTCTGAGAAGCATGCCTCATTAGCACAGGGGTTTGCTCTGCTTAAAACTTGCCAGGCTAAAGACGCTTACAGAGGTGCTGGACTAGCTAGCCAATGACGGACAACTGGACTGACCCATCAGTCAACCTAAGACAGGGACATGGCCTCTTGCTGCCATGCTTCCCAATGACGGGTAAGACTGACCACATAATGGGTAAGGTACACTGTTTCCCGGGTGCAGTTCCTTACAGGGCACAGTTCCGACCTAAGACAGGCACAGCCCCCCCTCCCTTACGCTGCGTTGCCTGTGCTACCCCTTCCCGAAAAAATCAGAGCCATCTACATCAGGGAAATGAGGCCTCTACTTCCCTCAGCTAGCCTACGGAGAGTACTGTGCTAAATAAAGAAAAAGGGAGGAGATGTTGGGGGCCGTAAAAATAATATATCTATGTCTATTTTGCCTTAAGCGAGGTCGGTGGCATGCAACATGGCCGCCAGGACTGAAACAATAACACCCTAGCCTTCTTCTAGGAAGTCAGCAGCATTTCCCGCCCACGCCAAAGATTCGCGCCAGAAATGCTGCCACCTACCCCTAGCAACAGCACCTAGCCACTCCCTCAATACTGCCACCTCCCCCCAGCAACAGCACCAACCAATCCCACACCCCCAGCAACAGTGCCTACCAATCCTAAACCACCACCCGTCCTTATTAGCCACTCCCTCTTCCCTTAGAGTATATATACCCTGCTTCTTCAATAAAGTTTTGCAGCTTGATCAGAATACTGTCTTGCTGTCATTCTTCACGTCTCTTGTCCCACCATTCTTTCTCGGCAGGTTTCGGGTCCTCGTTGATGTCCCGCAGGCTGGGACAGGATAAGTTGGGGGAAAACCCACCAAATGAAAGATATGGCGGGGGGGACAGATGTGGCTCAAATGGTTGGGTGTCCGTCTGCCATATGGAGGGACCTGGGTTCGATTCCCAGGACCTCCCGTTAAAAAAAAAAAAAAAAAAAAAAAAAAGATATGGGCTCTAGTTAGTAGTAAGATTTTGATGATATTCTCTCATGCACATATTTGATGTACTTAAAATAAAAAAAACATTTTTTTAAATACCTGGTAAAATACAAATTTTAAAATGAGTTACATATATATTATCATTTTCGTGTAAATTATTAGCTAAGATTGAAAGCATTGCTCAAAATATAAACTAAATGCTCATTGAAAATGAATGATTTTAGCACTTTTTAAAAGTCCAGTCTTTAAAAACAAGAGGTCCCAATGATTTCATTTAGTAATGAATGCATTTTGTACAAAATTTTTTAACGAGTTTGTATTTTTTTTTAAATAATGTTAACTACAATAACTTAGAGAATAATGATAAGAAATTTCCAAGTGTTTTTCTCGGATTCCTCAATTTGATCACAATCTCACTTCTGATTTCATAATTAAGAGGAGACCTTTATGAATGATTTTAGGAACCTTTACTTGAATGATAGCAAGCTCTAGCTTTTCTTTCAATAAAAGCATTTCTGATTTGTCTCCATATCCTTTGAGTTGCTCTCATGTACAGAGTGATTCTGATGCAGTTACCCAAATAAAAATAAATGCTGTTGTGTTATATTTTACTTCTTTAAAAGTTATTTGAAATAAAATGAAAGTTATTCTTATAAAGAAAGGAAGGGGCAAACACAAAGACACTCACATATATACTCTCAAGCACAGAGGCCCAAGAGTCCCCTACCCTCAAACTCGCTCTTATGGCATGTGGAAGCCCCTGTCCAAACCCAAAAGGGAAAAGCCACTTGTCGGTTGAACAAGGAGATATAAAACTACTCAACTATATCCCAGATGTCAGGTGGGTGATAGGAAAGGTTCATAAAAATCAAGGGCTGAACCCTCCAGTCAAAGAGTACAGCCTTATATCTCTATGCGCCCATGATCAAAGCCTCCATCTTTGAAGAGCAATGAATGGAAGGCCTGACTAGAGAAATAATTAAGTCCAAAACCTTCATGTATAACTCTCACCACCAACTCTCACTTAATATATTTTTTATTGAAGGATATCATTCACACATGAACATACATAAACATGAAATATATAGTAAAAGTTGTGACCTTAAAAAATAAAGAGGTATAACACCATACACAGGTCCTATCCATCACCCCCACCACCACCAAGACCTAGTATTGTGATCAATTTGTTACAAAGCAGGCAAGAGTATGATCAAAATATTACTAATATCTATATCTCACATTTGTATTTTTCCATCAAACTGCCCATTTTTTAAACAAATATATTTCATTGATATATGGTAATAAAGCATGCAATTTATCCAAAGTTTAAAATTAGTGGCATTTGTTATATTCACAGAGTTTTGCATTCAGCCTTTCAATCATTATTTAACTTTCATTATTCAATAGTAATAATAATAAAGAAAACCAGACAATCAAACAAACAAGGATATTCCTCCACTCTCAATCTCTCTGTTTCCCCAGCTGTACATAGCTGCTATTCTGGTTATTCTTTAAAAAATATTTATCAACCAGTTTAATTGAGAGATATTCACATATCATATCATCTATCCAAAATGTATAATCAATGGCTTTTTTAGCTGTTGAAAAGATCTTTATTGATAATTTGTAAATTAAAATAGAAAATAGAAATGGTAAATTATAAAAGAAAGTATAAGGTAAACTTATAATTAATATAATCCATTATAAGAATGAAGTAGTATGGCAACAAACATTTACAAATGTAAATAATAATTCTTATATAATAGAAATTAATTATAACAAAATTCTAATTTTTATATTTCAGCTCTAACAATTGGACATAATCTCTAAGAATGAAATAAATTATTGGTTTAGTTATTCAATTTCCATTGAGGACATAATTCTTTCTGGATAATCAAATTCCTGTTTGGGAATTACTCACTTCTTAATGGCCTAAATTACTGCAGATAGCAAGATCACTAAAAGACACCTATATTTCAAAACTGGGCTCCTCACAGCTCAGTAAGCCAAGGGTCAAACAATAAATGACAACAAAATTGAAAAAATATTGACAACACAATGGTGATACAATCTTATCAAAAGCCACCATATACCAGATTTATCAGAGCTTAATGCAATGGAAAACCTGTTCAAACAACTTGAAATTGGCCTTCCAGCCATGGGTTCCAAAATGGCTCCTGGCAGCAGAAGCTGGAATAGTGGGAACATGTTGCCCCTCAACACAGTGTGCCCACAGAAATGCAGCTGTCTGGGGGTGCCTGGCAACTGTCTTAGAGAGTGTGATATCCCTTCCTTCACTGCAGGAATCCCCAGTGGGTGTCACCTGAACATGCCCATTCCCAAATTGTTTGGGGCCAGAAATCATGGAGAAGGGACTCTTTTGAAAAGAAAGCTTCTAGAAAGGGTATTTTCACAGTTCAATATATGAATCCAGGGTTTTAACAACATTTGTACTTCAGTATCAGTACATAACTGTACATGGGGTTGGGAGACGGACCAGGTGAACACTGGGGATTTACATGTATATGGCTGAAAGTACAAAGTTGGGACTGTTTTATGGCAATTTGACAAGGAAGGATTACTGGTTTAGGGTGTTGGATGGGGGCATTAAGGACAGAGTACACCTGGAGCAGGCTTCTAGGGAGGGTATGACTGATCATTTTGTCATAAAGTGTTGTATCAATGGGTGGAGAACCAGATAATGAGCAGGAAGGATTGAACGCCCGTAATTGGGAGAACCAATTTGTTCACAAATATGCAGGAGTCTCTCGAGAGAATGGGTGTTTCCTAATAGGGGAGAACAACCAGCATTTTAAGACTGCAGTGTTGTTGCATGTAACTATGAATCTTGTCATTCAAGGCATGAAGCCAGGGTGTCACTGTGGGCCACAAGGGGAGGGGAGGGAAGAATAAAATAGATCAAACAGGGCATATTTAGTGGGCAATGGAAGTGTTCTACATGATCTTACAATGATGGACACAGGACATGTTAAATATCATCAAAATCTGTAAAAGTGTATCGTCTAAAATGCAAATCATAATGGAAACCATTGACCATGTTTAGTAGCTATGTTTCACTATGTGTATATCAGCTATAACAAAGGTACCATCCACATATAAAAAGGTATTAATATGGGAAGAGGAAAAGGGAAGGATGTTGATTATATGAGAGTCCTCTGTATTCTGTATGTGACTTTACTGTGACTTGAAACGTCTTTGAAACCAAAATGAAAAATAGTACAACACTGGGGAATAAATGGAAGAAAATGGCACTGTTCAGACAGGACATCAAATATTACAGTGATGAAAGGCAAAATGTCAAAAAAATTCAAATATTTTTCATTATTTTTAATATTCCAATCTTTTTATTTTAGTTTTTTAAAATATTTTATGTATTATATTTCTTATATTTAAACTCATCATTATTATTTCATTTTCCTTTTAATTGTATTTGGCTATTTTAATGGCTTCATTTTTGAAGAAGCTTTGGATCACAGAAGAGTTACAACTGGAACAGGGGAAGATCATTGGTGTGGCGTGTCACTGATGGGGGATACATGGGAGGAGGTTCACCTGGGCATACATATAAGGTATATAAAAATGTCCAAATGTTCATGGGGCATTTTCACAGTGGGTGGAGACTAACACAATCACTGGAAAATATTGAATTCCCATCCTGGAGAGCTCTGCTACATTCTGTAATGGAGAAGCAACGGTCCCCCAAGTGCAGGGGCAATGAATGGTGAAGGAGGGTGATCCACTGATGGACCCTTGATATTGACGACTATGCTTATGAGCCTTTGATCTTAAAATTGAAATTTAACCTATTGTTGTGGGGTGCCTAAGAGTTGCCTTGGGAAGCCTCCTTGCTGCTTAAATGTGGCCTCTGTCTAAGCCAAACTCAGCTTATAAATGCCTTACCTTCCCCCAGCGAGGGTCATGACCCCTAGGGATGAGCCTCCTTGGTACCAAGGGATTACTATCAAGCACTGGCTGGTGATACAACTGGAAAAAGACCTTGAATAAAAGGGGGAAAATGTAAAGACAAATGAATTTATGTGGCTAAGAGACTTCAAAGTGAGTTGGGAAGTCATCCTAGAGGTAACGCTTATACACATCTCAGCAGGATCGCAATGACTGCCAAAGAGGATACTACCCCCAAATAATGGGTTTCCTGAGGGCTCTGGAGAAACCCGGGTCCTATGGTCAGTGCTGATAGCTCCAGAGTTTGGTGCCTTGCCAGTGGGCCTTACTTTGGAGTTTGTGCTCCTGAGAGTGCCAGAGTTGGACTCAATTATGGCTTCCCTACCCATTACTCATCTCTCCCTTCTATTTAAACCTGTACTTGGTGCTGGAGTTTGTAGATTTTCATCCAAGAGACATGAGCTTTTGGGCTGTCCATGTGCCAGCTGGGCCCGGAACCTCAAAAGAGTTGCAACACCTTATCTACAGCTCATTGGATTCACCCAGGACAACTAACAAGGAGATGATGATGGACAATGACCATCCCAAGGAACAGATATAAACCCCTTCTCAATTAGAGGTAGAGTGGACATCACCATCCCAGAATCCTCAGGATTGGGGAATGAACTATGCATTAGAATTGACTTATTGGTATTCTACTATAGACATATTGTGATTCGCATTGGAAGAAATCACAACATTGATGTGAAGGTAGGGACCACTGGAAGCTCTGGGTCCAGGGAGAGGGAAAAACAGTTGTTATACAAGAGCTTTTTCAGGACTTGTATATCATCTTGAATGATATTGCAAAGACAGATTAGGTCATTTTATATCATCACATAACATACAGAACTGTGTGGGAGAGAGTGTAGTCTACAATGTGAAGTATGGTCCATGTTCAGTGGCAAAGCCCCAGGATGTATTTATCAATTGTAATGTGTGTGCCACACTAATGAAGGATGTTTATGTGGAAGGTGGGGAGAGTGGGATATATGGGAATTCCTATTTTTTAATGTAACATGAATGTAATTTAAGTATCTTTTAAAAAATTATTTAAAAAAGAGAAAATAATCAGGATATTGTTTTCCCATTTCACTGTTAATCATGTGTTCTAACCTCATAAGTGAATGTCAGTATACAGCAGGGATTAAACATGTCTTAAAATTAGTACTTAAAATTAATCAAGATAGTGATTTCCCTGTTCACTATATGTCTCCTGTGTTTTAACATTGTTTGTAGTTAATTTCAATACATTGCAGTGAGTAAAGCATATAATTCAGTTAGAATTGGAAACTAATCAAGAAAGTGCTTTCACAATTCACCACGTGAATCCTGTGGTTTAACACTGTAAGCAAATATCAGTACAAAACAGTGAATAAAGACAATATTTTTGTTAGTATTTGAAGTAATCATGAGAATGTTTTCACAGTTCATTGTGGGAATCCTGTGTATCCTGTGATACTGACAAAGTAAGTCAGTATCACTGCAGAGCAGTGAATAAAGCAAGTATTTCATTAGTTTTCAAAGATAATCAAGATAGTGTTTACACAGCTTACTTTGTCAATTCTGTGTTTTAACATTATTTGTAGGTCAATATCTGTACGTAGCAGTGAATAAAACATGTATATTAATTAGTTTTGAAAATCAATCATGGCAGTATTTTCACTGATGACTATGTTAATCCTGTGTTTTCATATTGTTTGTAAGTTAATATCAGTACATAACAGTGAATAAAACGTATTGTAGTTTATTTTGCAAACTAATCAATATAGTGCTTTCACAGGTCACTATTGAATCTAGCATTTTAAAAGTGTTTGTAAGTAAATGTTAATATAAAGCAGTGAAAAAGGCATGTATTTTAGTTACTATTTGATATTAATCAAAAGATGTTTTCACAGGTCATTATGTGTATAATTTGTTTTAACATTGTTTGGAAGTCAATATGATTACATAGCAGTGAATAAAGCAAATATTCTAGTTAGGTTTTTAAACGAATCAAGATAGTGTTCTCACATTTCACTATGTGAATCCTGTGTTTTCACATTGTTTGAAAGTCAATATCAGTGTATAACATTGAATAAAACATCTATTTTAATTACTACTTGAAACTAATCAGGATAGTGTTTTCACTTTTCAGTATGTAAATCTTGTGTTTAAAAATGTTTAAAAGTCAATATAGTGCAAAGGAGTGACTGAAGCATGTATTTTATTTGGTTTTCAAAACTTATCAAGATGGTGTTTTCAGAATTCACTATGTGAATCCTGTGTTTTCAGATTGTTTGTAAGCCTCTACCTGTGCATAGCAGTTAAGAAAACAATGCATTTTATTCACAGTAAAATATATGTGTCCTTTTAAAAATAGAGAAATGGGTAAATGTCTGTATAATATGCAGAATTGAAAGAACAACCTTTCAACATTATGGCATAGTTTAGCTATCATGTTCTTGGACCTGTGCTTGAAAAGGTCAACCACAAAACTTCAAGTGCTGGAGAAATTAAACAGTTGGTCCCACGAGTACTTCTGGTAACTCTGTCATGTCATGTGGTCTTTCATTGGACCACATCATTAAGGTGACTCAGGTTGAGTCTCCACCAACTCCCCTTTGTGGGCTATATAAATGGATGCTTAATCACAAAGCAGAGTAAATACATGGGGAAAGGGAATGCTGTTTAGTTTTGGATGCTGGAGACCCAGGGAGAAAGATAAGCTGTTCACCTGATATTTTGTAGCTGAAGAGACCAGAGCCCTGGACAGCTGAAATAGCCTGAAAAGAAATGAACCTTGGGGAGAGAAGTGAGCCTCTTGCTAGCCTACAGCTGAAATCAGAAGAAGCTGGAACCATAAGACTTAGGAGAAAGGGGAAGGCTGAACACTCATAGAGACTGGCAGCCATCTAGCTCCAACATGTGGCAATAGAATTTGTTGTGGGAAGTAACTTACTCCTCTTTATGGCATTGGGACTGAAAGCTTCTACCCCAATTAAATTCTCTTTTTAAAAGCCAACATATTTCTGGCATTTTGCATCAGCACCTCTTTGGCTGACTAATATAGCCTCACCACAATGGGCAAATGATTTTTGTTATATATATATATAAATACTTAGTTTACATAAATGTTACACAAAAAAAAATATAGGGATTCCCATATGCCCCACTCCCCACACCTCCCACAGCCCCCTACAAAAACAACATCCTTCATTAGTGTAGCACATTCACTGCAATTGAAAAATACATCCTGGGGCATTGTCACTGGGCATGGACTATAGTTCACATTGAAGTTTACACTCTCTCACATACAATTCTGCAGGTTATGGGAAAATATAAAATGGCCTATATCTATTCTTGCAATGCCATTCAGGACAATTCCCAAGTCCCAAAAAAGCCCCCATACTACACCTGTTTTCCCTCTCCCTGGCCCCTGAGCCTCCAGTGGCCACTACCTCCATATCAATGATGTAATTTCTTCCATTGCTAGAATAACAAGTCTATAGTAGAATACCAGTAAGTCCACTCTAGTCCATGGTTCATTCCCTAATCTTGAGGATTCTGGAAAGGTAATGTCCACTCAATCTCTAGTTGAGAGGGAACTTCGATCCCATACAGCTGATGAATGATACTCTCTTCCTTGCAGTTGTAGTCTCTCTTGTTTCCTTGGTATAGTTGTCAATTCTTACCTCCTTGTTAGTTGTCCTGGGTGAGTCCAATGAACTGGAGAGTAGTTGTTGCAACTCCACTGAGGCTCAGGGCCCACCTGGAACATGGATATCCCAAAGATTCCAGTCTCTTGGATGTATACCTACCAACTCCAGCACCAAGTATAGGTTTAAATAGAAGGGACACATGAGCCATGTGTAGGGAAGCCATAACAGAGTCAGCTCTGTCACTGGCAGAAGCACAAACTCCAAAGTACAGCCCACTGGAAAGGCAGCAAATTCTGGAGCTATCTACTCTGACCATAGGACCTGGGTGTCTCCAGAACCCTCAGGAGCCCCACTATTTAGGGTAGTATTCTTTTTGGCAGTCTATGAGATCCTGCTGAGATGTGCATAAGCATGACCTCTGGGATGACCTACTGACTTATGTTGAAGTCCCTTAGCCATATAAACTAATTTGTCTTTACCTTTTCACCCTTTTATTCAAGGTCTTTTTCAAGTTGCATTGTTAGTTGGTGCTTGGTAGTAATCCCTTGGTGACAGGGAGGCTCATCACCACTCTTGTCCCACATTGGAAGTAGTGCATTTATATCCTGAGTTGGGCCACATTTGAGCAAAAAGGAGGCTCTCAGGAGGCAACTCTTAGGCACCCCACAACACTAGGCTGTTACAATTTCAAGAACAAAGGCTCACAAGCATAGCTGTCCATTTCAAGGGCCCAACAATGGGCCATCGCCCTTCTCTAGTCATTGCCACTGCACTTGGGGGACTGTTGCTGCTCCATCAGAGAACATGGCAGAGCTCTCCAGGATGTGAATTCAATATTCTTTCAGTTATTGTGTGAATCCCCACCCAATGTGACAATACCCCATGAACATTTGAACACATTTATATACTTATATGTATGCCCATTGGAACTTCCTCCCATGTATCCCTCATCACTGACACCCTACACCAATGACCCTCTCCTGCACCAGTTGTAACCCTTCTGTGATCCAAAGCTACTTCAAAAATGAAGCCTATAAAATAGCCAAATACAATTAATAGGTAAATGAAATAATAATGATAGGTTTGACTATAAGAAATAAAATGCAAAAAATTTAAAAAAAAACTAAAATTAAAATAAAATTAAAAGATTGGAACATTAAAAAGTAATGAAAAATATTTTTAAAATTTTATTGACATTTAGCCTTTCATTATTGTAATATCTGTTGTCCTGTATGTAGTGTGACATTTTTTTCCATTTATTCCCCAGTGTCTTACTTTTTTTCATTTTATTTTCAAAGAAGATTAAGTCACAGTAAAGTCACATGCAGAATACAGGGGACTCCCATATACCCAACATCCTCCTGCTTTTCCCCCTTCCCATATTAATACCATTTTATATGCAGATGGTACCTTTGTTACAAGTGATATCCAAATAGTGAAACATACCTACTAACCATGGTCAATGGTTTACATTATGGTTTGCATTTTAGATCGTACACTTGTAAAAATTTTGATGATATTTAACAGGGACTGTGTTCATCATTACAAGATCATGTAGAACACTTCCATTGACCACTAAATAACCCCTGTCCCATCTATTCTATTCCTCCCTCTCCCTTCCCTCATGGCCCATGGCAACCCCCTGGCTTCACTCCTTGGATGACAAGAAACATAGTTGCTTGAAACAATGCTGAGATCTTGACACACTGGTTGTCTTCCCCTATTAGGAACCACCCATGCACTCAAGAGACTCCTGCCTTTCTGTTTGAGAACATATCAGTCCTCCCCAGGATGGGAGTCCAAATCCTTCCCGCTCATATGTAGGTCTCCAACCACTGATACAACACATTATGAAAAAATGATCACTCACACACTCCCTAGAAGCCTGCCCCAGGTACACCCTGTCCCAAATGTCCCCCCATTCAACACCCTAAACCAGTAACCCTTCCTTTGCATATTGCCATAAAAGTACTCTCAACTTGTACTTTCAATCACATACCTGCCCATACCCAGTGTTCACCCGGTCCCTTCCCCAACCTTCCCACCAGTTCAATGGACCTTCCAACCCACACTCCCCAATCTACCTATTGTCAAACCAGCACTTCCCAAGCCAATATTATTAGTACACTACTGTCATATTCCTGCAATGCCTAACTACACACTTTCACCTTATCATAGATTATATCCCTATGGGCTCACAAACTTCTTCTCCCTTTCTATTTCTGTAAACATATCTTCCAGACAATAACTCTCTGAGTCTGTTCAATTTACTTAATTCATGTCAGTAAGGACATGTAATATTTGTCCTTCAATACCTGGCTTGCTTCACTCAACATATAGTCCTCAAGGTTCATCCATGTTATCCCTTGTATTAGCACTGTATTCTATCTTACAGCTGAGTAGTATTCCATTGTATGTACCACATTTTGTTTATCCATTCATATGTTCATGGGCATTTCAGTTGATTACCACTTTTGGCAATAGTGATTAATGCCACTATGAACATTTGTGTGCCTATATCATTTCATGTCCTTGCTTTAAGTTCTTCTGGGCATATAATCAGCAGTGGAATTGCTGGATCATATTGCAGTTCTATAGATAGTTTTGAGAAACCACAAAACTGTCCTCAACAATGGCTGAACAATTCTACATTCCCACCAGCAGTGAATGAGGGTTCCCATTCCTCCACATCCTCTACAACACTTATAATCCTCTATTTTTTTTTAAATGGCTGCCAGTTTAATGGGTGTAAGATGGTATCTCATTAGTTTTTATTTGCATTTCCCTAATAGCTAGTGATGTTGAGCAGCTTTTCATGTGCATTTTAACCATTTGTATTTCTTTCTTGGAGAAGAGTCTTTTCAAGTCACTAGCTCATTTTTTAGATGTTTTTTTTTTTATTTTTTATTTTTGAGGTGTAAGATTTCTTTATATATGCTGGATATTAGGCTCCTTTCAGATATATGGTTGCCAAGTATTTTCTCCCATTGAGTAGGCTGCCTTTTTACTTTTTTGATAACCTCCTTTGAGGTGCAAAAGGTTTAATTTTGAGGAGATCCCATTTATCTATTTTTTTCTTTTACTGCTCATGCTTTGGGTTGAAGTTCATGAAGCCATTTCTATTACTAGGTCCTGTAGATGCTTCCCTACATTATCCTCCAAAATCTTTATGGTCTTGGCTCTTATATTTAGATCTTTGATCTATTTTGAGTTGATTTTTATATAAGGTATGAAACAGTGTTCCTCTTTCTTTCTTTTGAATATGAATATCCAGTTCTCCAAGCATCATTTGTTGAAGAGATCATCCTCTCCCAGGTAAGTGGTCTTGGTGGCCTTGTCAAATATCAGATGACTATATATGCAAAGATTTATATCAGAGCTCTCAATTTGGTTCCATTGGTCTGTATGTCTATCCTTGTGCCACCCTGCAGTTTTTGTTTTTTTTTTAAGATTTTATTTATTTATTCATTTATCCCCCCCTTGCTGCTTGTGCTCACTGGGTCAGCTAACCACGCAGTCCGGGCGGGCTTGCCTTCACCAGGAGGTCCCGGGAACTGAACCCGGGGCCTCCCATATGGTAAACGGGAGCCCTACTGATTGATCCACAGCCGCTTCCCAACCCTGCAGTTTTGACCACTGTAGATTTGTAGTATGTTTTAAAGTCAGCTAGTGTGATTCCTCCAATTTCATTTTTCTTTTTCAATATATCTTTGGTTATTTGGGGCCTCTTGACCTTCCAAATAAATTTCATAGTTTGTTTTTCCAATTCAGTAAAAAAAAAAAATCTGTGCTGATTTTTATTGGGATTGCATTAAATCTGTAGATTAGTTTGTGTAGGATAGATACCTTAATGATGTTAAGTCTTGCTATCCATGAACAGGGAATATTCTCCATTAATTTAAATCTTCTTTGATTTCTTTTAACATTGTTGTGTAATTTTCTGTGTATAAGTCATTTACATCATAAGTTAAATTTATTCCTAGGTATTTAATTGTTTTAGTTACTATTTTAAATGATAATTTTTCTTGATTTCATCCTCAGATTTCTGATTATTGGTGTTCAGAAATGATATTAATTTTTGCATATTGATTTTTTTACAGTAATAGTGATACTATACTATTATAGTAATAGATATGTCTTTTTAAATATGTATTTTAAAAAATGCTTAGATTACATAAATGTTACTCAAAAATTACAGGGATTCCCATGTTCCCCACCTCCCACACCTCCCATAACATCCCACATAAACATCTTTCATTAGTGTGACACATCACCTGCAATGGATATACCCATCCTGGGGCTTTGCCACTAAGCATAGACCATAGTTCACATTGTAGACCACACTCTTTCCCACACAGTTCTGCATGTTATATGCTGATGTAAAACAGCCTATATCTGTCATTGTACACATTAGTCTTTTAGCCTGTGACTTTACTGAACTCATATATAAGTTCTAGAACTTTGTCATAGATTTCTTAGGGCTTTCTATGTATAGGACCATGTTGTCTGCAAATAGTGAAAATTTTATCCCTTCCTTTCCAATTTGGCTGCTTTTACCTCTTTTTCTTGCCTCAGTGTTTGAGCAAGTACTTCTAACACAATCTTAAATAGGAGCTGTGATAGTGGGCATGATTATCTTGTTCCCAATATTAAAGAGAAAGCTTTTAGGATTTCACCATGGTATATGATGTTAGCTGTGGGTTTTCATACATACCCTTAATCATGTTCATAAAGTTTTCTTCTATTCCTGTCTTTTGCAATGTTTTTATCAGGAAAAGGTTCTGTATTTTCAAATGCTTTTCCTGCATCTAAAATATGATCATGTGATTTTTTTCTTTCTATCTGTCTATGCAGTGTATTACATTGATTGATTTTCTTCTCTTGAACTATCCTTGCACACCCGGGATGAAACCCATTTGGTCATGGTGTATAATTTGTATGATGTCCTGTTGAAAATGATTAGCAAGTATTTTGTTGAGGATTTTAGCATCTAGGTTTATTAGAGAGATTGGTCTGTAACTTACCTTTCTTGTGTTATCTTTGTTTGACTTTGGTGTTAGGGTATTTTGGCATCATAAAATTAGTTAGGCAATGTTCCATCTACTTCTATTTTATGGACAACTTTAAGCAGGATTCGTATTACTTCTTTCTGGAATGTTTGGTTGAATTCACCTGTGAAGCCGTTTGGTCCTGGGCTCTTCTTAGTTGGGAGGATTTTAATAACTGAGTCTATCTCTTTACTTGTGATTGGTCTGTTGAGTTCATCAATTTCTTCTTTCATCAATGCAGGCTGCTTGTGATTTTCTAGGAATTTATCCATTGCTTCTAAATTATCCTTTTTTTTTGCATATAATTTTTCAAATTATCCTCTTATGATACTCTTGAGTTCCATGGGGTCAGTGGTGATATCCCCGTCCTCATTTCTTAATTTGAGTCTTTGCATCTTCTCTCTTTTTTTCCTTTGTTAGTCTACCTAAGGGTTTGTCAATTATATTGATCTTCTCAAATAACCAGCTTTTGGTTTTGCGTATTTATTTTAGTGCTTTCTTATTTTCTATTTCATTTAGTTCTGCTCTAATCTTTGTTCTTTCCTTCTTTCTACTTCCTTTGGGTTTAGTTTCTTTTTCTTTTTCTACTTTCTCCAGGTGTGCAGTTAGTTCTTCAATTTTAGCTCTTTCTTCTTTTGTGATATATGCATTTATGTCTATGAATTTCCCTTTCAATACAGCTTTTGCTGTATCCCATAGGTTTTGATAGGTTATGTTGTCATTTTCATTGGTTTCAAGGTAGTTACTGATTTCTTTTGAGATTTCCTCCTTGACCAACTCTTTGTCTAAGAGTGTGTTGTTTAACTTCCATATCTTTGTGTCTAATCTGGTTCTCTGGCCCTTACTGATTTCAGAGAAATTACAGAAGAATTAGTTTGTATAATCTCAATCTTTCTGAACTCATTGAAAAATTTTCTGTGGCCTAGCATGTGGTCTATCTTGGACAGTGATCCATGTGCACTGGAGAAGAATGTATATCCTGCTGTATTTAGGAGTAGTGTTCTGTATATGTCTATTAGATACAGATCCTTTATGTGTTATTCAAAATCTTTGTTTCTTTATTGATTTTCTGTCAAGATGTTCTCTCTAATGGTGATAATGGTGCATTCAAGTGTCCCACTATAATTGTAGAGGCATCTATTTCTCCACTTAGTTTTTCCAGTTTTTGCCTTATGTATTTTGAGGTGCCCTGGTAAGGGGCATAAATGTTTATGATTGTTCTTGCTTCTTGAAAGATTACCCTTTACTAATATATAGTGTTCATCTTTGTCTCTTACAATAGTTTGCATTTAAAGTCTATTTTGTACAATATTAGTATAGATACTCCCACCTTTTTTGGTTATTGTTTGCTTGTAAGATCATTTTCCAGCCATTCACTTTCAGCTTCCTTGAATGCCTGGGTTGACAACCTATAGATGGGTCAAATTTCCTTTCCATTTTGCCAATCTGTGTCTGTTGACTGGTGAGTTGATTTCATTAACTTTCAGTGTTATTACTCTCAAGGAATTACTTACAATAGCCATATTTTCTTTAGGTTTATGTATGTCATATGTTGTTTTTATTTCTCTTTTTGTCTTTTTGGCTGTTCTTACACTCTGCTCCAACTCTCTCTCTCTCCTGTTTTTTCCTATCAACCTGCAAACTCCTTTAGTATTTCTTGAAGGGCAGGTTTTTTATTGGCATAATCTCTTAATTTCTGTTTATCTGTGAATATTTTGAACTCTATCATTTTTGAATGCCAGCTTTGCTGAATAGAGAATTCTTGGCTGGAAGTTTTGTTCTTTTAGTACCTTAACTATGTCATATCACTGCCTTCTTGCTTCCATGGTTTCATATGAGAAATCAGCACTTAATCTTATTGAGCTTTCCTTGTATGTGATGGGTTTTTTTTCTCTTGTTGCTTTCAACATTTTTGCTTAGTCTTGAGCATTAGACAGTTTGATAAGTATATGTCTTGGAGTAGGCCTGTTATGACTTTTACCATTTGGGGTGTGCTATACTTCCTGGACATGTACATCCATATCCTTCAATAGGGTTGGGGAGTTTTCAGCCACTATCTCCTTACTCTTTCTGTCTCCTTTCCCTTCTCTTCTCCCTCTGGGAAGCCTATAATGCATATGTTTGTGCATTTTGTGTTATTATTCAGATCCCTAAGTCCCTGCTGGAATTTTTCTATATTTTTATCTATCTGTTCTACTATCTGTTTTCTTTCAGATGTACTTAGTGTCTTCCCCATGACTAATTCTTTTCCTCTGCCTGTTCAAATCTGCTGTTATGTGCTTCCAGTGTATTTTGGATTTCTTGGATTGTGCCATTCATAACCATCATATCTGTTATCTTTTTATGTATGTTTACAATTTCTTCAGTATGTTCTCCCGGTATCTTCTTAATATGCTTAACCTCTTCCTTCACCTTATTAAGTTGGTCCATGATATTTGTTTAGACAACTTTGATTAGTTTTTCAGTTCTGCATCTCTTCCTGGTTTTTAGTTTTTTCATTGGACTGGGCCATGTCTTCCTGTTTTGTAGTATGGTTTGTAATATTTTTTGCTGTCAGGTCATCTTTTTTATCTTGATAGGTTAATTCTGTTGATTAGCTTCTCTCTTTACTCTAGAGTTCTTTTTAGTTGCTGTTTTTGTGTGTGTGTTAAATATTCTCTTTGACACTTTATTCCTCCTATTCTATTTCCTTGCTGTTGTCTATGTTCCCTTGAAGGAAAAAATTAGGTCCAGTGAAAGTGAAAGGTATAAGAAAAGAAAACAGATAATATTAATCATAATAGTAATTGTTAGAAGAGGAGCCATACAAGACCTTGGAAAATGAATATTTAACTTATGTAAGCAGTGTAGGCTAATAGGAATAAAATAGTGGAGTACCAACAATGTAATGGGAAACCAAATAGAGAAAAATATATAGAATGAATTAAAAGGCTAGAATGATGAGGAGAAAGGGAAAGAGAAAAGAAAAGACAGGAAGAAAAAAGTTAATAAAAGAAAGAAAACAGGGTAGATGAGATAGAAATAAAAGGCAGAAAAATTGAGGACTAAGTAAAGAGAGATGGAATGTAAGAACAACAACAGAAAGTGGAAGATGAAGAGATGCAGGAAGGAAAAGAGATAGCATTCATAGACAAAATTGGTATACACAGAAAAGGGGAAATCAAGGAAGAGGAAACACAGCAACCAAGCAACAAGCACCTTGAAGAATTTATCTCCTTGTCCAGCTCCCTCCAGATCAATGCCCTGAAGCCTCCTGCTCTGTGGGTTCCCAAAACAGCTCACTCAAGCAGGATCTTGCCCCCTCTCAGCCATTTATTGTGAGAGAGATCTGTCGATGTTCCTCTGAAAGAAAAAAAATTAGGTCTAAAGAAAAGGAAAGAGATAGGAAGACAAAAAGAATCATAGTAATAATAGTTAAAGATACAAGAGTAACCATATAAGACCTAGGAAGTTGAAAACTTAACACAAGTAAGAAGCACAGAGAAATAAGATTAGGAAAATAGAAGAGAAATGATGAAACAAGAAACAGAATAGAGAAAGGTATAGAGAATGAATTAAAAAGCTGGAATGGTGAGAAGGGAGCAAAAGAAAAAAGAAAGGAGAGAAAGAAAAGAGTGAAAAATAGAAAGTAAACAGATAAAAAAGGAGAAAGGGTGAAATACAAACAAGAAAACCTAGAGACCAAAGAGAAGAGGTGGAATGAAAGAACAACAGTAAGCAAAAAATATAAAGATGAAGGAGTGAATAGAAATAGCATAATTAGAGTAAATAAGTAACCAAAAGGAAAAAAAAGAAAAAGAAACAAGCAGAAAAACAAAGGGAGGGGATAAAAAACAATCAAGAAACAAGACAGCAGTGACTAATTTTAAATAAAGAGAGAGAGGAAAAAAAATAAACACGGAAAAACAGCCTTTTCTCTAAGGCCCCTAAGGATCTTCTCAGGCTGCTGGTGTTCCTCAATCACTCACCCTGCAGCCTGCCCTCTGCAGCTTTTGAACTGGGTTTTAATGAGTAAAATAAGGGAAATAAAAGAAAAGGAACCTTTTTTTTTTTTTTTAAAGAGAGATCCAAGAAAAGCTAATACAAATAAAATGTCTATATATTCCCTATCATAAGGCTTCAGCTGAATGCCTGATAACCTGCTGGATTACTTCTCAAGGAAGAGCTAGGAATTGAACCAGGGATCTCACATATGCTAAGCAGGAATTCTTCCACTGTGATATTGTGCCTCTTTGGGTAAATTAGACCTTCAGAAGGCTATCTGCCCCTTTTCCCTTGGGCAGGATAAATTCCCTGCAGCCAGCTGGAGTGGTATTGATCAACTGCCTGTCTCTGCCTCCTCGCTGATGTAATTCCTATTTTTACCTAAGTGGCTGGGCATGACTGCCTGCCTGAGGATATCTCCCTGTCGAGTCAGGCTCCCTTCTGATATTCAAGGGGGGGCAGCTGGCTGAACTCACTGCAAAGAAATCACTCTCCACCCTCCCAGACCCCTCTTCCTCACAGGGAAAATACTGTCACCCTCCTGTTTGGAGCAGGGGCCAGGATCTCCATCTAATCTGTCCACCCTGAGGGCCAGGTATGTGTGCCACTTCCAGCCACTGAGGTAAGCAACCCACAATTATTCCTGGCTTCCCTTTCTGACTGATTACCTAGATGACTCAGAGCTCTTTCCACGGAGAGAGACATCTGCTCTTTTCTCAGTTAGATACAATTTGCCAGGAGTTTAACCCTCACTTAATATCTCAGGTGCAGGGGAGGGGAGCACTTCCAGGCAGCTGGGAGGTTTAAAAACTCATGTGAGACATGACTCCCGGGGATGAGCCTCCCTGGCAATGAGAGATTAATACCAAGTGCCAACTGGCAACACAACTGGAAAAATACCTTGAATTAAAGGGGGAAAAGGGAAAGACAAATGAGTTCAAGTGGCTAAGAGACTTCAAAGAGATTCGGGAGGTCATCCCAGAGGTAACTCTTACACACACCTCAGTAGGAGCTCATAGAACATCTAAGTGCCTATCACCCCACACAGAGGGGCTCCTGAGAGCTCTGGAGACACCCAGGTCCTATATAAGTGGGGATAGACCCAGAGACTGATGCCTTATCAGTGGGCTCTATTTTGGAATCTGTGCTCCTGAGAGTGACAGAATTGGACTCAAATAAGTCCTCCCTGCACAGCATTCATCAGTCCCTTCTATTCAAACCTATATGTGATGTTGGAGTTTTTAGGTATACTTCCAAAGACTGGAGCCTCTGGCCTACCTATGTGCCACGTGTGTGTGGAATCTCGGTGGTGCTGCAACTCCTACCCTACAGCTCAATGGACTCATCCAAGTCACCAGGCAAGGAGACAACAATGGGCAATGGCCATCCCAGGGAATGGAGAGGGCCTGCATCTGCAGGCAGGATCATCCCACCCACCATATCCATGGGATATAAGCCCTCTCTCACTTGTAGGTGGAGTGGACATCACCATCCCAGTCCCCTCAGGATTAGGGGAAGAACTATGGACTAGAGTGGTCTTGATGGTATTCTGTTGTTCACATATGGTGATTCTAGCAATGGAAGAAATTATAACAATGAGGTGGAGCCAGTGGCCACTTGACATTTTTGGGGTAGGGAGGGGATGAGCAGTTGAAATATAGGGGCTTCTTTGGGATTTGGAGGTTGTCCTGAGTACCATTGTGGCAACAGAAGTAGGCCATTTTAAATCAGCACACACCACTCAGAACTGTGTGGGAGAAAGTGTGGTCTACTGTGTGAACTGTGGCCTATGGTTGGTGGCAAGACCCCAGGATGTGTAAGTCCATTGAGGGTGGTGGGCCACACTTGTGGGAGATGTTTGTGTGGGATGTGGTGGGAGGTGTGAGAGGTGGGCAACATGGGAATCCCAGTGGGTTCTGTGTAATATTTTGGGTAATGTAAGCACCTCTTAAAATATATTTATATATATATATAACATTTTTGTAAGCAAATACACATATATGCATATATATTTATATATCATTTTGCAAATGTTGGTATGTATTGTGAAAATTTTGATTTTTACCCACAATAAAAAAAAATAAAAATAAAATAAAAAAAAAAACAACTCATGATCACTTGTTTTGGCTTCTTCATCTTTCTGACCCTCACTCCTCTGGGAGTTGTTAAACAGTGCCCTGGTTTTCTATGCCCCAAAGCAGGTCCCCAAGGCAGGCTCTGCGTTTTTCTTTGTTGTTTTAGTGAGAGCTAAGCCTTATCTGCCTAATCCATCGACCATGTTCCCACAATCCTTAACTGATTTTTGATAAATAATTCACTCTTAAATAATCAGTAGGTTAAAAAAGAAATTGAAAGAGAAATTGAAAATACCTAAAGACAAAGGAAATCGTGAACACAACATAACAAACTTTAGTGTATTCAACAAAGGCAGTGCTGAGAGGGAAATATATAGCCCTCAATGCTTATATTTTAAAAAGAAGGAAAAGCTAAAATCAAAGACCTAACTGCACACTTGGATGAATTAGAAAATATCAAACCAGCCCCAAAGGAAGAAGGAAACAAATAATAAAGATTAGTGTAGAAATTAATGAAATGGGGAATAAAAAAGTAATAGAGAAAACCTACAGAACTACAAGCTCATTCTTTGAGAAAATCAGTGAAATTGATAAATCCTGAGCTTGTTTTTAACAAAGAAAAGAGAGAAGATGCAAATGAATAAAATCAGAAATGAAAAGGATGCCATTACTACTGACCTAGCAGGAATAAAATAGATCAAAAAAGGATATTATGAAAAACTGTATGCCAACAAACTAGTCAACATCGATCAAGTGGCCAAATGTCTGGAAACATATGAACAAACCACACTGACCATAAAAGAAATAGAAGACCACAATAAACCAATCACAAGTAAAGAAATCAAAACAGTCATCCAAAACCCTTCCCAAACTGCAAAGCCCAGGACCAAATGGCCTCCCATGTGAATTCTACCAAACATTTAAAGAAAAGCTAATACATATCTTGCTCAAACACTTCCAAAAAATTTAACAGGAAGGAAAGCAACTAAACCCATTCTATGAAGCTAAAATCAAACTAATACCAAAGCCAAATCAAGATAATATAAAAAAGAAAATCACAGACCAATTTCTTTAATGTACAAAGATGCAAAATCCTGAACAGAATACTTGCTATTGAATCCAAAAACCCATAAAAAAATTAAACCTCACAATCAAGTGTAGTTTTTCCAAGTATGCAACAGTGGTTAAAAATAAAAAATTAATCAGTGTAATACACCACATTAATAATTTGATGAAGAAAAATCACATAATCATTTCAATTGATAAAAAAAGAATTTGTAAAGCTACAATGCACTTTCTTGAGAAAACAATATAAAAGTGAGGAATAGAAGGAAACACTCTTATCACATAATCATTTCAATTGATAAAAAAAGAATTTGTAAAGCTACAATGCACTTTCTTGAGAAAACAATATAAAAGTGAGGAATAGAAGGAAACACTCTCAATGTGATAATGTTCATATATGAAAAACCCACAACTAGAAAGACTGAAAGCTTTGCCACTGAGATAAAGAATATAATAATGCTCACTTTCCTCACTGTTATTTAAATTGTGCTCAAAGTTCTAGCTAGAGCAATCAGGCAAGTAAAAGAAACAAAACTCACCCAGTTAACAGAGGAAAAAGTAAAACTTTCATTATCCACAATCATGATCCTATGATTAGAAAATCATGACAAATCCACAAGAAAACTATTAGAACTTATAGATGATTTTAGCAAAGTGGCAGCATGCAAGATTATTATGCAAAAATCGAGAGCAATTCATACACTACTGTATTAGTCAGCCCAAGGGGTGCTGATGACAACTACCAGAAATATGTTGGCTTTATAAAGGGTATTTTGGGGGGACAAAAGCTTACAGTTTCAAGGCCTTAAAAGTCCAACTCAAGGTTGCTTTCTCACCAAAGTCAGTTCTCAGGCATTGGAGCAAGATGGCAAGCAATCTCTGCTTAGTCTCTCCTCCTTCTTCCTCTTAAGTAGGGGTTCTTAATCAGTGTCCACAGACCCCCAAGGGGTCAATGGAATGATTTCAGGGGGTCAGTGAGCTTGAATTGAAATAAATCATCTTATTATCTTTATTTTCTCTGACCTCTAAATGAAATCTAGCATTCTTCACTTATGAATATATGCAATAAATAAATTACAATAGAATTCATTTCACCTGACTGGCAAAGGGGTCTGTGGAACAAAAAAGGTTAAGATCTCCTGCTCTTAAGACTCCATGGGCCCACCTTCTTCTGAAATTAGCTGTAGGCTGGCATGGGGCTTTTCTCTCAGAGCTTCCTATATCATTCTGACATAGTATTCATTTCCTTCCAGGCCTTATCAGCTACTCAGATGCTCTGTTCTCTTCAGCTGCAAACTATCAGGTGAATGGCTTCTCTCTCCCCGGGCTTTAGCAGTTTGAGCCTTCTCTCCTCTGGCAACTATGGATCTCTCTCTTTTCTTCTATGTGTCTTCTTGAGTGTGTCCCCATTTATATTAGCTCACCAAAGGTGTGGGGACTTAACCTGAGTCACACCTTACTGACATGGTCAAATCAAAGGCTCTAAATTGATTTAATCAAGTAAACCTAAAACCTTTGGATTTCATACAATCAAGGGGTATCACCCAGAGGAACAGACCAGTTTTCAAACATAACCATTCTCTTTTTTGGGGGTTCATAAATAGTCTCAAACTGCCAAATATTAATGAGCAATCTGAGGAGGAAATCAGAATAAAAATGACATTTACAACAATGACTAAAAGAATCATGTATTTAGGAATAAATTAAACCAAGGATAGAGAACGCCTGTATTCAGAAAATGATAAATCAAGCCAGTGGTGGTCTAAATCAATAGAAGGATATTCTGTGTTCATGGGTTGGAAGACTAAATATCATTAAGATGACAATTCTACCCAAAGTGATCTACAGATTTAACACAATCTGAATACAAATTCTAAATTCATTCTTTGTAGAATTGGAAAAGTCAATTATCAAATTTATCTAGATGGGTAAGGGCCCCTGAATAGCCAAAAATATATTTGATATGAAAAACAAGGGTTGGTGGACTCTCACTGCCAGACATTAAAGCACATGATCTAACTACATTAGTAAAAACAGCATGGTACTGGCATAAAGATAGGTAGACTGACCAATGGAATTAAAACAAGAGTCCAGAAATAGATCATCACATGTATGGCCAAGTAATCTTTGCCAAGACTTTCAAAGGCACTCAGCTGGGTCAACAAATGGTGCTGAAAATACTGGATAACCATCTTGAAGGGAAAGAAAGGACCTTAATCTGATACCTTATTCAAAAATTAATTCAAAATGGATGAAGTTCCAAAATATAAAATCTAGAACCATAAAACTCACAGAAGAAAATGCAGGAAAACATCTTCAAGATTATGTGGTTGGTTTTGGTTTATTGGACCTTACACCCAAAGCATAAGCAACAAAAGAAAATAAAACAGATAAATGGGACTGCCTCAAAATTAAACACTTCTGTTCCTTCAAAAGACTTTGTCGGGAAAGTGAAAAGTTAACATAATCAATAGGAAAACTTTGTTAAGCTTATATCTTATAAAGGATTGATCTTCATCTTATATAAAGAGATCACAGAACTTAGTGGAAAAATGACAAACAACCCCATTATAACTGGGCAAAAGAATTAAACACACATTTTTCTGAAGTCAAAATACAATTGAACAAAAGATTTATGAAAATAGTAACAACATCACCAGCTATTAGGGAAATGCAGATATGAACTATAATGAGATATCTTTTCACACCATACAGAATGACCACTGTTAAAAGAACAGAAAATTACAAGTGCTGGAGAGGATTTGGAGAAATAGAAACCCTCCTTTCTTATTGTTGTGAGGGTTAAATGGTATACAATGTGGTGTTCTTCAGGAAAAGAAATATAAAACTGCCATATTATCCAGCAATCCCACTACTAAGAACATATTCAAAAGAACTGAAAGCAAGGACAAAAACAGATGTTTGCTGTTATGAACCACTATGAACCAATGTTCATAGTGACATTATTCACATTTGCTAAAAGGTGAAAAAACTAAGTGTCTATCAACTGATTAATGGATAAAGAATATGTGCTATATTCATATATTATTACTATATAATATCATTCAGCTGTAAGATGAAATCAACTGTGGAAGCATATGACAACATGGAGGAACCTTGTGGATGGTATGTTCAGTGAAATAAGCCAATCACAAAAGGATAAATACTGTATGGTCTCCCTGATATGAACCAAATACCATGACTAGATTTATGGAGTTGAAAAGGGTAGTTTGCAGGGAGATGGAATATGGGATTAGAAGGGGCGAAAATGCTAGATGTATGTAGAATGTTAAATAAAGGCAAATGCAAATGTTTGATAATGGTTGGAATTGATGGTAACACATTATAATGAATGTAACAAACACTGTAGATTTATGGATGTGATTATGGATGAAATAAGTCATATATTAAGATTAATGTTATTTGAAGGACACCTGGAAGATAATATTGGCATGTCTAAAATTATTTTGGAAGTAGGTGAGGATTGTGGCTAATAATATATTTACAGGAATGTTCTTCTACATAGGGTAAGAATGTGGTGATACATGGTAAAAATAACTAATGTAATATATGTACTATATTTGACAACACCATTGTAATGTTTTTGTGGCAAAAGAAAAGTTAGTATGATATTAATTCTAAAGTTAAAAAACTATGGGTGCAAATGGAAAAAGACCTCAAATAAAAGGGGGAAAAGATAAAGACAAATGAATTTATATGGCTAAGAGACTTCAAAGTAAGTTGGGAGGTCATCCCAGAGGTAACGCTTTTGCACATCTCAGCAGGATCTCATAGACTGCCAAAGTGGATACTACCTCAAATAGTGGGGCTCCTGGGGGATCTGGAGACACCTAGGTCCTATGGTCAGGTCAGATAGTCCTGGAGTTTGGTGCCTTTCCAGTGGTCCCTACTTTGGAGTTTGTGCTCCCTAGAGTGACAGAGTTGGACTCAGTTATGGCTTCCCTACAAATAGATCATCTGTCTCTTCTATTTGAACCCCTGTTGGAGTTGGTAGGTGTACATCCAAGAGACTTGAATCTTTAGGCTGTCCATGTGCCAGCTGGGCCCTGAGTCTCAGCAGAGTTGCAATACCTACTCTCAATTTCATTGGACTCACCGTGGACAGCTAACAAGAAGGTGAGGACTGACAATCACTATACCAAGGAAATGAGCGAGACTACAACTGCAATCAAGAGAGTCTCATCCTTTGGCTGTATGGGACCAACACCCCTCTCAATTAGAAGTGGAGTAGACATCACCAATCCAGAATCCTCAGGATTGGGGAGTGAACTATGGCCTAGAGTGGACTTACTGGTATTCTACTATAGACTTGCGATTCTAGCAATGGAAGAAATTACAACATTGATGTGGAGGCAGTGTCCACTGGAGGCTCTGGGGACAGGGGGAGGGAAAAACAAGTAAAATGCAGGGGCTTTTTTGGGAGTTGGAAATTGTTCTGAATAACATTGCAGTGACAGATATGGGCCATTATATATTTTCCCATAACCTGTAGAATTGTGTGGGAGAGAGTGTAAACTACAATGTGAATTATGGTCCATGCTCAATAGCAATGCCCCAGGATGCATTTGTCAATCGCAACGAATGTAATGGAGAATGTTGTTCATGTGGGAGGGTATGGGAGGGGTGGGGAGCAGGGCATATGGGGATCCCTATATTTTTTGTGTAACATTTGTGTAATTTAAATATCTTTTTAAAATAAAAAATATGTATTTAAAAATATATTTTAAAAAATATACGGAGTTTGTTTTTCTGATGAGACAAGAATTGTTTAAGCATTATTTAATGCTTAAACAATTAAGCCTTTTCTCTTCCTACTTTTTTTCATTAATAATGAGACCTTGATCATGCCATATAACAAATCTATATTCACCTGTGTATCTTTCTGAACAACTGAGGTAATCATTATAATTAGAGATAAAAATGCCTGAAAAAGAACTTTTTAGGAGTAATATTTTCCATAACTTGTTGAGCTGCCTTTTTCTGTTCCTTAATTTTTGTAAATTTGAAAAAGATTCTTTTAAAAAGTTGTCCTAATGGAGCAAGTTAAGTCCTTAATCCAATATGACTGACATCATGAAGAGAGGAGGACATTTGGACACAGTCAGACAGAATTGTGAATGTCATGTGATAACTGAGGAAGAAAATGCCATGAATATCTAGCAAGCCACCACCAGAAGCTATGAACTGATTCTTCCCCAAACCTGAAGGAAGCATGGTCATGTCAGCACGTTGATTTCAGATTTCCTGTCTTCAGAACTGGGAGTCAATTTCTGTTGTTTTAAGCCAAAGGGTTTGGGAAAATTCAATGGAAACACTTGGGTAGAGAGATGTATGTGTAAAGCTGTCACAGAAGAAAACCCAAAAAGGATCTTCATGTCCAAAAAGTGTGATTTTAGTCTGATAAATTTGTTTTCTCTTCTATGGAATACCAAGCAGAAATTTAACGTCTAAGAAAATGTATATATCACAAAAATCAAACTATCTCACTACACAGTGTTATCAGGGAAAGGACCAAGTTATAGAACAATAGATATAAATTGATGACATTTGGTTAAAATAAAATCTATGTATGTATTTTCTACAAATGATTCTTAAAGGACTTTCTTTTAGATCAGTTGTAGGATTACAGAACAATCATTTTGAAAGTACAGAGTTCTCATTTAGCACACCCACCCTATTCCCCCCTACACCCCAGTTGTCCCTTAAGTGACATATTACATTAATGTGATAACTTTGTTACATTTTATGATCTAATATTATTTCTATTATATGATTAACTATAGTTCATAGCTTAGATTAAGGCTTACACTTTGTGTTATACCTTTCTACATTTCTTTAAAAATGTATGTGGTAACATATATACAACATAAAATCTCCCATTTGTACCACTTTCAGGAAAATAGTTTGTTACCATAAGCATGGTAATTTCCAATAAAAGGGCTCAAACAATCTTGCACCACAAAAATAAACATGTCTCTCAGTGAGATGGTGCTTTATTGTGACTGTACACACAGGGAACTGGGGTAATCTTCCCAAAATCAGTTCAAAGTGAGAGTGGGAGCTAGGGTTTTTATAGGTAAAATAGAAAATGGGATAGGTGAAAATAAAAACACCTAAAAAAAAAAAAACAAGAAAAAAAAAGTGGTCTTGTGAGGAGGGTACTTGCAAGTTCTCAGTCCTGCATTCTCTCAAGTACATCAAATGTGTCCTAGGCTTCAGAAGCTAATAAATGAGAGTTTGGATATTGTTTTGCAAGTGCCAATGGGCAAGGTCTTCATGACTCCTTTCTCAACTGACTGTTTAAGGATATCAGGCTTTTCATTTTTTCTGGGGAAAGCTGCAGATTTACTGCATCATAAGGTTCTCATGACACCATTCTGTCTGGTTTTGTTTGAGATGTTATCTTATTCTTCTAAGTAAAACTGAGAAGGTATGGTTAATAGCCTTCAGGAAATTTAGTACAAAGAGAGAATTTCTAAAATTAGATTAATAGAAAACAAGCTCAATTAGTTTGAGGGAAGTTTATTAGAATATCGAGAGCTGATTAAATGAAGAAATTTTAATAAGTGTATTTTCTATCAAACCCCCTTATGTTTATTCTCTTCTTATTCTTAAGAAGATATGTTTCATGAGCATTTCTCATAAAAGGAAGATGTGTGAATGTCTCCTTTTGTGTAGTTATTTCCTGCTGGTCAAGTGTGATGAAATTTTCATACTATTTTAGAGGATGCTCTGGAGAAATTCACAAAGACAATATAGGCATTAACAAGACAAGCATATGGCAAGCAAAATAAAATGAGTACTAAGAGCTATTTTTCCTCTCATAGTTAAGTCCATAAACCATTCAGAAAATGAGTCAAGTCTGCCAAGATTTTTAACATGCTCAGTATCACTTTGCATATGATTCAATATAGAGACAATATCATATTCACCAAGTACAGTACTTAATATTAACACATAAGTTTCTATTTGAGCTGCAGTTAATATATCTAAACTCCAGGTTTGCAATTCTATACATATGTCTCCATGGGAGCAGTACATAATGCCAATTGTGTCTGTTAGGTTACATTCACTTTACTCTAGTAAGTATTGTTCCACTTGGTATATCCTTCAAACAGCAAGCATACTGAAACATGGTTTTTCTCAGAGAGAACAGGGTGGTAGGCTCCAGTTTTCCATCAGCTTGGTGCATAGAGCCCTCTGGCACTGTGAGAGTCTGGAGGCAATGTGAGTCACAGATTTAGTGACATCCAGTCATCACCACCTGGCAGAGCCACAGGTGTCGGAAGAAGCAATGTATTTCCATCTATTTCAGAACATGACTAGACTATGTAGCAGATACTTTTATTGTTTTAGGGATCACAGAGACCAAACTAACCAATAACTCAAATGAAGCAGCACCATCCATGGCACAGGAGGGCCTGGATTAAATGCACAAGAGAGTTTGGCAACACTGAAGTCTATACCTTTTAATTTTTATAAAATTTCTAAATACTTCCTATTTATAGTAGGATTCATATTTTCAGTTTTTCCAGTGGACTAAGGTCTCCATGATGCATGTAAATTCCAAATAATTCCAAGTGCCTGTGAAACTTCTTGAGTTACCATTGAAAAAAATGCACTGCCATTATTACTTTGAATGGTGAATTGGACACTGTATTAGTTAGACAAAGGGGTGCTGATGCAAAATACCAGAAATCAGTTAGCTTTTTAAAAGGGTATTTATTTGGGGTAGAAGCTTACAGTTACTAGACCATAAAGCATATGTTATTTCTATCACCAAAGTCTATTGCCATGTGTTGGAGCAAGATGGCTGCCAACATCTATTAAGGTTCAGGCTTCCTGGGTTCCTCTCTTCTCAGGGCTTGTTTTTCTCTGGGCTCAGCTGTCCCTCTCTCTCCACATTGCCAGCTGTATATTGTCAGGTGCCTGACTCTGTCTCTCTCCCCAGGGCTTGATTCTCACCAAGCTGGGCTGTTATGCTCCTCTCTGTGCTTACTTCCCAGGCTCCAGATCAAAAACTCTAAACTCTGTTCTCTGCCATGTCTTTTCTCATGAGTCCCTGCCCACCAAGGGGCAGGGATGTAACATCCTACTGACATGACCCAATCAAAGCCTCAATCATTATTTAATCAAATAAAAGTGAAACCTTTGAATCCAATATAATCTAACATGTCCAGAGGAAAAAAAAAACAAGTTTACAAACATAATCCAATATCTATTTTTGGAATTCATAACCAATATCAAACTGCTACAGATCCCAAATCTAGGTATTATTTCATTTTATAGAAACTTTAATGACTTGAGTTTCTCTTACAGTGTGGGTAGGGAAGACTTCTACCTAATGAGAATGTGTCAACCAAAATTAGATGATAGTGGAATTTCTGGCTCCTTTGGCATCACTGTAAAATATATTTATGAGTCTTTTTCAGATGAAAAAGTTTAAGCTTGCAACTCTGCTGTCAGAAGGGGTCTGCTAGTCTTTAGCTTATTTTTATGACATAAAACTTATGTTCATAATCTTATGAATTGCTGTTTGAAATTTTTGTCCTGATATATGTTCTCTAATCCATGCTGCAAAGACTTCCTTTCCATAGTGGATTCCCTGATGCCAATATAATAGTACAGGTTCCACTATTTTTTCTGGTAAGCAAACTACACCTGATTCTAACTGTAGCCATCCTTCTATTGACTTAATATTAAATCTCCATTCTTTAGCTCTGGCTAGATCTTTTGTTTCATAACCTTTGATAAATAAGGAGAAGTCCAAAGTTGAGATAAGAGCTAATTCTCTTGTGTCCTTAATTTTGGAATGTGTTTGCACAGCCTCTTTTGCTACCATGTCAGCTTTCCTTTCCTTTTTGACAAATAGCAGTCAGACCTTTGGTGTCTGGGGTAGTGCAATACTGCAAATTCTATGGGCCACAATACAGCTGATAGTAGGGCTAATATAGTCTCTGGATGTTTAGTCTCTTTATTATTGGAGGGCAAAACCCCTCTTTCCTTCTAAATTGCACCATGGGCATATACTATGGGAATAGCATAATGAAAGCCTATGTAAACATTTACCTATACAAGGTCTTGGTGTTTTACTACATTATCTTCTAGGAGTTCTATGGTCCTGGCTTTTATGTTTAGGTCTTTGATCCACTTTTAGTAGATCCTGGTATACTGAGTGAAATGGGGTCCTCTTTCATTATTTTGGTTATAGATATCCTGTTCTCCCAGCACTATTTGGTGAAGCATCTGCACTGCCCCAGAAAAGTGGACTTCCCAGGCTTATCAAAAAGAAAGTGTTAGGCCTCAAGGCAGGGCCTTTATTAATAACCAGAGATGGCATGAAGAAAACTTCAATACAAGAGTTAGGCATACTCACATTTATTACGTCTGCAGAGGTAAGGAGCCAAGATCAGTCTAAAGTGACTCATACCTGACTCCCTGTGCTGTGGTTTTACTCTTCCTTAAATACCTAAGTTACTACTTAGCATTGGCTTTGATTATACATTAGCTTTTATGCATATGGATAATCATACATAGCTAATTATAAAATTGTATGATTAGTATGTTCAGGAAATCATGCTTGCACATACATGGCATGATCAAAAAAAGGGGTGGATAACCCCATCCCTGGGTGGGAAATTTACTATGTGAATTAAGCAAGTTCAAATGAGGACAGCAAGAGGTTTCTTCTGTGCAGTCTGGCCAACTGGTTTTCATACTTCATTGCTTCAAGAGGATATTCTTGACCACCAAAATTGGAATTTGGCAAAAAAAGAGGGTTGCATCTCATTGCCTTCTAATTTACATGCAATTCTTTCCTTTGTATCCTAGCAACAGGGAGAGAAAAAAAGTTAATTTCATGCATTCTGTCACCCTACATCCATTAGAAGAATGAAAGTAATAATTATCTATGTTCCTAACCTTGGTTCCCCAAAATACATGAGGCATATTCTAGCAAAACTGACAGGAGAAATAGATGTCTCTACAATAATAGCTGAAGTCCTGAAACACCACTCACAACAATATCTAGAAAAACTAGGTAGTTGATCAAAAAGGAATCAGAGAATTTGAACTATATGATAAACAATGTAGAGTTGACAGATCTATACAGAACATTATACCCCACATCAGCAGGTTATACAGTCTTCTTAAGTACTCCTGGATATTTCTTCAGTATTGATGACATGTTATGCCACAACACAGTTCTCAATAAATGTAAGGAGACTAAAATTTTACAAAGCACCTTCTCTGATCCTAATGAAATGAGGCTCTAAATCAATAATTGGACAGAAGGTGGAAATTTGGCAAATATATGGAGCCTATGCAATATACTCCTAAACAATCAGTGTGTCAAAGAAGAAATTGAAAGAGAAATTAGTAGATATCTTAAGACAAATGAAAAGAATAATACAAATTATCAGTACTTATGTGGTACAGTGAAGGCAGTGGTGAGAAGGAAATTTATAGCCCTAAATGCTTATATTTAAAAATAAGAAAGAGCTAAAATCAAAGATATAACTGAACAATTGAAAAAAATTAGACAAAGAACAGCAAACCAAGCCCAAAACAAACAGAAATAAATAAATAAAGATTATAGCAGAAATAAATGAAATGGAGGAGAAAAATAGAATAAAGAAAATCAACAAAATCAAAAGTTTTTTCTTTGAGAATATTTTTAAAGACAGCAAACCTTTAGTAAGCCCAAAAGACATAAAGTGCAAATAAATCAAATCAGCAATGAAAGGGGGTGGACATTATGACTGACCCCACAGAAATAAGAAGGATCATAGAAGCATATTATGAGAAAGTGTATGCCAACAAATTAGACAACCTAGATGAAATGGACTAATTCTGGAAACACACAAACAACCAACATTGACTATATAATAAATACAGGAACACAAAATAGCAATAAAAACAAAGAGATTGAGTCAGTCATCAAAAATCTAACAAGAAAAAAAAGCCCAGGTCCAGATGCCTTCACAGATAAATTCTACCAATCTATCTGTTTTAAAACTAATCCTGTTGAGGGGTTGGAGCAAGATGGCATTAGTGTAGGAGGGCGCACACTGCAAGCTCCCAGAGCAAAGCGGATTGGGGACGGGGTCCTGCCCGGGGGTCTGTGCTGTGCACGCATGGAGTGAGAGGCTTGGGACATTTATCTGCATGGATCGGCGAAGTGGACCAAACGGTGGAGATTTGTGAGTTTTGAGGCTGCCGGTGGGGGTTGGCACAGGTGGCTGAGCCCCGCGGTTAGGGAAAAAAAATAAAACGGCCATTTTGAGCCGAGGGCGGGGCGAAAAAGTTTTATTTTCTGGGGATCTGGCTGCCTGGCGCCCCTTGGACCTTGTGTGAACAGAGCAAACGAGCTAATCAGCACCCAGTGAACAGGAGGGGGGATTTTGGTCGGGCAACGCAGCTGATTTCCCTAGCCACCCAGGGATAAGACCCGGGCCGCTGCAGAGCCAGGAGGAAGGGACACTTCCCAAAAAAGGGAGGGTTCAGTTGGAAGACAGGGAAGGGTACTTTATATTTTTAGACATTGATCTGGCTGCCTGCACTGCCCCATAGGTTTGGGGAGCAGATAAGCCGACCTGAAGCAGCATTAGGCTGAGAAAAGACACGAATCTGCACTCAAACTGATTTACTGAGCAGCCTGGTGACGCTGGAGCTCGGCGCCAGAAGGGGCGGAATCCGCCATCTTTAGCACTCCTCACTGACTAACATCAGAGCTTCAGCTAAACTGGGGAGTCCGGAAAGTGGGACGTGCTTGATTAATTTCCACGGGCCCAGCTAGGGTCCCTTCTGTAAGGGGGTTGGTCTAGAGGAGGAATTATTTTGGGTCCTGCATTTGGCTAAAAAAAAAAAAAAAAAGTGAGGTCACCTCAACAAATGAAAAATAAATTCTTTTTAATTTAGTTTAATAGCTAAAAGCTGCTTCAGGACCTGCATATAGAACCCTGTGGGGAAATTCATTGATAAACACAAATAGGCAGGAAGGATCCACGTGGACCCTAGGGGAATCATTGACCCCCCCTTAGCTCTGTTTGACTGCTTGCCTGTGTGGATCTTTGGTTTCTCTCTGTTACTTTCTGGTCTATTGCTATTATTCC
>JAKSZT010054090.1:1348700-1383012 GCA_026826555.1 Tolypeutes matacus | reverse complement strand
AGAGAAAAAATTGATAAATGGGATCTCCTCAAAATTAAAAACTTCTGAACCTCTAAGGATGTTATTAAGAAAACAAAAAGGCAACCTACCCAATGGGAAAAAATATTCGGCAACCATATATCTGATAGGAGCCTAATATCCTGCATATATAAAGAAATCCTTCACCTTGAAAATAAAAGGACAAACAACCCATATAAAAAATGGGCAAGTGACCTGAAAAGACACTTCTCCAAGGAAGAAATACAAATGGCTAAAAAACACATGAAAAAATGCTCAACATCACTTGCTATCAGGGAAATGCAAATCAAAACTACAATGAGATTCCATCTTACACCCATCAGAATGGCAGCTATTAAAATAACAGGAGACACTAAATGTTGGAGAGGTTGTGGAGGAATAGCAACCTTCATCCACTGCTGGTGGGACTGCGGTATGGTCCAGCCACTGTGGAGGACAGTTTGGTGGTCCTCAGAAAACTAGCAATAGATCTTCCGTATGATCCAGCAATTCCACTGCTGGGTATATACCCAGAAGAACTGAAAACAAAAATACAAACAGATATATGCACACCAATGTTCATAGCGGCATTGTTCACCATTGCCAAAAGTTGGAATCAGCCCCGGTGCCCATCAACAGACGAATGGATAAGCAAAATGTGGTACATACATACAATGGAATATTACTCAGCTGTAAAAAGGAACAAAGTGCTAACATATGGAATAACGTGGATGAATCTTGAAGACCTTAGGTTGAGTGAAGCAAGCCAGGCACTGAAGGATGAACAGTATATGACCTCACTGATCTGAACTGAGGAAAGTGAGCAGTCTCTGAGAACCATTGTCTGAAAGATAGGTTAACAAAGGAGAGTAATAGAAGAGCAGGCTTTGAGCCATCACCCATATGGACATAATCTATGGTAAAGGGATAGAGTGTGATTGCATGTTGGGGGATGGGGCAGATGAGTGATGGTGTTCCTGGGTTTGGTGGTGCAGCACTGGGGGGTGGGTGGATTAGGAAGAGCTGGTTCAAATCCCCAGGGCATGTAACTGTGAATCTTGACATTCCATGGGTTGGGAGAGGGGGATATCACGGGCCCTGGGGGGCTGGGGAGAAGGGAACAGTCAATATCTAATGGGTTGTTTGGTGGTCATGGAGAAGGTTTTTCATTACCTTACAGTAATGTACACAGAACATGGTAAATATCATCAAAATTATTAAACTGTATCATCTAAATTGTAAACTATACTGTAAATCACTGACAATGTTTAGTTGCTATATTTTGCTATCTGCATAACAGTTATAACAATGCTAACAACCAAAAAAAAAGGGGGCGGAGTTAATATGGGGTGGGGAAGGGGGAGTGGTTTTGTATCTGGGAGTCCCCGGCACTCCGTGTGTGACTTTGCTGTGACCTAAACTTCTTTGAAAATTAAATGAAAAATTGGGAGACAATGGGGATTGAGAGGAGGAAGGTGTCATGGCACACCAGACATCCGATAACACAGTGATAAAGGGAAGGAAAAAAGGGAAAAAGAATGAAGAAAGGAAAAAAATGAATATATATATATTTTAAAGGCATTTCCTTTGCTTTTTTGCCCATTTTTTGAATGTCCCAATCCACTAATTATATTTTATTTTGTTTTGTTCTTTGTTTGATTATTTGTTTTTTTTCCTTCTCTCTTTTTTTTTTTTCCCCTGAGTTTCCTTATGTTTGTCTCTTGCATGTACGCTTATCACACTTGTTTCTTATTCCTAGTAAGTGTATTTGATTATTTTATGGACTAAATGTTCATGGAGGATTTGGATCACAGAAGGGTTACAATGGGTACTGCGGTGGATTATTGGGGGGGGGGGTTCATGGGGATTGGTTCATCCGAATATACATGAAAGATATACAAAATCATTCAAAGGATCGGGGGATGGGGCATGGTCACGATGGGTGGATAATCACACAATAAATGAGGGAATCTGAATTCCTAGCCTGGAGAGCTCTGTCACAGTCTCCAAGGGAGCAACAATAGTCCTCTGAGTGTAGGGACAGTGCCTGTCAAAATAGGATGACCCACTGTTGTTTTTGGTTTTGTTTTTTTTTTTGTTATTGATGACTACCCTGTGAGTCTTTGCTCTTGTAAATGAGACTTAGCCTGCAGTTGTGGGTTGCCTAAGTGTTGCCACCTGAGAGCTTCCTTGTTGCTCAAATGTGGCCTCTGTCTAAGCCAAACTCAGCATATGATTGCATTACCTTCCCCCCAACGTGGGACATGACTCCCGGGGATGAACCTCCCTGGCAACTAGGGATTAATACCAAGTGCCAACTGGCAGCTTTGCACAGTGGCAGTATCGTAGCCAATGAGGTTTATCCGAGGCATGATTATTGCTAATTGAAAACTTTTCCCAAGTGCCAACTGGCAACACAACTGGAAAAAGACCTTGAATAAAAGGGGGAAATGGTAAAGACAAACGAGTTCAAGAGGCTAAGAGACTTCAAAGAGAGTCGGGAGGTCATCCCAGAGGTAACTCTTACACACACCTCAGTAGGAGCTCATAGAACATCTAAGAGCCTATCACCCCACTCAGTGGGGTTCCTGAAAGCTCCGGAGTCACCCCGGTCCTATATGGGGGGGGATGGCCCCTGAGACTGGTGCCTTATCAGTGGGTTCTATTTTGGAATCTGTGCTCCTGAGAGTGACAGAGTTGGACTCAAATAAGTCCTCCCTGCACATGGTTCACCAGTCCCTTCTATTCAAACCTATATGCGATGCTGGAGTTTTTAGGTATACTTCCAGAGACTGGAGCCTCCCGCCTACCTATGTGCCAGGTGTGCATGAAATCTCGGTGGAGCTGAAACTCCTACCCTATAGCTCAATGGACTCATCCAAGTCACCTGGTGAGGAGACAACGATGGGAAATGGCCATCCCAGGGAATGGAAAGGGCATGCATCTGCAGGCGGGATCATCCCATCCACCGTATCCATGGGCTGTAGGCCCTCTCTCACTTGGAGTTGGAGTGGACATCACCATCCCAGTCCCCTCAGGATTGGGGGAAGAACTATGGACTAGAGTGGACTTGATGGTATTCTGTTGTTCACATATGGTGATTCTAGCAATGCAAGAAATTATAACAATGAGGTGGAACCAGTGGCCACTTGACACTTTTGGGGTAGGGAGGGGACGAGCAGTTGAAATACAGTGGCTTCTTTGGGAGTTGGAGGTTGTCCTGAGTACTGTTGTGGCAACGGATGTAGGCCATTTTAAATCAGCACACACCACTCAGAACTGAGTGGGAGAGAGTGTGGTCTACAGTGTGAACTGTGGTCTATGGTTGGTGGCAATGCTCCAGGATGTGTAAGTTCATTGAGGGTGGTGGGCCACACTGTGGGAGATGTTTGTGTGGGATGTGATGGGAGGTGTGGGAGGTGGGCAACATGGGAATCCCAGTGGGTTCCGTGTGGTGTTTTGGGTGATCTGGGCGCCTCTTAGAATATATGTATATGTATATATATGGACAACATTTTTGTAAGCAGGTGAACATGTGTGCATGTATATTTATATATCATTTTGCAGATGTTTGTATGTGTTGTGAGAATTTTGATTTTTACCCATAATAAAAAAAAAAAAAAAACTAATCCTGTTTAAATTCTTCCAAAAAATTCAGGAGTGAAAATTCCCAACACATTTTTATGGAGCCAAAATCCCTAATACCATAACTATATAAAGATACTACAAGAAAAGAAAATTACAGACCAATCCCTCCAATGAATATAGATGCAAAAATTCTCAACAAAATACTTGCAAATCACATCCAACAGCAAATAAAAAGAATTATACAGCTCGGTCAAGTGAGTTTTATTCCTGGTATGCAAAGGTGTTTCAAGAGAAGAAAATCAATTACCATAATACACCACCTTAACAAAGCAAAGGAAATAAAACATGTGGTCTTCTCAGTTGATGCAGAAAAGGTATTTGATGAAATCCAGAACTTTTTTTTGATAAAAACACTTAAAAAATAGGATAGAAGAAAAGATTCTCAACATAATAAAGGATATATATGAAAATCCCACAGCAAACCTAGTACTCAATGGAGATAGCCTGCAAGATTTAAATCAAAGATCAGGAACAATACTAGAATGCCCACTGTCACCATGGATATAGAACATTGGGCTAGATCTGGCTAGAACAATTAGGCAAGAAAAAGAAACTAAAGTCCTCTAAATTGGAAAAGAGGAAGTAAAACACTCATTGTTCTGAGATGATATGATCATACACTTAGAAAATCCTGAAATATCTAAAATTAAGTTATTAGACCTAATAAATGAGTTCAACAAATTGAAGAAGTCAATTCTACCAAAAATGCTTTTAGATTCAATATAATACCAACAACTTACTTTACAGGAAGAGAAAATTCAACTACCAAACTTATTTGGAAAAGAAAGTGGTCCTGATTAGGTAAAAGCATCCTAAAAAAAGTAAAGTGTAGTTGGAGGTCTCACACTTACTGACCTTGAAGTGTATTATAATGCTACAATGGGCAAAACATCATGGTACTGGCTTAAACATAGAGTCATTGAGGATCAAAATCAAACTGAGAGTTCAGCAATAGACTCTTACTTCTATGGACAACTGATTTTTCATGAAAAATTCACTTTTAAATAATCAGTGAATTACAGAAGAAATTGCAAGAGAAAATAGCAAATACTCAAGGCAAATGAAATTGAGAACACAACATACTAAAACACAGGGGATACAGCAAAGACAGTGTTGAAAGGGAAATTTATAACACTCTATCCTTATATTTAAAAGGAAGGAAAAGCTAAAATCAAAGACTTATTTGCACACCTGGAAGGATTAGAAAAGAATAGCAAAACAAACACAAATCAAGCAGAAAGAAACAAATAATTATGATTACAGTAGAAATAAATAAAATGGAAAATAAAAAATAGAGAAAATTTACAGAACTAAAAGTGGCTGAAAAGATCAAGAAAATTGATAAACTGAGGATTTTTAACAAAGGAAGAAAGAGATGTACATGATAAAATCAGAAATAAGAAGGGTGACATTACACATGATCTGGCCAAAAATTAAATTAAAAAGAGATCATAAGAGGATTCTATGAACAACTGTATGCAAACAAATTGACAACATGTAGAAATGACATATTACCCAACAATTCTGCTGCTAGGAATATAAACAGAAGTATTGAAAGCAAGGCATGAAGAGATATTTGTACAACGAAGGCCATAGTGGCATTATTTACAATTGCTAAAAGTTGGTAAAAACCTAAGTATCTGTCAATTGATGAATGGATAAACAAGATATGCTATATTCTTATGATGGAATACTATTCAGCTATAAAAAGAAACCAACTGGGGAAGCACATGAGAACATGGAGGAAAAATTTGGTTATTATGTTTAGTGAAATAAGCCAGACACAACAAGAGAAATATTGTATGGTCTCCCTGATATGAATTAAATATTAATTAGTAGACTTATGGAGTTAGACTATGAAGGGTAGGTTGGTGAGAGATGGAATGTGAGATGAGAAGAGGTGAAGATACTGGATGTATGTAGAATGTTTAATAAAGTCACATGTAAATATGTCATAATGGTTGGGATTGATAGTAACATATTATAATGAAAATAAATGCTGTTGATTTATGGAGGTGATTGTGTTGAAAGAGTAGACTAGTAAAATTAATGTCAGTGAAGGACACCTGAATGATAATATTGGGAATGTATGAAATTGATTTTTGTAGCAGATAAGATTTGTGGTTAATATAAATACAAGAATGTTCTTTTACTACATAGTGTTAAGAATCCTTTGGTAAATGGGAAAGTATACTAATGTAGTTTATGTAATATAGTTGACAACAACATTTAATGTTTTTTATAGCAAAAGCAAAGTTGGTACTATATTAATTCTAAAGTTAAAAAATAATGGTTTGTTTCTCTGCTAAAACATTTATATACTGTTTAAGCATTTTTTATTGCTTAAACAATTAAGCATTTCTCTTCCTCATTTTTTACATCAATAAGGAGACTTTGGCTATGTCACTTAACTGATCTATGTTCATCTGTTTATCTTTCTTAACACTAGAATGACAACTGAGTTAGTCATTTGAATTACATGAGATAAAATTGCCTGAAAAAAAATTTTTTAGGAGTAATGTTTTCCATAACTTGTTGAGCTGCCTTATTCTGTTCTTTTATTTTTGTGAACTTGAAATAAGGTTCTTTGTAAAAAAAACATGTCATACTAATTAGGGTAAGCCCTTTATCCATTATGACTGATGTCATTATGTGAGGAGAAATTTGTACACAGACAGAGACAAGAAGGCCATGTGATGACTGAGGAAGCAAATGCCATGGCTGGCTGGCAAGTCACTGCCAGCAGCCAGGAACTGATTCTTTCCTACAGACTTAGAAGGAAGCATGGCCTCATCAACCATTCAGACTCCTAATATTCAGAATTGTGAGACAATAAATTTTGTTGTTTTAAGACACACAGTTTGGGGCAATCCAATGGAAATACTTGGGTACAAGATAAATGTCTAAAGATGTCAAAGAAAAAAATTTAAAACAATGAACATGTCCCAAAAGGGGGATTTTAGCCTGATAAATATGTTATCTCTTCTACTGAATACCATGCAGAAATTTAAGGAACTAAAGAAATGTACATGTGAACATCAAAATATCTCAAGACACAATGATATAGGAAGGAACCAAGTTATAGAACAATAGATATAATTTGATCAAATTTGTTTAAAATAAAAACTGTGTGTCTGCATGTGTATTCTGTTTGCAAATGATAGTGGAAAGACACATTCCACCCTGAAGAAGTTGAATCCCTTGTGAAAGGAATGGGACCAGTTGAAGAGAATGAAAGGGGTATTTCATGTTTTCTTCTGCATACTTTTGTACCATTTGATTTTTTAAACAACTTTAACTTCCATATAAATTCATTTACATTAGGCTTTTATAATGACCAATTGATATAAAACTAATAAAAGAACTAGGAGCCCTATTACCTAGAAGATCAAGAGATTTTGTTTTAATGTGTAAATGAATATGCATGATTACTAAATATGACACCATTTATGCACAAATGCAGATGTTCTTGGCCTCAATAGCTTAAGAGGAAATAAGTAACAAATGTTTATGAGAAAACACACAGAAAGGAGAGGAAGGACACAGAAAAGACTACTTAGCACTCTTACCCTCAGGTGTTATTACTCCACCAGAAAAAAACTCCAAAAATATAAAAGCAAGGAAAACAAGAGATTCTCTGTCTAGTGTTGAATCTTGTATTTTCTGGGCTTCAGGATAAGTGGGGTATTATCTTCCTTCTAACTGCTAATAGCCTAACCCAATACCCTTGTTTGAACCTCCTACTACTCTTCAAGACAATTCCAACTCAGGTGACTACTCACCTCTTCTGGCATCTCTTTTCTAAAACATATTTTCTTTTTCCACTCTTAACTATTTCTCCCCCTCCTTTCCTTAGAATTTCTCCCTCTTCTGCCTGTGTCTCTCTGCAGTTCCATCCAACCTTACCTGCCATGCTTCAACTTTTGCTTTCCAATTCTGCACTAAGTAAGAAAGGAAAAGCAGCTGTGGATGAGAGCAGGGCCTCCCAGGAGACTGAATTTTTCCTTAGGCTCTTTCAGGGAGGAGCTGCTGATACAAGTGGATTCTATCCCATACCAAGGTCACTCATCCTGGTCCTGATCCTGGCCCAGGTGGGTCTCCTCAGTGAGGTTTCATTTATAAGTATACCATATTAATATTCTCTAGGGAAATAGAGTCAATAGGAGATACATGTATATTAAGAGATTTAATGTAAGGAATTGGCTCATGTGACTATGGGGGCTTTCAGGCCCTAGGATGGATATTGCCATAAATGTGATATTGAGGTCCTATGTCTCAATTCCTCAGGGAAAACAGGCTGACTGGGAATTCCAGCAAGAACCAATGTTGAAGTTGAGACCAAAATTAGCCTTCTGATCTCTGAAATCTCAGTTCTGGCATTTAGAAAGTTCAACTGCTTGGATGAGGAGACTATCCATATTGTGGAAAGTCAATCTCCTTTGTTGTGTGTAGATGCTAATCACATCTATAAATACCATTACAGTATTTACCAAATAACAGGATACCATAACCTAACCAAGTTGTTACATGAAACTAATTACAGACACAAACCACAGTCCTTGACCTCCTAGCTTCACCTTAATGAAACAGTCAACAGAGGAATCTTAGAGAAGGGCTGATTGAAGTAACATAGGATATCTTAGGGTAAATTAATTGTTACATCTGTCCAATTAAGTATAAAGGGGGTGTAAAATGATAGTGGGATGGGGTGTCTGGGGGAGATCATGATACTTGAAGGCTGACGGCAGAACTCTAAATTACATTAAAGATATTCAGGCAGGGGGCAAAAGTTCTTTCTTGTGTCAACAATATGGTTTGCCAAACAAATAATTTAATAGATGAATTATAGGAGATTTTAGTATATTAAATTAGGTATCCAATTTGACATGTTTTTTATTCCTATTCCATATTTTGTATGAGTGTAAATTTGTTATAGATAGGATCTCTTGGAGATATTATTTTCAGTTAAGGGGGGGCCCAACTGAATGAGGTTGGGTTTTAATCTGGATTACTGTAGTTCTTTATAAGCAGAAGAAAATTATAGACCTACTCAGAGAAAGCCACAGGAAAGAGGGGGAAAGGAGAAGTAAGAGGAGTGAGAAGAGAAAGTAAAAGACTTTGCCTTGTGATTTGAGGCAGTTACACAAACCAAATAACCACAAGGACCACCAGGAGTCACCACCACAATATACCATACCCAGGCAGAAAACATCACCTTGCTTCTCCTAGCCTCACAACTATGAGTCCAGAAGTTCTTGTTTTTTAAATTGAATCCATTGAGTGATATTTTTTTTATAGCAGCCTAGAAGATGAAAGACAGAAGGGATGGTCTTTTTTGAGATGCAAACTATATTTGAGAAATATCACAAACCATGCAGCAAAAATAAAAAGACACAGAAACCATGAGGAAGATATAAAGGACTTGAAAGATAAATTGTGAAAAAGAAAGGGAGGTGGGTAGTAATAAGGAAAAGTTCCTAAAATTCTTCTGAAGGGATGATAATGGGGAAAAAGGTTGGGTTGAGAAACACAGGGCTAGGCTGAGAAGAGAAACACTAAGGCAGGTGCTTGTAAAAATTTTTGAATTCTAAGGAGAAATAAAATCATATAACCATTCAGTTAAAAGAATATGTTACATACAGCAGAAGAATCATACTGGGAGTAAACTCTAAAGCTGTCTCTAAAGCTGAAAGTAAGCAGAAAGGCAGTAAAGAAGTTCCGAAGGAAAGGACTATGCCCAATTAATCTTATGCTGAGACATGATGTGTCTGATCTGTTGAGGTGAAATTATTTGAAGATACACAGTTATTCAGAGACTGAATCTTTCATGTTCTGCACTGAGGAAAATACTTGAGGAAAGAATTTCCAAAATTAAGTGAATCAGAACAATGCTGAATACAAGACTCAGCATGTTAATTTGTATATAGGCACATAGTGCTAATTTTCATAATAAGGATTTTCATATGTGGTATGTTAATTAGCCTCAAATTTTGGAAACTTGCAGTGTGTCACTGTGAATGGTTAAAGTCATCTATCAACTTAACTTGGTTATGGTGTCCAGTTCTTTGGTCAAGCAAACACTTGCCTGATTATTACTGTGAGAGTATTACTTGGATTTAAATCATTTGTCAGTTGATAGCATCTATGGCTGGTTGCATTTTGAATTAGAAAAGGAGATTGCTTTCAGCCATGAGAAAAGTTTCACTCAGTCACTTCAAGACCTTAAAGGGAATGATGATTTCAGCAGTCAGGAAGAAGAATTTCAATCTGTACTTTGGCCTTCCAGCCTCTCTTGAGGAATTCATCAAAACCTTCACTAGAGCTCCCAACTTGCTCTGCCTGCCCAATGGAATTACATTTTGCCAAATCCCATGGTCCTATGAACTGATTCCTGTAATCAAGCCCACAATATTATTCTGCCAGTTTTGATTTCAGGAAGATCTCTGAGTAATACTGACAGCAACACGTCAAAGTAATAATGGAAGTCATTTGCTCAATTCCCTCCCTTTTGTCCCATTATGAATAGAGATAGAGTAAATGATTTTTATTATGCAATTTATTTGAAATATCTGTTAACAAATTCTGGAGTACAGACATGATGGAATATTATGCAGTGGTAAGAAAAAATGAAGTCATAAAACATAGAACAACGTGTATGAAGCTGGAAGACATTATGCTAAGTGAAGCAAGCCAGACAGAAAAGGAAAAATACTGTATGATTGCCCTATTATGAACTAAATATATAATGCAAAATATAAATATATTATGTGAAACATGAATATGGGTAGAATTGCATATGTAAGACATTTTTTTCTTGAAGATGAACAAATGTAAATTAATACTAAACAATGTTAATATCAGACAAAAAAAAAAAACCCACATTATACTAATTGAAGGAGACCAGATGCAGAGCACTACATATTGTATGATTCCATTTATATAAACTATAAATATAAATCAATTCATAAAGATGAAAGGAATTAGTTGTTATGTAGGTCTGAGGAAAAAATGCTAAGGGGTTGGAGTCTTCCTTTTTAGAGTAATGAAATTGTTCTAGAATTTTTAAGATGATGAATGTACAAAATTGTGATTATACTAAAAGCCATTTATTATACACTTTGGATAGAATAACCAGAAACAGCAGCTATGTACAGTGGGGGAAGCATAGAGAGAGAGGTGAAAATATTTCTTGTTTGTTTGTTGTTTTTGTTTATTACTAATATTATTGAAATAATGAAAATGCTCTAATAATGATTGAAGTAATGAATGCACAACTATGCGATTATAGCAAATACCATTGGTTGTACGCCTTGGAGGAATTGTATGCTTTATTTAATAAATATCAATAAAATTGATTTTTTTAAAAAGTAAGAATCATTTTACTGTACTTTGAGAATGGGCTTTTATGTTACTTTATTACATTTTTTAGAACAATTGTAAGTATACAAAAAAATCATTTTTAAAGTTTACAGAAAAATTATTTTGAAAGTTCCCATTAGCCACACCTATCCCATCCACCCTAAGCACAACTGTCTCTTTATTGAAATTTTGCATTAGTGTGAAACTTTTGTTACACTTCATGATATAATATGATTTTATTTTATTTATTTACTTTTAAAGATTTAGATTACATAAAAGTCACATCAAAAATATAGGGGATTCCCATATACCCCACCTGTTCCCCTTTTCACACTTTCCTCCATTAACAGCATCTTTCATTAGTGTGGTACATTTGTTGCAATTCATGAACAAATATCGAACTATTGCTATGAACCATGGTCTATGGTTTATATTGATATATAGTTTGCAGCACACAATTTTATAGGTTTTGACAAAATGTATAATGGCCTGTATCCATCATTGCAATACCATGCATAATAATTCTAATGTCCTCAAAATGCCCTATTTTATGCCTATTCTTCCTTCTTGCTGCCCTCAGAGCCTCTGGTGACCACTGTCCTTATATCAATGCTTCAAGTTCTACCATTAATACAATAACATTATCTACTTTGTTCCATAGGTAGATTCCCCCCTTATGTTTGTTCATTCCTCAATCTTGAGGATTTTGGGATGGCAATGCCCACTGTGCTTCCGGTTGAAAGAGGGCATAGATCCCATGGGGCAGATGGATAGAAATATCTTGATTGCAGTTTTAGATAGTCTCTGCTTTTTTGGGATGGGTGTTGTCCAACATCATCCTTTTGTTAGTTGTCCTAGGTGAGTCCAATGAACTGGAGAGTAGGTGTGACTACAACTCTGCTGAGATTCAGGGTTCCACTGGCATATATATAGACTCAATATTTAAGTCTCTCAGACATAATTTTAATGGATATAGTGCTAATTATAGGTTCAAATAAAAGGGGCAGAAGAACTATGTGTGGGAAAATTAGAATTGAGTCTAATTCTGATACATTGGTGAGATAGGATATAATATATTTCATGATAAGGTCCATCAACAGGTTACCAATTTCCTGGGGTTGTCTGCCCTGCCTTTAGTGTCCAGATGTCTCTAGAGCCCTCAGGAGAAACCCTGCTTGAGGTGATTTTTAATGTGGCAGTCAGTGGGATCCTCCTTAGATTTGCATAAGTTTAAACTCTGGAATGACCTCCTGATTCACTTTGAAATCTTTTAGCCATTAAAGCTCATTTGTATTTAATATTTCCCCCTTTCAGTCTTTTTTCAAATGCATTGCTAGTTGGCACTTGGTAATAATCCCTTAGTGCCAGTGAGACCTATCCCTGGGATTCAAGTCCCATGCTGGGGAAAGGCAGGTAGCTTATACGCTGAATTTGGCTTAGACAGAGGCCAGATTTGAGTAACAAGGAGCTTTTTGGGAGGTAACTCTTAGGCAATATATATCCCTAGGCTAATTTCCAATTTTACAAGAATAAGATTCATAAGTAAAAGCACTAAAATCAAGGGCTAGGATGGACCTTTCATCTCCATAAGATCTGTTATCATTTACATATATTGACAATTACTTATGTATGTTCTCCTAATGTCTTTTTTCCATTTTATTTTCAAAGAAGCTTTAGACCACAGAAAAGTCACATTGAAAATATAGGGGTTTCCCATATACACTTCTCCTCTCACAGCATCTTACATGAGTTGGTACTTTTGTACAAATGATGAACAAATATTGAAGAATTGCTTTTAACCATGGTCAATCATTTACATTTTGGTTTACACTTTGCATTGTACACTTTTATAGGTATTGACAAAACGTGTAATGACCAGTATATGTCATTGTAAAATCATGCACAACAGTTCCAATGCCCTTAAGATGCCCTCGCCCTCCAATCAAAACTATGATAACCACTAAGTTTCAATTTTTCAAGAATAAGGTTCATAGGTACATAAATTAATATTTAATATTTTCTTGTTTATTGTGTGGGTATCTACACACTGAGATAACACCCTATGACAAGATGAATGTATTTCTATTCCATAGAAGCATGCCCCAGTTCACACTTTCCCACCTATACCCACTGCCACCCACACCCAGCAACAGTGACTTTCCCTTGCCATATTTGCCAAAAGAACATTCCCACCATTGTGGTTTCAACCACAGACCTAAAAATCTCAGAGTTAAACTGTTCCTTCCTCCAACTCTCCCCCTAGTTCCATGGATAGTGCAACCCAATCTTCCCACACTGTTGACCCTCACATTCTAGCACCACTGAACTCACTCACATCCTTGCACCACCATCTCTCTCATCCATTGCCATCCACCCCCTTCCATCATTTCATAGTTTCTGCCGTTGAACATCAGCTCACCACACTCTACTCCTTTCTGTTTCCTGATAACCTATCTTCTGACTCTATCTCTGTGAGTCTCCTCAATATGCTTAGGTCATATCAGTGAGTTCATGCATTATTTGTACTTTAGTGACTGGCTTTCTTTACTAAAAATAAAGTCTTGAAGATTCATCCATGTTGTTGCTTGGGTTGATACTTCATTCCTTATTACAACTGAGTAATATTCCATTTTGTATGAATATACCACATTTTGCTTATCCATTCATCAGTTGATGGGCAATTGGTTTGGTTCCAACTTTTGACAATAGTGAACAATGGCATTATAAACATTGGTATGCATATATCTGTTCCTGCCCCTTATTTCAATTCTTTTGTGTATATACCCAACTGTGGTATTACTGGATCATATGGCACTTCCATATTTATCTTCTTGAGAAACTCTCAAACTATCCTCCAAAATGGCTGCACCATTCTGCATTCCCACCAGCAATAGATGAGGGATACCTTTCCTCCACATCCTCTCCAACATTTGTAGTACTCTAATTTTTAAATAAAGGCCAGTCTAAATTGTGTAAGGAATCTCATTGTAATTTTAAATTATATTTATCTAATAGCTAGTGATGTTTAACATCTTTTCATATTCTGTTTAGCCATTTTTCCCCTCTTTGCAAAAGTGTCTATTCAAACTCTTGCCCATTTTTAAATGGGTTGAATTTTTTATTTTTGAGATGTAAGATTTCTTTAAATGCGTTGGATATTAGACCCTCATCAGGTAAACAGTTCTCGAATATTTTCTCCCATTGAGTAGGCTGCCTTTTCAGTTTTTTTACAAAGTCCTTTGAATTGCAAAAGTTTTTAACTTTGAGGAGGTCCCATTTATCTATATTTTTCTTTCATTGCTCATGCTTTGCATGTAAAGTTTATGAAACCATTTCCTGCTACACGATCTCATAGATGCTTCCATATATTATCTTCTAGGAGCTTCATGGTATTGGATCTTATATTTAGGTCTTTGATACATCTTGAGTCAATTTTTGCATAGGGTATGAGATGATGATCCTCTCTCATTCTTTTGGATATGGATATCCAGTTATCCCAGCACCATTTGTTGAAGAGGCCATTCTGAAACAGTTGAGTGTGCTTGGTGACCTTGTCACGTGTCAGTTGACTGTATATGTGAGGTTTTCTATCAGAACTCTCAATTTGGTTCCATTGTTCATTATGTCTATCTTTGTGTCAATACCATGCAGTTTTGATAAATGTAGCTTCATAGTATGCGTTACAGTCAGGTAAAAAAAAAAAAGCATTTCCTTTTTCAACATATTTTTGCCTACTTGGAGGCCCTTGCCCTTCCAAATGAATTTCATAATTGGTTTTTCCAGTTTTGTAAAAAAAAAAGCTGTTGTTATTTTTATTGGAATTGCATTAAATGTTTAAATCATGGTATTTGTATTAGTGTGGTAACTTTGTTACATTTGATGATTTAGTATTAATTTAATTATGTGGTTAATTGTAGCCAATAATTTTCATTAGGGTTTACTCTTTGTATTATACCTTTCTATGTTTCTTTAAAAATTTATTGTTGTAACATATACACAACATAATATTTCCCATTTGAACCACTTTCAAGAATTCAGTTCATGTTACCATAAGCATGACTATTTCAAATAGACAGGCTTGACTGATACATCACCACAAAGAAGGGACATGTATCTCAGTGAGAAGGTGATATTTTGTGAGTGTACAGGCAAGGAACTAGGGGAATATTCCCAAAACATGTTCAAAGTGAGAATTGGAGCTAGGGTTTTTACTGGATTTTATATTTTTATATATAAATGAAGAAATTTTAATAAGTATATTTTCTAGCTATCAAATCCCCCTTTATGTTTATGCTCTTCTTATTCTTACAAAGATATGTTTCATGAACATTCCTGATAAAAGGAAGATGGACAAAGATTTCATTTTGCTATCTGTATAACAGTTATAACAATGCTAAAATCCAAAAAAAAAGGGGGGGGAGGGTTAATATGGGGTGGGGAAGAAGGGGTGTTTGGTATCTGGGAGTCTCTGGCACTCCATGTGTGACTTTGCTGTGACCTAAAACTTCTTTGAAAATTAAATGAAAAATTGGGAGACAATGGGGATTGAGAGGTGGAAGGTGTCACGGCACACCGGATATCCGATAACACAGTGATAAAAGGAAGGAAAGAAAGGAAAAGAGAAAGGAAAAAAAAATGAATATATATATATATATATATATATATATATATATTTTTTTTAAGGCATTTCCTTTGCTTTTTTGCCCATTTTTGAATGTCCCAATCCGCTAATTATATTTTACTTTGTTTTGTTTTTTGATTATTTGTTTTTTTTTCCTTCTCTTTTTTTTTCCCCCTGAGTTTCTTTATGTTTGTCTCTTGCATGTAAACTTATCATAGTTGTTTCTTTTCCCTAGTAAGTGTATTTGGTTATATTATGGACTACATGTTCATGGAGGACTTGGATCACAGAAGGGTTACAATGGGTACTGCAGGGGATTATTGGTAGGGGGTGTCTGGGAGGGGGGTTTCATGGGAATTAGTTCATCCGAATATACATGAAAGATATACAAAATTGTTCAAAAGGGAGGAGGGGCCAAGATGGCGTTAGTGTAGGAGGGCGCACACTGCAAGCTCCCAGAGCAAGGCGGATTGTGGACGGGGTCCTGCCCGGGGGCCTGTGCTGTGCAAGCGTGGAGTGAGAAGCTTGGGACATCTATCAGCGCGGATTGGCGGCGTGGACCAAACGGTGGAGATTCGTGAGTTTTGAGGCTGCCGGTGGAGGTTGGCACAGGCGGCTGAGCCCTGCGGTTAGGGAAAAAAAAAAAAATTAAATAAAACGGCCATTTGGAGCCACGGGCGGGGTGAAAAAGTTTTATTTTCTGGGGATCTGGCTGCCTGGCGCCCCTTGGACCTTGTGTGAACAGAGCAAACGAGCTAATCAGCACCCGGTGAAACGGAGGGGGGATTTTGGTCGGGAAACGCAGATGATTTCCCTAGCCACTCAGGGATAAGACCCGGGTTGCTGCGGAGCCAGGAGGAAGGGGCACTTCCCAAAAAAGGGAGGGTTCTGTTGGAAGACAGAGAAGGGTATTTTATATTTTTAGACATCGATCTGGCTGCCTGCATCGCCCCATAGCTTTAGGGAGCAGATAAGCTGACCTGAAGCAGCATTAGGCTGAGAGCAGACGCGAATCTGCACTCGAACTGATTTACTGAGCAGCCCGGTGATGCTCGAGCTCGGCGCCAGAAGGGGCGGAATCCGCCATCTTTAGCACTCCTCACTGAATAACATCAGAGCTTCAGCTAACCTGCGGAGTCCAGAAAGTGGTACGTGCTTGATTAATTTCCACGGGTCCAGCTAGGGTCCCTTCCGTAAGGGGGTTGGTCTAGAGGAGGAATAATTTTGGGTCCTGCATTTGGCTAAAAAAATAAAAATTAAAAAAAAAAAAGTGAGGTCACCTCAACAAATGAAAAATAAACTCTTTTTAATTTAGTTTAATAGCTAAAAGCTGCTTCAGGACCTGCATATAGAACCCTGTGGGGAAATTCATTGATAAACACAAGTAGGCAGGAAGGATCCACGTGGACCCTAGGGGAATCATTGACCCCCCTTAGCTCTGTTTGACTGCTTGCCTGTGTGGATCTTTGGTTTCTCTCTGTTACTTTCTGGTCTATTGCTATTATTCCCGTTTTCCTCCCCCCCTTCCTTTTTCCTTCTATTTTTTTTTTAAATAGGTGCTGCCAGCTGGTCGCTTCTTTGCTGAGCTTCTTATTCAGTAATTTCCCACTTGCTGTATATATTGATTCTGTATTACAAACTATCGCTTATCCTTCCTGCATCTTTCTGCCTTCTGTTTTCTGTTGTGGCTCTTAGAGACAACATTTTTTCATAGGCCCACAACTTAAGGGTGTCAATTTCTATCCCATCTATTTTGTTTTCTTCTTCTTCTTTTTTCTTTTTTTTAAATTGGAATTAACTTTTTCCTTTCAGAACTTTCTTTACTATTTCTCTCCCTCCTCATAATTCTAGCCTTCTAAATCACTATATATATATTCCTCCATTTGTTTTCCCAGTCCATTGTAGGAACTCCATATTTTTGCCTAGTACTCTACACTGCCTACACAAGTTAAATTTCATCTCATTAAGTCTCATTTTGCCCCTCTTCTAACTTTTATCAATATTTCTATTATCCGTCTGCCTTCCTTACATCTTTTGATTCTGCTGGCCATAACCTTTAGCCTTCAAGGGAACATAGAAAGAAGCAAGGAAATAAAATAAGAAGAAAAACTGCCAAAGAGAATACTTAACTCACACACAGAACCAAGAGCTAAATAAAATTCTAGAGCATAGAGAAAAGCTAATCAACTGAACAAACCCATCAAGATAATATGATGACCAGAGGGCAACAGAAAAATACAAATAACTCTGAGAAACTGGAAAACATGGACCAGTCCAATGCACAAAATAAAAACCAGGAAGCAATGCAGTACACTGAACAACTAATCAAAGCTATCCAAACAAATATCATGGACCAACTTAAAGAACTGAAGGAAGAGATTAAGGATATAAAGAAGACACTGGGAGAACATACTAAAGAAATAGATAACACACCTAAAAAGGTAATGGATATGATGGCGAACAAAGACACAAGTCAAGAAATGAAAAAGACGCTGTACACACATGGCAGCAGAATTGAACAGGCAGAGGAAAGAATTAGTGATATGGAAGACAATACAGTTGAAATCAAAGAGAGTGTAGAAAAGATAGACAAAAAGATACAAAAAAACCAGTACGGTCTCAGGGAATTAACCGATAATGCAAGACACACAAACATACACATTATGGGCATCCCAGAAGGAGAAGAGAAGGGAAAGGGAACAGAAGGAGTGTTGAAGGAAGTTATGGCTGAAAATTTCCCAACTCTATTGAGAGAGATGGACGTGCAGATCCAGGAAGCACAGCGCACCCCAAATATTATAAATCCCAACAGGCCAACTCCAAGACATATACTTGTCAAATTGTCCAATGCTCAAGACAAGGAGAAAATACTCAAGGCAGCAAGAGAAAAGAGAACCATCACATACAAGGGAAGCACAATAAGATTAAGTGCTGATTTCTCTGCTGAAACCATGGAGGCAAGAAGACAGTGGTATGACATAGTCAAAACACTAAAAGAAAAAAACTTACAGCCACAAATTCTCTATCCAGCAAAATTGGCATTCAAAAATGATGGAGAGTTCAAAATATTCACAGATAAACAGCAATTAAGAGAATATGTCAAGAAGAAACCAGCACTTCAAGAAATGCTAAAGGAATCTCTACAAGTTGAAAGGAAAAAACAAAGGAGAGAGAGTTGTAGGAGAGTTTAAAAACAACTGAAAACTCAAAAAGAGAAACAAAACAACATATGACATACATTAACCCAAAGAAAAAATGACTGAAGTAAGAAATTCGTTACGAGTAATAACACTGAATTTTAATGGATTAAATTCACCAATCAAAAGACACCGATTGGCAGAATGGATAAGAAAATATGATCCATCTATATGCTGTCTATAAGAAACCCAACTTGGGCCCAGGGATTCAAGGAGGCTGAAAGTGAATGGCTGGAAAACCATTTTACAAGTTACCAATAGCCAAAAAAGGGCAGGAATAGAAATTCTAATATCAGACAAAATAGACTTTAAATGCAAAACTATTGTAAGAGACAAAGATGGATACTACATATTAGTAAAAGGAGTAATCTCTCAAGAAGAGAGAACAATCGTCAACATTTACGCACCTAATCGAGGTGCCTCAAAATACGTGCGGCAAACTCTGGAAAAACTAAGAGGAGAAATAAATTCCTCTACAATTATAGCAGGGAACTTCAACACACCACTATCATCATTAGACAGATCATCTAGAGAGAGAATCAATCAAGAAACTAAGGCACTCAACAAAACATTAGAAGATTTGGACTTAATAAACATATACAGAACACTACACCCAAATACAGCGGGATTTACATTCTTCTCCAGTGCACATGGAACATACTCCAAAATAGACCACATGCTAGGCCAAAAAACAAACCTCAATGAATTCAGAAAGATTGAGAATATACAAAGTAATTTCTCTGACCACAACGGAATGAAGTTGGAAATCAATAAGGGCCAGAGAAACAGGTTAGGCATAAGGATATGGAAGTTAAACAACACACTCTTAGACAAACAGTGGGTCAAAGAGGAAATCTCAAAAGAAATCAGTAACTACCTTGAAACTAATGAAAACAACAACACAACATATCAAAACCTATGGGATGCAGTGAAAGCAGGCCTGAGACTGAAGTTCATAGCCATAAATTCATATATTAAAAAAGAAGAAAGAGCTAAAATTGAAGACCTAACTGCACACTTGGAGGAATTGGAAAAACAACAACAAACTAAACCTAAAGGAAGTAGAAAACAGGAAATAACCAAGATTAGAGCAGAACTAAATGAAATAGAGAATAAGAAGCACTGGAAACAATAAACAAAACCAAAAGCTGGTTCTTTGAGAATATCAACAAAATTGACAAACCCTTAGCCAGACTAACAAAGAAAAAGAGAGATCAGATGCAAATACATAAAATAAGGAATGAGCAAGGTGATATCACTACTGACCCACAGAAATAAAGAGTATCATAAGAGGATACTTTGAAAAATTATATGCCAACAAGAATGACAATTTAGAGGAAATGGACAAGTTTCCAGAAACCCACAAACAGCCGGCATTGATGAAAGAAGAAATACATGAACTCAACAGCCCAATTACAAGTAAAGAGATAGACGCAGTCATTAAAAACCTCCCAACTAAGAAGAGTCCAGGACCAGATGGCTTCACAGCTGAATTCTACCAAACATTCCGGAAAGAGCTAACACCAATTCTACTTAAGCTCTTCCAAAAAATAGAAGTAGAAGGAATATTACCTAACTCATTCTATGATGCCAAAATTACCCTAATACCAAAACCAAATAAAGATACCACAAGAAAGGAAAATTACAGACAAATTTCTCTAATGAACCTAGATGCTAAAATCCTTAACAAAATACTTGCTAATCACATTCAACAACATAACAAAAGGATGACCAAGTGGGTTTTATCCCAGGTATACAAGGATGGTTCAATATAAGAAAATCAATCAATGTAATAGACCACATAAACAAACTGAAAGAAAAAAATTACATGATCATCTCTATTGATGCAGAAAAGCATTCGACCAAATACAGCACCCTTTCTTCTTAAAAACACTACAAAAGATAGGAATAGATGGAAACTTTCTGAAAATGATAAATGGTATACATGAAAAACCAAAAGCTAAAATCGTTTTCAATGGTGAAATCCTAAAAGCCTTCCCTCTGAGATCAGGAACAGGACAAGGATGCCCACTATCACCACTCCTATTTAACATTGTCATAGAAGTACTTGCACGAGCACTGAGACAAGAAAAGGACATAAAAGGCATCCAGATTGGAAAAGAAGGAGTAAAAATTTCATTATTTGCAGATGATATGATCCTATACATAGAAAGCCCTGAGAAATCGACAACAAGGCTTCTAGAACTTATAAAGGAGTTCAGTAATGTTGCAGACTATAAGATCAATGCTCAAAAATTAGTAGCATTTCTGTACACCAATAACCAGCAAACTGAGGAGGAAATCAGGAAAAAAATACCATTTACAATAGTAAACAAAAGAATCAAATACCTAGAAATAAATTTAACTAAAGATGTAAAGGAATTATATACAGAAAATTACACAACACTGTTAAAGGAAATCAAAGAAGACTTAAATAAACGGAAAAATATTCCCTGTTCATGTATGGGAAGACTAAACATCATCAAGATGTCTATCCTACCCAAACTAATCTACAGATTTAATGCAATCCCAATAAAAGTCAACACTATATTTTTATAAGGAACTGGAAAAACTAACCACAAAATATATTTGGAGAGGCAAGAGGCCCTGAATTGCCAAAGATATATTGAAAAAGAAAAATGAAGTTGGAGGTATCACATTACCTGACTTTGAAACATACTACAAAGCTACAGTGATCAAAACTGCATGGTATTGGCATAAGGATAGACCTACTGACCAATGGAACTGGATTGAGAGTTCTGATATAGATCCTTGCATATACAGTCATCTGATATTTGACAAGGCCATGAAGCCCACTCAGTTGGGAGAGAGTGGCCTCTTTAACAAGTGGTGCTTGGAGAACTGGATATCCATATCCAACAGAATGAGAGAAGAATACCATCTCACACCTTATACAAAAATGAACTCAAGATGGATCAAAGATCTAAATATAAGAGCCAAAACCATAAAAACCTTGGAAGATAATGTAGGGAAGGATCTATAGGACCTTGTAATAGGAAATGGTTTCATGAACTTCACAGCCAAAGCACGAGCAGCAAGAGAAAAAATTGATAAATGGGACCTCCTCAAAATTAAAAACTTCTGCATCTCTAAGGATGTTATTAAGAAAATAAAACGCAACCTACCAAATGGGAAAAAATATTCGGCAACCATATATCTGATAGGAGCCTAATATCCTGCATATATAAAGAAATCCTTCACCTCGAAAATAAAAGGACAAATAACCCATATAAAAAATGGGCAAGTGACCTGAAAAGACACTTCTCCAAGGAAGAAATAGAAATGGCTAAAAAGCACATGAAAAAATGCTCAACATCACTTGCTATCAGGGAAATGAAAATCAAAACTACAATGAGGTACCATCTTACACCCATCAGAATGGCAGCTATTAAAAAAACAGGACACACTAAATGTTGGAGAGGATGTGGAGGAATAGTAACCCTCATCCACTGCTGTTGGGACTGAGGTATGGTCCAGCCACTGTGGAGGACAGTTTGGCTGTTCCTCAGAAAATTAGCAATAGATTTTCCATATGATCCAGCAATTCCACTGCTGGGTATATACCCAGAAGAACTGAAAACAAAAATACAAACAGATATATGCATACCAATGATCATAGCGGCATTTTCACCATTGCCAAAAGTTGGAATCAGCCCCCGTGCCCATCAACAGACGAATGGATAAGCAAAATGTGGTACATACATACAATGGAATATTACTCAGCTGTAAGAAGGAACAAAGTGCTAATACATGGAATAACGTGGATAAATCTTGAAGACCTTATGTTGAGTGAAGCAAGCCAGGCACTGAAGGATGAACAGTATATGACCTCACTATTCTGAACTGAGGAAAGTGAGCAGTCTCTGAGAACCATTGTCTAAAAGATAAGTTAACAAGGGAGAGTAAGAGAAGAACAGGCTTTGAGCCATCACCCATATGGACATAATCTATGGTAAAGGGATAGAGTGTGGTTGCATGTTTGGGGATGGGGCAGATGAGTGGTGGTGTTCCTGGGTTTGGTGGTGCAGCACTGGGGGGTGGGTGGATTAGGAAGGCCTGGTTCAAATCCCCAGGGCATGTAACTGTGAATCTTGACATTCCATGGGTTGGGAGAGGGGGGTATCACGGGTCCTCGGGGGCTGGGGAGAAGGGAACAGTCAAGATCTAATGGGCTGTTTGGTGGTCATGGGGAAGGTTTTTCATTACCTTACAGTAATGGACACAGGACATGGTAAATATCATCAAAATTATTAAACTGTATCATCTAAATTGTAAACTATACTGTAAATCACTGACAATGTTTAGTTGCTATATTTTGCTATCTGCATAACAGTTATAACAATGCTAACAACCAAAAAAAAAGGGGAGGGAGTTAATATGGGGTGGGGAAGGGGGTGTGATCTGGTATCTGGTAGTCTCCGGCACTCCATGTGTGACTTTGCTGTGACCTAAAACATCTTTGAAAATTAAATGAAAAATTGGGAGACAATGGGGATTGAGAGGAGGAAGGTGTCATGGCACACCGGATATCTGATAACACAATGATAATGGGAAGGAAAAAAGGGAAGGAAGAAAAGAGAAAGGAAAAAAAAATGAATATATATATATATACATTTTTAAACGCATTTCCTTTGCTTTTTTGCACATTTTTTTGAATGTCTCAATCCACTAATTATATTTTATTTTGTTTTGTTCTTTGTTTGATTATTTGTTTTTTTTTCCTTCTCTTTTTTTTTTCCCCTGAGTTTCCTTATGTTTGTCTCTTGCATGTAAGCTTATGACACTTGTTTCTTTTTCCTAGTAAGTGTATTTGATTATTTTATGGACTAAATGTTCATGGAGGATTTTGATCACAGAAGGGTTACAATGGGTACTGCGGGGGACTATTGGGGGTGTGTCTGGGGGAGGTTTCGTGGGGATTGGTTCATCCGAATATACATGAAAGATATACAAAATCATTCAAAGATTCGGGGGATGGGGCATGTTCATGATGGGTGGATAATCACACAATAAATGAGGGAATCTGAATTCCTAGCCTGGAGAGCTCTGCCACAGTCTCCAAGGGAGCAGCAATAGTCCTCTGAGTATAGGGACAGTGTCTGTCAAAATAGGATGACCCACCAATGTGTTTTTTTTTATTGATGACTACCCTTGTGAGTCTTTGCTCTTGTAAATGAGACTTAGCCTGCAGTTATGGGGTGCCTAAGGGTTGCCACCTGAGAGCCTCCTTGTTGCTCAAATGTGGCCTCTCTCTAAGCCAAACTCAGCATATCATTGCATTACCTTCCCCCCAATGTGGGACATGACTCCCGGGGATGAGCCTCCCTGGCAATGAGGGAGTAATACCAAGTGCCAACTGGCAACACAACTGGAAAAAGACCTTGAATTAAAGGGGGAAAAGGTAAAGAAAAATGAGTTCAAGTGGCTAAGAGACTTCAAAGAGAGTCGGGAGTTCATCCCAGAGGTAACTCTTATGCACACCACAGTAGGAGCTCATAGAACATCTAAGTGCCTATCACTCCACTCAGAGGGGTTCCTGAGAGCTCCGGAGACACCCTGGCCCTATATAAGGGGGGATCACCCCAGAGACTGATGCCCTATCAGTGGGTTCTATTTTGGAATCTGTGCTACTGAGAGTGACAGAATTAGACTCAAATAAGTCCTCCCTGCATATGGTTCATCAGTCCCTTCTATTCAAACCTACATGTGATGCTGGAGCTTCTTAGGTATACTTCCAGAGACTGGAGCCTCCCACCTACCTATGTGCCAGGTGAGCATGAAATCTAGGTGGAGCTGCAACTCCTACCCTACAGTTAAGGACTCATCCAAGTCACCTGGTGAGGAGCCAACGATGGGCAATGGCCATCCCAGGGAAAGGAGAAGGCCTGCATCTGCAGGCAGGATCATCCCACCCACCATATCCATGGGATATAAGCCCTCTCTCACTTGGAGTTGGAGTGAACATCACCATCCCAGTCCCCTCAGGATTAGGGGAAGAACTATGGACTAGAGTGGACTTGATGGTATTCTCTTATTCATATATGGTGATTTTTATCAATGAAAGAAATTATAACATTGAGGTGGAGCCCGTGGCCCTTGACACTTTTGTGGTACGGAGGGGATGAGCAGTTGTAATACAGGGGCTATTTTGGGAGTTGGAGTTTGTCCTGAGTACTGTTGTGGCTACAGATGTAGGCCATTTTAAATCAGCGCACACCACTCAGAACTCAGTGGGAGAGAGTGTGGTCTACAGTGTGAACTGTGGTCTATGGTTGGTGGCAAGGCTCCTGGATGTGTAAGTTCATTGAGGGTGGTGGGCCACACTTGTGGGAGATGTTTGTGTGGGATCTGGTGGGAGGTGTGGGAGGTGGGCAACATGGGAATCCCAGTGGGTTCCGTGTAATATTTTGGGTAATCTAAGCACCTCTTAAAATATATGTATATATATATATATATATAAATAACATTTTTGTAAGCAAATACACATATATGCATATATATTTATGTATCATTTTGTAAATGTTTGTATGTATTGTCAGAATTTTGATTTTTACCCACAATAAAAATAAATTAAAAAAAAATTGTTCAAAAGATCAAAAGATGGGACATAGTCACGATGGGTGGACAATCACACAATAAATGGGTGAATCTGATTTCCTAGTCTGGAGAGCTCTGCCACAGTCTCCAAGGGAGCAGCAATAGTCCTCTGAGTGCAGGGACAGTGTCTGTCAAAAGAGGATGACCCACTGATGTGTTCTTTTTACTGATGACTACCCTTGTGAGTCTTTGCTCTTGTAACTGAGACTTAGCTTGCAGTTGTGGGGTATCTAAGTGTTGCCACCTGAGAGCCTCCTTGTTGCTCCAATGTGGCCTCTCTCTAAGCCAAACTCAGCATATGATGGCATTACCTTCCCCCCAACGTGGGACATGACTCCCGGGGATGAACCTCCCTGGCAATGAGGGATTAATACCAAGTGCCAACTGGCAGCACAACTGGAAAAAGACCTTGTATTAAAGGGGGAAAAAGTAAAGACAAATGAGTTCAAGTGGCTAATAGATTTCAAAGAGAGTTGGGAGTTCATCCCAGAGGTAACTCTTATGCACACCTCACTAGGAGCTCATTGAATACCTAAGTGCCTATCACCCCACACAGAGGGGCTCCTGAGAGCTCTGGAGTCACCCAGGTCCTTTACAAGTGGGGATAGACCCAGAGATTGATGCCTTATCAGTGGGCTCTATTTTGGAATCTGTGCTCCTGAGAGTGACAGAATTGGACTCAAATAAGTCCTCCCTGCACATGGTTCATCAGTCCCTTCAATTTAAACCTATATGTGATGTTGAAGTTTTTAGGCATACTTCCAGAGACTGGAGCCTCTGGCCTACCTATGTGCCAGGTGTGCGTGGAATCTCGGTGGAGCTGCAACTCCTACTCTACAGCTCAATGGACTCATCCAAATCACCTGGCGAGGAAACAATGATGGGCAACGGCCAGCCCAGGGAATGGAGAGGGATTGCATCTGCAGGCAGGATCATCCCACCCACCATATCCATGGGATATAAGCCCTCTCTCACTTGGTGGTGGAGTGGACCTCACCATCCCAGTCCCCTCAGGATTGGGGGAAGAACTATGGACTAGAGTGGACTTGATGGTATTCTGTTGTTCACATATGGTGATTCTAGCAATGGAAGAAATTATAACAATGAGGTGGAGTCAGTGGCCACTTGACACTTTTGGGGCAGGTAGGGGATGAGCAGTTGAAATACAGGGGCTTCTTTGGGATTTAGAGGTTGTCCTGAGTACCGTTGTGGCAACGGAAGTAGGCCATTTTAAATCAGCACACACCACTCAAAACGGTGTGGGAGAGAGTGTGGTCTACGATGTGAACTGTGGTCTATGATTGGTGGGAAGGCCCCAGGATGTGTAAGTCCATTGAGGGTGGTGGGCCAGACTTGTGGGAGATGTTTGTGTGGGATGTGGTGGGAGGTGTGGGAGGTGGGCAACATGGGAATCCCAGTGGGTTCTGTGTAATATTTTGGGTAATCTAAACATCTCTTAAATATATATATATAACATTTTTGTAAGCAAATGCACATATCTGCATATATATTTATATACCATTTTACAAATATTGGTATGTATTGTGAAAATTTTGATTTTTACCCACAATAAAAAATAAATAAATTAAAAAAAAAAAAAGGAAGATGGGCAAAGATTTCATTTTTGTACTTAATTCCAGCTGGTTAAGGGTGAAAAAATTTTCATATTATTTTAGAGGATGATCTAGACATTAGATAGTATAGGCATTACCAAAAAAAGAACATGGTCAGCAAAATAAAGTGAGTAGTAAGAGAGTTATTTTTCATATCATAGGCAAGATCACCAACCACTCAGAAATTCAGTCAAGTCTGCCAAGAACTTTAACATGCTCAATATCATTTTGCATATGATTCAGTGTAGTGACAATACTACATATTTATCAGGTACAGCATTTTATTAATGCACAAGTTCCTTTCTGAGTGGCAGTTAATATATCTAAAGTCTAGGCCTGCAACACCATACATGTTGTGTCTCCATGAGTAGAGGCCATAATGCCTATTGAGTCTGTATAGGTTCAATTCACATTACCCAGGTAATAATAGCTCCACTTGGTAAACCAATCACAAAGCCAGCATACTGCAACACTGTTGGTAATGGAGAGAATAGGAAATTGGGCCCCAGTGTACCACAAGCTTGATGCATAGTGCCTTCCAGCACTATGAAACAGAGCCAATGTTGAGGAATTACCCTTCATAGATTTAGTGATATCAAGCCTCCTCCAACTGGCATAGATGCAGGAGTCCAAAGCAGCACTACTTCAGAAGCATGACCAAGAGATGTGGCAGATACTTTTATAGTTCTAGATGTCGTAGTGACCAATCTAGCCAATAACTCAAATGGATAGGCATCATGCATGGCACTGGGAGCCTGTTTTAAAAGTACAAGAGAGTTTGACAATGCTGATGTCTATCTGTTTTGAATTGTATACACTCTCTAAACACTTCCCATTCATCTTTTCAGTTTTCCCCTCTACTGAGGTCTCCATGATGCATGTAATTTCCAAATAATTCCAGGTGCCTGTGAAACTTCTTGAGTTATTTTTGAAAAAAAAAAAAGGCAAATCTAGGTAATGTTGCCTGTAAGAAAACTTTTTTACTTCAGTTGCTCTTTCAGTGTGAGTGTGGAAGTCTTCTACTGACCCTGAAAGTATGTCAACCAATACTACAAGATAGTGTAAGTTTCTAGCTGCTTAGGCATCACTGTAAATTCTACTGGAAAATTTTAAGCTTGCACCTCTGAAATCAGAAAGGGTCTGCTAATCTTTGGGTTATTTTTATGACATAAAACACAATTGTCAGAGGAGGGGCCAAGATAGCGTTAGTGTAGGAGGGCACACACTGCAAGCTCCCAGAGCAAGGCAAATTGTGGACGGGGTCTTGCCCGGGGGTCTGTGCTGTTCACGCATGGAGTGAGAAGCTTGGGACATCTATCTGCGCAGATCAGCGGCGTGGACGGAATGGTAGAGATTCATGAGCTTTAAGGCTGCTGGTGGTGGTTGGCACAGACGGCTGAGCCCGCGGTTAGGGAGAAAAATAAATAAATAAATAAAACGGCCACTTGGAGCTGCGAGTGGGATGAGAAAGTTTTATTTTCTGGGGATCTGGCTGCCTGGTGCCCCTTGGACCTTGTGTGAATAGAACAGCTGAGCTAATCGGCACCCGGTGAACCGGAGGGGGATTCTGGTCAGGGGACGGAGCTGATTTCCCTAGCAGCCCAGGGATAAGACCTGGGCTGCTGTGGAGCCAGGAAGAAGGTACACTCCCCAAAAGAGGGAGGGTTCTGTTGGAGGACAGGGAAGGGTATTTTTTATTTTTACTTTTTGACATTGATCTGGCTGCCTCCACTGCCCCATAGCTTTGGAGAGCAGATAAGCCAACCTGAAGCAGCATCAGGCTGAGAGCAGATGCGAATCTGCACTCAAACTGATTTACTTAGCAAGCCGGTGATGCTGGTGCTCAGCTCCAAAAGGGGCAGAATCGGCCATCTTTAGCACTCTACACTGACTAACATCAGAGCTACAGCTATCCTGGGGAGTCCAGGAAATGGGACATGCTTCATTAATTTCCATGGGCCCAGCTAGGGTCCCTTCTGTAAGGGGGTTGGTCTAGAGGAGGAATTATTTTGGGTCCTGAATTTCACTAAAAAAATAAAAAATATATATTAAAAAGTGAGAAGGTCACTTCAATAAATGAAAAATAAATTCTTTTTAATTTAGTTTAACAGCTACAAGCTGTTCCAGGACCTAAATATAGAACCCTGCAGGGAAATTGATTGATAATCACAAGTAGGCAGAGAGGATCCACGTGGACCCTAGGGGAATCATTGACCCCCTTAGCTCTGTTTGACTCCTTGCCTGTGTGGATCTTTGGTTTCTCTCTGTTTCTTTCTGGTCTCTTGCTTTTCTTTCCACTTTCCTCCCCCCTTTCTTTTTTCTTCCATCTTTTTTAAAATTAGGTGCTGCTAGGTTGTCGCTTCTTTGCTGTGCTTCTTTTTCAGTAATTTCCCACTCACTGTCTATATTGATTCTGTATTACAAACTATCACTTATCCTTCCTGCATCTTTCTGCCTTCTGTTTCTGTTGTGGCTCTGAGATACAACATTTTTTCATAGGCCCACAACTTAAGGGTGTCAATTTCTATTCCATCTATTTTGTTTTCTTCTTTTTTTTATTAATATTAACTTTTTCCTTTCAGACCTTTCTTTACTATTTCTCTCCCTCCTCATAATTCTAGCATTCTAAATCACTATATATATATTCCTCCATTTGTTTTCCCAGTCCATTGTAGGAACTCCACTTTTTTCCTATTACTCTACACTGCCTACACAAGTTAAATATTCATCTCATTAAGTCTAATATGGCCCCTCTTCTAACTTTTATCAATATTACTATTATCCTTCTGCCTTCCTTACATCTTTTGGTTCCTCTGGCCCTAATCTTTTTTCTTCAAGGGAACGTAGAAAGAAGTAAGGAAATAAAATAAGAAGAAAAATTGCCAAAGAGAAAACTTAACTCACAAGAAGAACCACCAGATGAATAAAACTTTAGAGCATAGAGAAAAGCTAATCAACTGAACAAACCCATCAAGATAATATGATGACCAGAGGGCAACAAAAAAATACAAATGACTCTGAGAAACAGAAAAACATGGACCAATCCAATGAACAAAATAAAAACCAGGAAGCGATGCAGAACATCAAACAACTAATCAAAGCTATCCAAACAAATATCATGGACCAACTTAAAGAAGTGAAGGAAGAAATTAAGGATATAAAGAAGACACTGTGATAACATACTGAAGAAATAGGAAACATGCCTAAAAAGGTAATGGATATGATGGTGAACAATGGCACAAGCCAAGAAATGAAAAAGATGCTGGACTCACATAACAGCAGATTTGAACAGGCAGAGGAAAGAATTAGTGATATGGAAGACAATACAGCTGAAATCAAAGAAATAGTAGAACAGATAGATAAAAAGATAGAAAAAATCCAGCATGGACTCAGTGAATTAACTGATAATACAAGACACACACACATACGCATTATGGGCATCCCAGAAGGAGAAGAGAAGGGAAAGGGAACAGAAGGAGTGTTGAAGGAAATAATGGCTGTAAACTTCCCAACCCTACTGAGAGAGATGGAATTGCAGATCCAGGAAGCACAGCACACCCCAAATAGTATAAATCCCAAAAGGCCAACTCCAAGACATATACTTGTCAAAATCTCCAATGATCAAGACAAAGAGAAAATACTCAAAGCAGCAAGAGAAAAGAGAACCATCACATACAAGGGAAGCATAATAAGATTAAACACTGATTACTCAGCTGAAACCATGGAGGCAAGAAGACAGTGGTATGACATAGTCAAAACACTAAAAGAAAAAAAATTCCAGCCGCGAATTCTCTATCCACCAAAATTGGCATTCAAAAATGATGAAGAGTTCAAAATATTCACAGATAAACAGAAATTAAAATAGTATATGTAGAAGAAACCAGCACTTCAAGAAATACTAAAGGAATCTCTACAAGTTGAAAGGAAAAAACAAGGGAGAGAGAGTTGGAGGAGAGTTTAAAAACAACTGAAAAGTCAAAAAGAGAAAAAAAAAACATATGACATACATTAACCTAAAGAAAAAATGGCAGAAGTAAGAAATTCATTATGAGTAATAATACTGAATGTTAATGGATTAAATTCACCAATCAAAAAAATCAGATTGGCAGAATGGATAAGAAAATATGATCCATCTATATGCCGTCTACAAGAAACCCAACTTAGACACAGGGATTTAAGGAGGCTGAAAGTGAATGGCTGAAAAACCATTTTAAAAGCTAACAATAGCCAGAAAAGGGCAGGAGTAGCTATTATAATATCAGACAAAATAGACTTTAAATGAAAAACTATTGTAAGAGACAAAGATGGACACTACATATTAGTAAAAGGAGTAATTTCTCAAGAAGAGAGAACAATCGTCAACATTTACGCACCTAATCGGGGTGCCTCAAAATACATGCGACAAACTCTGGAAAAACTAAAAGGAGAAATAAATGCCTCTACAATTATAGCAGGGGACTTCCACACACCACTATCATCATTAGACAGAACATCTGGGCAGAGAATCAATAAAGAAACTAAGGCACTCAACAATACATTAGAAGACCTGGACTTAATAGACATATACAGAACACTACACCCAAATACAGTGGGATTTACATTCTCCTCGAGTGCACACGGAACATACTCCAAAATAGACCACATGCTAGGCCACAGAACAACACTCAATGAATTCAGAATGACTGAGATTATACAAAGTAATTTCTCTGACCACAATGAAATGAAGTTGGAAATCACTAAGGGACAGAGAAACAGGGTAGGCACAAGGATATGGAAGTTAAACAACACACTCTTAGACAAACAGTGGGTCAAAGAGGAAATGTCAAAAGAAATAAATAACCACCTTGAAACTAATGAAAACGACAACACAACATATCAAAAACTATGGGATGCAGCGAAAGCAGTCCTGAGAGGGAAGTTCATAGCCATAAATTCATATATTAAAAAAGAAGAAAGAGCTAAAATTGAACACCTAACTGCACACTTGGAGGAATTGGAAAAACAACAACAAACTAAACCAAAAGGAAGTAGAAAGACGGAAATAACCAAGATTAGAGCAGAACTAAATGAAATAGAGAATAAGAAAGCACTGGAAACAATAAACAAAACCAAAAGTTGGTTCTTCAAGAATATCAATAAAAATGAGAAACCCTTAGCCAGACTAACAAAGAAAATGAGAGAACAGATGCAAATACATAAAATAAGGAATGAGCAAGGGGATATCACTACTGACCCCACAGAAATAAAGAGTATCATAAGAGGACACTTTGAAAAATTATATGCCGACAAGAATGATAATTTAAAGGAAATGGACAAGTTTCTAGAAACCTACAAACAGCCTACACTGATGAAAGAAGAAATAGATGAACTCAACAGACCAATTACAAGTAAAGAGATAGACTCAGTCATCATAAACCTCACAACTAGAAAGAGTCCATGACCAGATGGCTTCACAGCTGAATTCTACCAAACATTCTGGAAAGAGCTATCACCAATTACACTTCAGCTCTTCCAAAAAATAGAAGTAGAAGGAATATTGCCTAACTCATTCTATGATGCCAACATTACCCTAATACCAAAACCAAATGAAGATACCACAAGAAAGGAAAATTACAAACCAATTTCTCTAATGAAACCAGATGCTAAAATCCTCAACAAAATACTTGCTAATCGCATTAAACAACATATCAAAAGGATTATACACCATGACCAAGTGGGTTTCATCCCAGTATGCAAGGATGGTTCAATATAAGAAAATCAATCAATGTAATACATCACATAAACAGATTGAAAGAAAAAAATAGCATGATCATCTCTATAGATGCAGAAAAAGCATTCAACAAAATACAGCACACTTTCCTCATAAAAACTCTACAAAAGATAGGAATAGATGGAAACTTTCTGAAAATGATAAAGGGTATATATGAAAAACCCAAAGCTAACATCATTTTCAATGGTGAAATCCTAAAAGCCTTCCCTCTAAGATCAGGAACAAGACAAGGATGCCCACTATCTCCACTCCTATTTCTTTATTTATTTATTTATTTATTTTTATTATGGTTAAAAATCAAAATTCTCACAATACATACAAATATTTGCAAAATGATATATAAATATATATGCATATATGTGTATTTGCTTACAAAAATGTTATTTATATATATATATATACATATATTTTAAGAGGTACTTAGATTACCTAAAATATTACACGGAACCCACTGGGATTCCCATGTTGCCCACCTCCCACACCTCCCACCACATCCCACACAAACATCTCCCACAGTGTGGCCCACCAACCTCAATGAACTTACACATCCTGGAGCCTTGCCACCAACCATAGACCACAGTTCACACTGTAGACCACACTCTCTCCCACTCAGTTCTGAGTGGTGTGTGCTGATTTAAAATGGCCTACATCCATTGCCACAACAGTACTCAGGACAACATCCAACTCCCAAAGAAGCCCCTGTATTTCAACTGCTCATCCCCTCCCTACCCAAAAACTGTCAAGTGGCCACTGGCTCCACCTCATTGTTATAATTTCTTGCATTGCTAGAATCACCATATGTGAGCAAGAGAATACCATCAAGTCCACTCTAGTCCATAGTTCTTCCCCCAATCCAGAGGCGACTGGGATGGTGATGTCCACTCCAACTCCAAGTGAGAGAGGGCTTATATCCCATGGATATGGTGGGTGGGATGATCCTGCCTGCAGATGCAGGCCCTCTCCATTCCCTTGGATGGCCATTTCCCATCATTGTTTCCTCACCAGGTGACTTGGATGAGTCCATTGAGCTGTAGGATAGGAATTGCAGCTCCACCTAGATTTCATGCACACCTGGCACATAGGTAGGCGGGAGGCTCCAGTCTCTGGAAGTATACCTAAGAAACTCCAGCATCACAAGTAGGTTTGAATAGAAGGGACTGGTGAACCATGTGCAGGGAGGACTTATTTGAGTCTAATTCTGTCACTCTCAGGAGCACAGATTCCAAAATAGAACCCACTGATAAGGCATCAGTCTCTGGGGCTATCCCCCCTTATATAGAACCAGGGTGTCTCCGGAGCTCTCAGGAACCCCACTGATTGGGGTGATAGGCACTTAGATATTTTATGAGCTCCTACTGAGGTGTGCATAAGAGTTACCTCTGGGATGACCTCCCGACTCTCTTTGAAGTCTCTTAGCCACTTGAACTCATTTGTCTTTACCGTTTCCCCCTTTTATTCAAGGTCTTTTTCCAGTTGTGTTGCCAGTTGG
>JAKSZT010054090.1:1196636-1343700 GCA_026826555.1 Tolypeutes matacus | reverse complement strand
TATAGCCTGCAACATTACTGAACTCCTTTATAAGTTCTAGAAGCCTTATTGTCGATTTCTCAGGGCTTTCTATGTACAGGATCATGTCATCTGCAAATAATGAAATTTTTACTTCTTCTTTTCCAATCTGGATGCCTTTTATGTCCTTTTCTTGTCTCAGTGCTCGCGCAAGTACTTCTAAATATTCACCACTCCTATTTAACATTGTCTTACTGAGCAGGACAGTTTGGCGTTTCCTCAGAAAACTAACAATAGATCTTCTGTATGATCCAGCAATTCCACTGCTGGGTATATACCCAGAAGAACTGAAAGCAAAAACACAAACAGATATATGCACACCAATGATCATAGCGGCATTTTCACCATTGCCAAAAGTTGGAATCAGCCCCAGTGCCCATCAACAGATGAATGGATAAGCAAAATGTCATACATGCATACAATGGAATATTACTCATCTGTAATAAGGAATAAAGTGCTAACACATGGAATAACGTGGATGAATCTTGAAGACTTTATGTTGAGTGAAGAAAGCCAGGCATTGAAGGATGAACAATATATGACTTCACTGATTTGAACTGAGGAAAGTGAGCAGTCTCTGAGAACCATTGTCTGAAAGATAGGTTAACAAGGGAGAGTAAGAGAAGAGCAGGCTTTGAGCCATCACCCATATGGACATAATCTATGGTAAAGGGATAGAGTGTGGTTGCGTGTTGGGGGATGGGGCAGATGGGTGGTGGTGTTCCTGGGTTTGGTGGTGCAGCACTGGCGGGTGGGTGGATTAGGAAAGGCAGGTTAAAATTCCCAGGGCATGTAACTGTGAATCTTGACATTCCATGGGTTGGGATAGGGTGGTATCAAGGGCCCTGGGTGGCTGGGGGGAAGGGAACAGTCAATATCTAATGGGGTGTTTGGTGGTCATGGGGAAAGTTTTTCATTACCTTACAGTAATGGACACAGGACATGGTAAATAACATCAAAATTATTAAACTGTATCATCTAAATTGTAAAGTATACTGTAAATCATTGACAATGTTTAGATGCTATATTTTTCTATCTGCATAACAGTTATAACAATGCTAACATCCAAAAAAAAAGGGGGGCGGAGGGTTAATATGGGGTGGGGAAGAGGTGGGGTTGGTATTTGGGAGTCTCCGGCACTCCATGTGTGACTTTGCTGTAATCTAAAACTTCTTTGAAAATTAAATGAAAAATTGGGAGACAATGGGGATTGAGAGGAGGAAGGTGTCACAGCACACTGGACATCCGATAACACAGTGATAAAAGGAAGGAAAAAAAAAAAAGAATATATATATATATATATATTTTAAAGGCATTTCTTTTGCTTTTTTCCCCATTTTTTGAATGTCTCAATCCGCTAATTATATTTTGTTTTGTTTTGTTTTTCATTTATTTGTTTTTTCTTGCCTGTTTTTTTTTTCCCCTGAGTTTCCTTATGTTTGTCTCTTGCATATAAGCTTATCATAGTTGTTTCTTTTTCCTAGTAATTGTATTTGATTATTTTATGGACTACATATTCATGGAGGATTTGGATCACAGAAGGGTTACAATGGGTACTGCAGGGGATTATTGATGGGGGTGTCTGGGATGGGGATTTCATTGAAATTAGTTAATCCGAATATACATGAAAGATATACAAAATCGTTCAAAAGATCAAAAGATGGGTCATGGTCACGATGGGTGGACTATCACACAATAAATGAGGGAATCTGAATTCCTAGCCTGGAGAGCTCTGCCACATTCTCCAAGGGAGCAGCAATAGTCCTCTGAGTGTAGGGACAGTGTCTGTCAAAAGAGGATGACCCACTGATGTGTTCTTTTTACTGATGACTACCCTTGTGAGTCTTTGCTCTTGTAACTGAGACCTAGCCTGCAGTTGTGGGGTACCTAAGGGTTGCCATTTGATAGCCTCCTTGTTGCTCAAATGTGGCCTCTCTCTAAGCCAATCTCAGCATATGATTGCATTACCTTCCCCCCAATGTGGGACATGACTCCCGGGGATGAACCTCCCTGGCAACGAGGGATTAATACCAAGTGCCAACTGGCAGCACAATTGGAAAAAGAACTTGAATAAAAGGGGGAAAATGTAAAGACAAATGATTTCAAGTGGCTAAGAGACTTCAAAGAGAGTCAGGAGGTCATCCCAGAGGTAACTCTTACACACACCTCAGTAGGAGCTCATTGAATACCTAAGTGCCTATCACCCTACACAGAGGGGCCCCTGAGAGCTCTGGAGACACCCAGGTCCTATATAAGTGGGGATAGCCCCAGAGACTGATGCCTTATCAGTGGGCTCTATTTTGGAATTTGTTCTCCTGAGAGTGACAGAATTGGACTCAAATAAGTCCTCCCTACACATGGTTCATCAGTCCCTTCTATTCAAACCTATATGTGTTGCTGGTGTTTTTAGGTATACTTCCAGAGACTGGAGCCTCTGGCCTACCTATGTGCCAGGTGTGCATGGAATCTTGGCGGAGCTGCAACTCCTACCCTACAGCTCAATGGACTCATCCAAGTCACCTGGTGAGGAGACAACAATGAGCAAAGGCCAGCCCAGGGAATGGAGAGGGCCTGCATCTGTAGGCAGGATCATCCCACCCACCATATCCATGGGATATAAGCTCTCTCTCACTTGGAGGTAGAGTGGACATCACCATCCCAGTCCCCTCAGGATTGGGGAAAGAACTATGGACTAGAGTGGACTTGATGGTATTCTGTTGTACACATATGGTGATTCTAGCAATGGAAGAAATTATAACAATGAGGTGGAGCCAGTGGCCACTTGACACTTTTGGGGTAGGGAGGGGATGAGCAGTTGAAATACAGGGGCTTCTTTGGGATTTGGAGGTTGTCCTGAGTACCATTGTGGCAACAGATATAGGCCATTTTAAATCAGCACACACCACTCAGAACTGTGTGGGAGAGAGTGTGGTCTATGATATGAACTGTGGTCTATGGTTGGGGGCAAGGCCCCAGGATGTGTGAGTCCTTTGAGGGTGGTGGGCCACACTTGTTGGAGATGTTTGTGTAGGATGTGGTGGGAGGTGGGGGAGGTGGGCAACATGGGAACCCCAGTGGGTTCCGTGTAATATTTTAGGTAATCTAAGCACCTCTTAAAATATATTTATATATTAATTAATTAATTAATTAATCAATTAATTAAAAATGCAGTAAGTTGTAACTTAGAGATTTTGGTTAAATTTATAAATCCCCCTATTCAAAGATTAGGGAAAGGGTGAGATTTTTTTAATTTAATAAACACTATTTTTCAAAATGTAAAAAAAAACAGCAACCAAAAAACCCAATTGTCTATCGTCCTATGAATTTATGCTTGCATCTTTGGTATTACTTAGATCTTCTGATACATGTTGCAAAGGCCTCCTTACCACAGTAGGTTCTCTGCTGCAAATATGATAGTACAGGTTCCACTATTTTTTCTGGTAATCAAACTTGGACTATTCTGAGTGCAGCCATTCCTCCTTTAACTTTACATTAAATCTCCATTATTTACATCTGTCTAGATCTTTTGTTTCACAGGTTGGTGTAAATGAAGGAGAAGTTGAAAACTGCAGTAAGAGCTAATTCTCTTGTGTCTTGAAATTTGACCTGTGTTTGGGCAGCGTCTTTTGCTGCCAAACCAGCTTTAGTGTTCCCTTTTGCTAAAAAGCTGACAGACCTATAATCCCCAGGGCATTGCATTACTGAAACTTTATGGGCAGCAATACATCTTCTAATAGGGCTAATATAGTGTCTAGCTGTCTAATCTCTTTATTATTGGTGGCAAAATTCCCACTTCACTTCCAAATTGCACCATGGGCATGTACTATGAGAAATGCATACTGAGAGTTTGTGCAAAACTTTATTTCTTATCTTGTCTATTGACCAAATCTCAGGTCACTCTCTTGGGCTGACATTCCTAGCTGCAGATATTTGTCCTCTAGGACCTCTAAGTTCACCACAGTGCATCCTGCTTGTCCACGTCTGTGATCCATAAAATCACTCCCATTTGTGAACATCTCCATGTCAGAATCTTTTTAAAGGATGTCACCCAAGTATGGTCAATTGGATAATACCTCTTTGATCACGAGAAAGCTGTCATGCAAAGCAGGTCCACTGGATTCAGGTAACAGTGTAGTTGGGTTTAGAACTGTATAAATTAAGAGGTGCAATTTGGAATATCCAGCAATATAGCCTTGTCTTTTCCTACCCTGCCAACATTTAGCCAGTAGCCTCCTTTTTTTTTTTTGCAATTAGGGAAAGCACACTATATGGGATATGAGCTGTAACTTCCTGACCAAAGATAAACTTTGCAGCTTCCTGCAAAACATCAACAATTAGCAGCCACAGCCTGAATTCAAGGTTACCAATCATGCATTACCAAGTCCAGTTTCTTTGAGAAATAGGACATGAGCCTTTGGTGCTCTCCCAAAGTTTGTGTTAGAAAACCAAGCCCTAATCCTTTTCTTTAATGTAGAAATAGTCAAAAGGTTTATGTACATCAGGCAGTCTTAAAGCTGGAGGAATAATCAGTTTTTCCTTAAGGCAGCGAAAAGTCAGATTGCACTCTACAATCCACTGTAGGGCTTCTCTGTCTGAGACCTGAAAAGTATTATACAAGGGTTTGGCAATGAGGCCAAAGTTGGTATTCCAGATGTAGCGGGATCTTGCCATTCCCAACAACCCCCAAATTGCTTCTTTGTTTTTGGGACATAAATATTCACCAGTTCTTGGTGTCTATCAGGCAGGAAGCCCTTTGGCCCTGGGAGAGCAAATACCCTAGGTATTAGTCATTTGATTTATTAATTTGAGGCTTCTTCTGATATACCTCATTTGCCCTGTAGTTTAGAAAATTCAAAGTTCTAATGACATTTGCACCTGAATCTTCTGCAGTTTCATTGGCTATTAGTATATTATTAATATCCACATATTGGAGTAAGATGCCTAGATGTAATTGCAAATCATGTGAATCTTTGGCTAAGAATTCCCCCTGCCAAATAATGGGGGGATTCTTAAACCCTTTTGGTAAAACAGTCCATGTAAGGTTTTCATTACTATTCATGTCTGAGTCTTCCCATTCAAAGGAAAATATTTCCTGTGACTCAGAAGTCATAGGTATGCAAAAGAAGGCATCTTTCAAGTCCAATACAGAGAACTATTTAAAATTTCCAATAAAAGTGGTTAAGAAAGTGTAAGATTAGACATTACTGGGCAAACATTTTTTACAATCTTGATTATAGCTCTCAAATCCTGGATGAATATATATTCATTACTAGTGCCAGGCTTCAAGACTGGGAGTATAGGCACATTATATGGAGAATGTCAAGACAGAGTAAAGCCAGTTCTTTTTAATTTCCCTATGACTGGTTTAATGCTCCTCTAGCCTGCAATGTTGAAGGATATTAAGGTACCATGGGTTGCTGTATTCCCATTTTCAGTTCAATCTTTACCAGGTAGGCTGTTACAGTCTTCCTTGGGATGCCAGATGACCTTACTTCAGAGGTGAGTTTTTCCAAATTATGCAATGGTATAGGGTCCATTTCAGCTTTCTAAACTTGTAGGAGGACAGCGTTTGCATTCAGTTTTAAGTTACTTATTCAAGGCTTCCATCACCACTATAATGAATTTCTTAAAGTGTTAAAGTCCTTACCTTTAACAAACTAATTAAAGAAATAGTTACTGCATGATTATGACTAGCTAGAACAATGCAAGCTACTGGGAAACACTGGAAGCAGAAACAGACATTGTCCCTTTCTCAGGGGATCCCATCCTAGTGAGGAAAAAAGATAAAAGTCAAATAATCACACAAATGAATGCAGTTTCATGAGTGCTTTAGGATTTTTTCTAACTTTATTTTTTACATTTAATAATTGAATATATAAACAATTAAAAACTAAAAAGAAAACACAGTTGCATAAAAACATATATTTCTCAATTAAATGTACTGGATACATAATTTTTTTTTTTTAATCATACAATATGTTACACAATATATTTGGTTCAGAGTAATGCAATCATACAGTATTTGTCCTTTTGTGTCTAGCTTACTTCACTCAACATAATATCCTCCAGGTTCATCTATTTTGTCATATAATTTATGACTTCATTTCTTCTTACAGCTGCATAATATTCCATCATGTGAATAGACCACAGTTTCTTTATTCATTCCTCTGTTGATGGACGCCTGGGTTGTTTCCAACTTTTGGCAATCATAAATAATGTCACTATGAACATCAGTGTGCAGGTGTCTGTTCGTGTCACTGCTCTCAGTTCTTCTGGATATATACCCAGTAGTGGTATTGCTGGGTCATGTGGCAAGTCTATATTCAACTTCTTTAGGAATGACCAGTCTTTCACAGTGGCTGTACCACTTTGCATTCCCACCAACAGTGAATAAGTGTTATTTCTCCACATTCTCTCCAACACTTGTAGTTCCCTGTCTTTTTAATAGTGGCCATTCTGATAGGTGTGAAATAATATCCCATTGTAGTTTTGATTTGCATTTCCCTAATCATTAGTGATGTTGAGCATTTCTTCACGTGTTTTTTTGCCATTTGTATTTCTTCTTTAGACAAATGTCTATTCAAGTCTTTTGCCTATTTTTTAATTGATTCATTCATCTTCATATTGTTGATTTATAATATCTCTTTATATATCCTGGATACTAAACCTTTATCAGATATGTGATTTCCAAATAATTTCTCCCATTGAGTTGGTTGCCTTTTCACCCTTTTGACAAAGTCCTGTAAGGTGCAAAAGTGTTTAATTTTGAGGAGGTCCCATTTATCATTTTTTTCCTTTGTTGCATGTGCTTTGGGTGTTAGGTCCAAGAAACCACGAACTACTACAAGGTCTTGAAGATGAGTTCCTATATTTTCTTCTAATAGTTTTATGGTCTTGGCTTTTATATTTAGGTCTTTGATCCATTTTTAATTGATTCTTCTAAAGGAAGAGAGATATGGGTCCTCTTTCATTCTTTTGATTATAGATATCCAGTTGTCTCAGCACCATTTGTGGAAGAGACTGTTTTGTCCCATTAACATTAACTTGGTAGGTTTGTCAAAAACCAGTTGACTGTGTAGGTGAGGGTTTATTTCTAGATTCTCAATTCTATTCCACAGATCAGTGTGTCTATCTTTATGCCAATACCATGCTGTTTTGACCACTGTAGCTCTGCAATATGTTTCAAGGCCAGGCAGTAAAATTCCTCCCACATCGCTCTTCGTTTTTAGAATGCTTTTGGCTATTCAGGTGCACTTTCCTTTCCAAATGAATTTGGTATTTGCCTTTTCTAACTTTGTAAAGTAAGCTGATGGGATTTTGATTGGTATTACATTGAATCTATGAATCAATAGATGGACATCTTCATGATATTTAGGCTTCCAATCCATGAATACAAATGTCTTTCCATTTGTTTAGGTCTTTTGAATTTTCTTTTAGCATTGTTTTGTAGTTTTCTGCAAATAGATCCTGTACTTCTTTGGTTAAATTAATTCCTAGATATTTGAGTCTTTTTTTGATATTTTAGATCCTGTACTTCTTTGGTTAAATTAATTCCTAGATATTTGAGGCCTTTTTTGATATTTTAAATGGAATTTCCCCCCCAATTTCCCCTCAGATTTTTCAGTACTATTGTACAAAACATTACTGATTTTTGCGTTTTGTGTGTTGATCTTGTATCATACCACATTGCTGATCTCATTTATTAGCTCAAGTAGCTTTTGTTGTGGATACTCCAGGATTTTCTAAGTACAAGATCATGTCATCCACAACAGTGAGAGTTTTACTTCCTCTTTTCCTATTTGGATGGCTTTAATTTTTTTTCTTGTCTATTGCCCTAGCTAGAACTTCTAGTACAATATTGAATAACAATGATTACAGTGGGCATCCTTGTTTTGTTTCCAATCTTAAAGGGAAAGATTTCAACCTTCCCCCATTGAGTATGATGTTGGCTGTGGGTTTTTCATATATACCTTTTTTATTAAAAAAAGAATGCTAGATTTTGTCAAATATTTTATCTGTGTCAATTGAGATTATCATGTGGTTTTCTCCTTCAATTTATTAATGTGGTATATTATGTTGATTGATTTTCTTATGTTGAAACAGTCCTGCATACCAGGAATAAATCTCACTTGGTCGTGATGTATAAGTCTTTTGATATGCTGTTTGGTTCGATTTGCAAGTATTTCTTGAGAATTTTTGCATCTATGTTCATTAGAGAGATTGGTCTGTAATGTTCTTTTCTTGTAGTGTCTTTATCTGGCTGTGGTATTAGGGTGATGTTGGCTTCATAAAATGTATTGGGTAGTTTTCCCTCCTCTTCAATTTTTTGGAACATTTTAAACAGGATTGGTGTTAATTCTTTTCAAAATGCTAGGTAGAATTCACCTGTGAAGCCATCTGGTCCTGGACTTTTATTGGCTGGGATATTATTGATGATGGATTCAATCTCCTTAAATGTGATTGGTTTGTTAAGTTCTTATATTTCTTGTAGCATCGGTGTAGGTTCTTTATGCATTTCTAGTAATTTGTCTATTTCATCTATGTTGCTAGTTTGTTGGCATACAGTTTCTCATAATATCCTCTTATGATCCTTTTTATTTCTGTGGGGTCAGTTGTAACTTCCCCTCTTTCCTTTCTGATTGTATTTATTTGCAACTTCACTCTTTTTTTCTTTGTTAGTCTAGCTAGGGGTTGGTCAAGTTTATTGATCTTTTCAAAGAACCAGCTTTTGGTTTTGTTGATTTTCTCTATTCTTTTTTTGTTCTCAATTTCATTTATTTCTGCTCTAATCTTTATTATTTCTTTCCTTCTGCTTGCTTTGGGATTGGTTTGCTGTTCTTTTTCTAATTTCCCTGGTTTTTCAGTTAAATCTTTGAGCTTAGCTATTTCTTCTTTTTTAATATAAGCGTTTAGGGATATAAATTTCCCTCTCAAAACTGCCTTTGCTGTATCCCATGAGTTTTGAAAAGTTGTGCTCTCATTTTCATTTGTCTCAATATATTTACTAATTTCACTTGCAATTTCTTCTTTGACCCACTGATTATTTAGGAGTGTGTTGTTCAGCCTCCACATATTTGCAAATTTATCTTTTTCCTGCCTTTTATTTTTTTTGCATTTTTTTAGTTTTTTTAAATTTTTAATTAAAATATATATATATATATTTAAAGAAAGATATTTAGATTACATAAATGTTACATAAAAATATAGGGGATTCCCATATGCACCACTTCCTATACCTCCCATATTTTCCACATTAACAACATTTTTTATTAGTGTTGTCCATTCATTTCAATTGATGGAAACATTTTAGAGCCTTGCCACTAAGCATGGATTATAGTTTATATTGTAGTTTACACTCTCTCTCACACACAATTTTGTAAGTTATGGCAAGATATGTAATGGCCTGTATCTGTCATTGTAATGTCATTCAGGAAAATTCCCAAGTCCCCAAAATGCCCCCATATTTCATGTATATTTCCCTCTCCCTGCCCTCAGAACCTCTAGTGGCCACTGCTTCCACATGAATGATATATTTTCTTCCACTGCTAGAATCAAAATAAGTCTATAGTAGAATACCACTAAGTCAACTTTAGTCCATAGTTCATTCCCCAATCCTGAGGATTCTGTGATGGTGTTGCCCACTCTGCCTCTAATTGAGAGGAGGTTTTGATCCCATGGGGGCAGATTTTGCTTACAGTTGTAGAATTATTTCTTATATTTAAACCTATCATCATAATTTCATTTTGCTATTAATAAAATTTGTCAATATTCTTGGCTTCATTTTTGAAGAGGTTTTGTATCACAGCAGGGTTACAACTATGGCAAGGGGGATCAATAGCGTGGGGTGTCAGTGATGGGAGATACATGGGAGAAAGCTCACCTGGGCATACATATAAGGTATATAAATATGTTCAAATGTTCCTGGAACATTGCCACAGTGGATGGAGATTCACACAACAACTGAAAGATCATTGAATTCCCATTCTGGGAGCTCTGCCACATTCTCTAATGGAATGGTAACAATCCCCCAAATGCAGGAGCAATGACTAGTGAAAAAAGTTTTTCCATTGATGGGCTCTTGATGTTGACAACTATGCTTGTGAGACTTTCTTAAATTTGCAACTTAGCCTAGTATTGGAGAGTGCCTAAGAGTTGCCTCCTGAGAGCTTCCTTGTTGCTCAAATGTGGGCTCTCTCTAAGCCAAACTCAGCATATAAATGTACTACCTTCCCCCAACATGGGGCATGACTCCTGGGGATGAGCCTACCTGGCACCAAGTGATGACAACCAAGCACCAGCTGGTGATACAACTGGAAAACGACCTTGAATAAAAGGGGGGAAATGTAAAGACAAATGAGTGTATTTGGCTTAGAGACTTCAAAGTGAGTCAGGAGGTCATCAGAGAGGTGACACTTATGCATGTCTCAGCAGGATCTCAAAGACAGCCAAGGTAGATACTACCCCAAATAGTGGTGATCCTGAAGGCTCTGGAGATCCCCAGGACCTACGGTCATGGCAGATAGCTCTGGAGTTTGTTGCCTTGCCAGTGGCCCTACTTTGGTGTTTGTACTCCTGAGTGTGACAGAGTTGGACTAAGATGTGACTTCTCTACCCATGACTCTTTTGTCACTTTTATGTGAACCACTAGTTGGTGCTGCAGTTGGTAGGTGTATTTCCAAGAGACTTTAATCTCTGGGCTGTCCATGTGCCAGCTGCGCCCTGTCCATTACTGATTTTGTTTCATTCCATTATGATCTGAGAAGTTTCTCTGTATAATTTCAATCTTTTTCTATTTTTTGAGAGCTGCATTATTCCCTAACATTATCCTGGAGAAAGATCCATGAGCACTTGAGAAGAATATATAACCCATTGAGTTTGAATGCACTGTTCTGTATATGTTTGTTAGGTCTAACTCATTTATCTTATTGTTCAAGTTCTCTGTTTCATTGCTGATCTTCTGTCTAGTTGTTCTATTTAATGTTGTGTGTGGGGTGTTGCAGTCTCCAACAATTATTGTAGAGGTGTCTGTTTCTCCCATCAGTTTTCCCAGAGCTTGTCTCGTGTATTTTGGGGCACCCTGGTTATGTGCATAGATATTTAAGACTGTTATAGCTTCCTAGTGAATTATCCCTTTTATTAATATATAAAGACCTTCTGTGTTTCATAACTTTTTTGCATTTAAAGTCTATTTTGTCTGATATTAGTATAGCTACCCCTGGTCTTTTCTGGTCACTGTTTGCATGGAGTATCTTTTTCCAAACTTTCGCTTTTAGCCAGTTTGTATTCCTCAGTCTAAGGTGAGTTTCTTATAAGTAGCATATTGATGGCTCATGGTTTTTTTCATCCATGCTATTAGCCTGTATCTTTTGATTGGGGAGTTTAATCCATTCACTTTCAATGATATTACTGGTAATGCACTATTTATTTCCTCCACTTTATTCTTTGATTTTCATATGTCATATATTATTTTTGTCTGTCTTTTTACTCTTTTGGTTATCATTTCTGCTATTCTTTCTTCTATATTGTCTTCCACGACTGTCTCTTTTGTCTTTTTCTTTCAGGTTCTAAAGTTTCCTTTAATATTTCCTGTATAGATGGATTCTTTTTGCAAACTCTCATTGTTTCTGTTTGTTGTTGAATATTTTATACTCACCTTCATATTTGAAGGACAATTTTGCTGGATAAAGAATTCTCATCTGGCAGTTTTTCACTTTCAGTATCTTAATTGTATAATACCACTGTCTTCTTGCCTCTGTGGTGTCTGAAGAGAAATTTGCACTAAGTCTTATTGGATGTCCTTTGCATGAGATTGTTTCTTCTCCCTTACTGCTCTGAGAAATTTCTCTTTATCTTTGACATTTGACATTTTGAGTAGTATGTGTCTTGGAGAAGGTCTATTTGGATTTATTCTGATTGGGGTATGGTGTGCTTCTTGGACATGTAAGTTCATTTCTTTCATGAGAATTGGGAAATTTCCAGCTATCATTTCCTCAAATACTTTTTCTGCCCCTCTTCCCTTCTCTCCTCCTTCTGGGACTCCCATGACACATTTGTGTTGTCATTCAACTCTCTGAGCCCCTGCTCAATTTTTTCCCATTCTTTTCTCTCTCTATTCTTTTCTCCCTTCAATTTGAGATGTTCTGCCTTCAGTATCACTTATTATTTCTTCTCTTATTTTGAGTCTGCTGTTGTATGCCTCAAATATGTTTTTGATCTCACCAATTGTGTCTTTCATTCCCATGAACTCTGTTAATTTTCTGTTCAGAATTTCAAATTCTCTTTTGCTCTCACTCAATGTCTTCTTGATGTCCTTTATCTCTTTAATCATATTGTATTTCAACTCATTAATTTGATATTGAAAATCTGTGTGCATCTCACTGATTAGTTCTCTGCATCTCTTCTGGGGCTTTGATATGTTCCTTTTCTTGGGCCATGTCTTCTATTTTCTTAGTATGGCTTGTAATTTTTTGTTGCTATCAAGACATCTTATTAGAATGTAGTTTACTCAGATGCTCAATTTCTTTCTCTTTTGTAGAGATTTAGTGGCATGAGCCTGTGTGTTACCACTGCTCTTTGATTCTTGTCTCAACCTGGATTGTTAGGATTGTCCTGCTGGTTGCTCAAAACTGGGCACTGGACCCAGCAATTGGTTGTAGAGTTGCTTTCTAGTGCCTTGGGGAGGGAGGCTATAGAGGCCAGAAAAACTCTCTCCTACTTATTTATAATTTTATTGTGTGCACTTCCTTGGTCTGCCAGTAGATGACATTCTTTGGCAGCTCTCAGTTCAATGCCTGGAGGGAGTGTATTTGTTGCAACACAAACCAGATCAATGTGATAGAGCTTCATGTCTGGAAGCTATGATCCTTACAATTCAAACTTTCTCTGAGACAGTATACAACCTTCTCTGGCAGATCCCTCCATTTTCCTGGGTTGGAAATATTTCTACTCCCCTCTGAGTCCTCAACAACCAGTCTCTGTTAGTAGAGTAGGAGATTGGGAGGGTTGTATCTTTTTAGCTCCTCGCAGGCTTCAAGTGAAAGAATGGCACAGCCCCACCCAGACTGGAAGGGCTCCTGGGACTCAGAAGACCAAATTTGTGAGTCAAAAGCAAAGTCAGCCTTTGGCTTTGTCCCTCCCTCTCCCCTTTCCTGGGGTGTACTCAACAATTGGTCCCAGATAGAAGAGAAGGAGATTGCTAGGGTTGGATTTCTCCAGTCCTTCACTGTCACCAGGGCAAACCACTCTGTGGTCCCCCCTGGCCTGGAAGGGCCCATGGGACACAGCAGACAAAATTTTGGGATAAGAAACTGAGTCAGCCTTAGGCTGTGTCCCTCTCTATCCCCTTTCCTGTGGTGGTAGATCCCTGGAACCCCCTTTGTGTGTAGTCACAGGCCCAGAGGCCCAAGAATTGTAGTGTCTTTAGTGTGGAGGAGGGTGCTGGCAGCAGCAGCCACTGGTTTCAACTCACAGTTCTGTCATCAAGATGTCTCTCTCTCTCCTCCACACAATGTCCAACCTTTGGTGTCCTAAACCCTAGAAGTTCATTTTCTAGGCTGTTTCAGCCTGTCCTCTTGTTATTTTTCTGGACAGAAGAAAGTCCTGCTTCTTACTAGTCCACCATCTTCCTGGAAGTCCTTGCTTTGGGATTTTAAAGGAAAATTATTTTTTCAGACTGGGAAATGAGCAATGGTCTACTCTGGGTGAAATGACCACTCACTTGTCATCTGAAAGTTGCATAGATGATTTCCAATGTGTCTGTGCCATCTGATTTTTGTGTATTTACTTTTTATCCCACCAATTTGTTGAACTTGTCTATCAGTTCTCATAGCTTTGTTGTAGATTTTTCAGGATTTTCTAGATATAGGATCATATCATGAGCAAATATTGAAAGTTTTACTACTTTCTTTCCTGAGTGTCTTTTATTACTTTATCTAGCTGAATTACTCTAGCTGGACCTTCTAGCAAAATATTGAATAACAGTCCTAACAGTGGGCATCCTTGTTCTTTTCCTGATCTCAGTAGTAAAGCTTTCAGCCTTTCCCCATTGATTACAATGCTAGTGGTAGGTTTTTCATATATGCAGTTTACTATATTGAGAAAACTTCCTTTTATTCCTATCTTTAGAATTCTTACTCATCAAGAAAGGGTGTTGTATTTTGTCAAATGCCTTTTCTGCCTCAATCATGAGGATCATGTGATTTTTCTTCTTCAATTTATCAATGCAGGTTATTACACTAATTGATATTCTTGTGTTGGACCACATTTGCATACCTGGGATAAAACCCTAATGATCATTGTGTATAATTCTTTTAATGTGGTTTTGGATTCAGTTTGTAAGTATTTTGTTGAGGATTTTTACATCTGTATTCATGAGACATACTGTTCCATAATTTTTGTTTGTTGGAATATCTTTATCTGATTTTATATTAGGATGATGCTGGCTTCATAGAATGAGTTTGGTAGTGTCCTTTCTTGTTCATTTTTAATTAGAAAATCTTGAACAAGAGTATTATTAGATCATCTTTGAAAGATTGGTAGGGTTTACCTGTGAAGCCATCTGGTCCCAGGCTTTTCACCTTTGGGAGGTTTTTGATGATGATTTCAATATCTTCACTTGTGATTGGTTTGTTGAGGTCTTCTATTTCTTCTAGAGTCAGTGAAGGTGTTTCATGTGTTTCTAGGAATTTGTCCATCTTGTCTACATTGTCTATTATGTTTGCAGTACTATGAACTAAATATATTATATAAACTTGTGGAATTAATAATTAGAATATAGATCACCAGAAAATAGAATGAGGGTAGAGAATGGAAAACTGGTGTATAATCTGTGCAGAATTGGTTAAAAGGTTGTTTGTAAATCTTTGTAAATGAATGCAAATGTTGAGAGCACATGGTGTTTGTGACTAGGAGAGCCTTTATGTGGTTGTGACATTGATTGAAAGAGAAAGCCTAAGGATATTTATATTACTAGAAAGAAAGCTAAAAAATGTAACACAGGACTGTATAACATACTGAAACTTCAAGTAATATATGAATATGGGTGATATTGCATATATAAGAGTGGTTTTACAAAATATAAATACAAATAAACTAGAGAGAAGGAAACAGAATAGCAGCTATTTATGGCAGGAGAAGCAAAGAAAGATTGAAAGGTGATGAGTTTTCTTTGGTTTTTGTTGTATAGATTATTATTACTGGAATAATGAAAATGCTCTAAAGATGACTGAAGTGATGAATATACATTTATGTGATTATACTGAATACCATTGATTGTACACATTGGATGAATTTATGCTTTATTAATATGTATAAATAAAATTGATTTGTTTTAAAAAAATAGATTACTGGACTCCACTCCAAAGTTTCTCATTGGATAGATCTGTGACAAAGTCTGAGAAAGTGCATTTTTAGCAAGTTCCCAGTTTATACTGAGGCTATTGTTTGGAGGCCACACTTTGAGAAGCACAGTTTTCAACTGTTTAATCATTTAGAAATATTTGCAATATAAGATTAACCCTAATAGGAGTAATGTAGAAAAATAAACTCTGTAGCTTTGCAGACAGATTTCCCCCTTTATCATTATGAAGTCCCATGATTAATTTTTGTTGATTCTCCTACATAATTTTAAGTCTATCTGGTTCCTTTAATAAACTATGAAGAACAATAAATGAAAAATAATTTTACACATTTTGTATTCCAGTATGACAAGGTTAGATGCTCTATAATTGAAGACAAACTAAAATACAAAGAATCTTGTGTCAATTTCTAGGTTCCCTTGATATATTGAATTCAAGAGTTAAAAAATTCAAAATGTTTAGTTGTGTTATTATGAATGCTCAAAGACCTTTAGCAGAGATGTTTTCCAAAAGCTGATTGTCTTCATTGGTGAACATATTATGAACTTCTGGACACAACTATGTACAATCTTCCTTTGATTTACATCACTGCACTTCTAGAAACATGCAATAATACATTATAACAATATATATAATAAAAGTTTATAGGCCCAGGAATATTTAAGTAAGTTTTATATCCATATCTATGTCCAAAAGCTATGGGATATTCTGTGAGATATTGGGTAATTTGGATTTGTGTAATATTGTCCTAAGCATTCCAGATTAACCTGGTAGTCTTGGCTACTTTTGATAATAGCAGCCCCCTATGTCTTCAAGCAACAAATGGACTAACTCAAGATTTCAATGTGCTCTTCATAAGGTGGTGACTAGCCCTGTTGAGAATTAGTGGTTTAAGAGATTCAATCACATCCAGCATTCTCATGATTGGATTAAGCTCAGCCTTTATAATCCTGATGGTAACTCAATCAGTCAAGACCTATGAAAGTACACTCCCCCTCTAAGATGACTTATATAACTGTTTCCTTTTCTTTGATACTTTGTTACTTGGAATTCATGGAGGTAGGTGGTATTCCTTGTGTCTTCTGAGACCTTACATCTGCTGAGGTCCAGAAGTTTCACTGAATTTCCAAGTTGCCACCATCATTGCCTCAACCACACTCAGGTTGGGTGTGGGATGTAAGTGTAACATAAATAGGAGCATGGAAATCCATGGCCTTCTCAGAAATAAAGGATACAGTGTTTGGTCTTTTGGAACTGAACATCAAGTGAAGCTACCATGACCAGATCCCAATCACTGCATGGTTTATAATTTCACAACATACAAACAAATGTACGATGACCTTTTAAAGAAAGGTGAAGAATTCTTCACCCAGAATGGAATCTTACACATCTTGGGAAGAAATCAGATAATCAAGCTCCAGCCAGAAAGATTTCAAGAGTGCACAGATACATTTGATCTCATCTTTACATGTGAAGAGAAAGTGTATGACAGAGTAGTGGCATATCTGTGTTCCAGGGATGAGGTGACCCTCCACTCTGAGCATGTGATCAATATAGAAATTGAAGATACCCAGGAAGATGCTACTCTGGGAGTGTTCCTCATCTGTGGGCTCTGCCAGTGCATAGAGTGTTCAGATGACATGGAAGATAGTCTGAGTGAGTTGCTCCTGAATTTTGAGGAGAAAACAGGAAAGAGTTTTCTTCACACCATCTGCTTTTATTGAAGATCTTGGCTGATCTTGGATGCTTCCTCAAGTAAGTACTCTTGTGTCATCTTTTACTACTCCATATTTTCCCTGAAAAGTTTTCTGTCATAGTTGGCCAGGAAGTTCTATAGAAATAACATGCACTCTGGTCTGCCTAAAATGAGACATTTATTCTCTCTCAGGTTTGAAGGTTGGAAATGTCACATCAAGGTGTTGGCAAAGGCATGCTTAATCCTGGAGTTGGTAGTATTCTGGTGCTGGCAGACCTTCACCAGAAGGTGATTTACTCTCTGGCTTGTTCTGACTCCTGGCATCTTATTGGGACTTTCTCTGATTTACTGCATTCAAATTTTTTCTCTATAAGGCCTTCAGTCATATTCATCAAGTCCTATGTGGTGGTTTGAAGCTGTACCAAGCCCAGAAAAATATGTTCTTAAATCTAATCCATTCCTGTGAGTATGAACCCTTTGTAAGTAAGACTTTTGATGAGGCTACTTCAGTTAAGGTGTGGCTCAGCACAATCAGGAAGTGTCTTAATCCTATGAATGGCATCCTTAATAAATGTGATGAAATTCAGAGAGAGAGACATAGGAAGCAAGAAACTGATCATCAATGGAAACTTTAAGATTTCAGAGAGACCAGGAGATTTCATCATGTGTCTTGCCATGTGATAAGCTAAGGACCAAAGTTGGACAGTAGCCAGCCCCAGAAAGCATCACCTTTATGATGCCTTGATTTGGACATTTTCCCAGCCTCACACCATGAGTGAATAAATTCCCATCGATTAACAGGGCCCATTTCATGCTATTTGTTTACACAGCTTAGGAAACTTAAACAATCCACCCTGATTCAGTTTGGCCACAGATTAATAATACTTTCAAAAGAACTTTTTTGCAAATGGATTCATGCCCATTGGAAAAGAGTTGTAGACTTGAGCATGTCTTTTTTTTTTAAGGTGGGGACTGAATTCAATCACCAAGAACATCTTTAAATGCTGTTTGTATTATTATTTTTAGTTTTACCACCAGAGGAAGAGAATGTTGTCAAGAAAAAAAAATTATAAGAAACAACGAGAAAGCTATAAAAAAACAGTTAAAAGGCACTCAAAATGTGTACTTTTCTAAGTATTTTATACTGAAGACCTAATGTAATGCTCATGGGGCTTTGTGAGAAAAAAGACAATTTCAGAATTTTCTAGATAAACAAAGCAAAGCTGAAAATGGATAAAAGATTTGTTTACAGATATTCAGTAAATAAAAACTATTTTTCAAAGTAATTACTTTTAACAACTTTTTTTCTGGTTTGGAGTATTATTTTAAAGTTTATTTTCCTTCTATGAGAAGAGGGTTATATTGCATTTCTAAATTTAGGTCTCTGATTATGTATTGTATCTTTCTTCTCAATGCTGTTTTCAAAATGAAAACCCAATATAGATAATGGGCTACATATTATTGTTAGAAACATGGCATTATCTATTAAAAATACTTCACCATATGAAATAAAATCCAAACTAATTTGAATAAAAATATATTTTTGTTTCTGTTTTTTTTTTTTTTAAAGATTTATTTATTTATTCATTTATCCCCCCCTTGCTGCTTGTGCTTGCTGGGTCAGCTAACCACGCCGTGTGGGCGGACTTGCCTTCACCAGGAGGCCCTGGGAACCGAACCCGGGCCCTCCCATATGGTAAACGGGAGCCCTACTGATTGAGCCACAGCCGCTTCCCAGTTTCTGTTAAGGATATGAATTTCATGCCACTAACCACATACATTTTAAATGATTTAAACCTTTTCCATTACACAGAGCAAAACATACTTTCATAATGAGCATTTTTGTTAAAACTTAACAAGTTATTGTTTTCAACATTGGGATCATCATATAATAAATCCATGGATGTCCACAGGTAACAAGGAAAACATTTTCTTGGTAGTCATTAGCAGTGGAACCAAACCATGTGTTATGAAATGTAGAAAAATAAAGAAGATATAGGTGGTAATAGTTGCATCAATATGTTTATAGAATGAACTATATTTGAGAGTTCAAAAGAAGACTGTTCTTTTTCATTTAAGTAGTCAGAATGGGGCAAGAATGGAAGTGGGAGTCAGCTCATAGAGTGTTTCATGCAAGAGAAAGAAGGGTAGTATGGAATAGGCTGGTGTTGGTGGAAATACAGAGGAGTCAATTGAGTGGTGAGAGTTGGAACTGAAATGATAGGATTTGATTATAATAAGAGGGATTGGGAGGGATTTGGAATCAATCTCAGGTTTCTGACTATCTACAGGGTCGCTGGGTCCAGATATATGTAATTGGTAGCTTTGAAGGTAGGGTGCTGAGAGACTTCTTTGCTGATTGAATTTCTTTCTTTTCTCAAAGCACTTTATGATAAATTTATCAGCAAAGCTTAGGAAATATATATCACAAATGCGGGAGGTGGTAAGGATACATGGTTGAAATACTGTTTCAAATTAAGGGAAAGCCAACTGAATAGAAGTTTTATAGATAGACATGGAGAAGCAGGTAAGCAGGAGAGTGTGAAGAGAAAGGAAGTCCTTTCTGGAAGAGCAAATTCCTGAGGAGTGAATATGGCATCTTTTCCAGAATATTGGAGGATGGCAAGGAGAGAAGCATAACTATAATCTGAAGCATAATTCATTCACCTCCACTTGAATTTCCTGGGGATGAGGAAGAGCTCTGATGGTTGATGGAGCCCCTTGTTCAAGCCCCTTCCTGAAAGGAGTATCCACAACTAGCATTTCCTTCATTACTGTTGATACATCAGCACAATATATTTGGGATGAAGACAGAATGATTTCCAGACTCAAAGAATGTGGCCTGGGACCATTGCATATGTTCAGGGTAGCATTGTTACCTCTGCAGGGCTTCACAGAATTCTGAACAGTATATATTTTCCACATAAATAGGTTGAAAACAGCTCTCTGAAAACTTATCTGTATAAACACCAAATGCAGGATGACTAAAGAAAGGGACATTGTTATCCTAGGACAAAAGCAGGACTCATTCCACCATAAGAATTTGTTTCATATCATTTGTCATTCTTCTTCAACCATTCGAATCTTTCCCTAGATTTTGAACCCATCCTGCAGCAGGAATGAATTTTGCAAGATGCATATATGGGTTCTGGGAAAATGTCACCAATGTAGGTAGGCAGAGATGCACCCTCTCATACACAAAAAAAAAAGTAAAAAAATAAAAAGCAGAGGGAATGCAGGGACCTATCTAAAGGAGTTGCTTTTGATATATATAGAACATAAAGATGCTCTGAGTCATCCAGGAGAGTACTGTAAAGATAAGGAAATCAAAGGAAAACCATGAATTCCTCACCCCTGTGGCTGGAAATGACACATATACTCCATACTCAGGGAAAACTAGCCTTGCACTGCTACCAAAAGAGTGGAAGGGGCATTCACTGGGAGTAAGAAGGGTCAGGGAGGGTGGAGAGTGATTTCTTTGTGGTGAGTTTGACCAGCTGAGCCTCCTTTTAATCTCAGAAGGGACCCTGACCTGACAGGGATAGGGGAATGGGGATCCTCTCAGGCAGGCTGTCATGCCCACCTGCTCATGGAGAGAAAGCAACTAGATTAGAGATGGAGGCAGGAATTGGCACCTAATCGGTACAACTCTAGGAAGCTGTAGAGGTCTGGAATGCCAGGGGAAAGGGTGGAAGATAGATTTCTGAAGGCTAATTAACCCAAAGAGACAGTTTAGCTGAGAGGATGAATTCCCACTTGTATATATGAGGTCTCTGGTTTGATTCCTGGCTCCTCTTAGAGAAGTGATCCACAGGGTTCTCAGACATCCAGCTGATACCTTATGACAGGGTACATATAAACATTCTTTTTGCTTTAGGTTTTCTTGGATATGTTTTTTTTTTTTTTTTTTAAGGTTCCTTTTTAAAATTTTACTCACTAAAACCTGGAGCATCCCCTGCAGAGGGCAGGCTGCAGGGTGATTGATTAATGAACACCAGCAGCCTGAGAAACTACTTAGGGGCCTATGATAGAAGGCTGTTTTTCTTTGGTTGTATTTTTTTTAGTTGCTGCTGTTTTGTTTCTTGTTTGTTTTGTTTTCCCTTTCTTTGTTTCCCCCTTTTAAAAGTGATTTTTCTACCTATGTTACTTTTTTTCTTTCCTTCATTTTTCTATATTGTGTTTTTTGTTGTTTTTCTTTATTTCCACCTCCTTTTGTTTGATATACAATTTTTCTTAATTTTATTTCTCTCTCTTTTTTCTTTGTTTCCTTTCTTTTTTTATTTTTTCTCTTTCTTTTTCCTATTCCTCTCTTCTCATCATCCTGGCCTTTAATTCATTATATATATAGTTTCTCATTTCATTGTTTCTATTCTACTTTTTACTTATTCTTCTGTACTTCTTATGATTTCTTATTCATGTTTATTTATTTTCTTAATTTTTGTACAGTTCTTTTACTTTTTAAAATTATTATTACTATTCTTTTTTCCTCTTTTAATCTCTTACCTTTTACTTGGTCCTAAACTTTTTTTTCAAGGGAACTTAGACAACAACAAGGAAATAGAATAAAAGGAATGAAGTGTCAAAGTGAAACCTTACAACATACACACAAACAACAACAAAATAAAACCTTGAAAGAGAAGATAACCAACCAAATAAATCCATCAAGATAAACAGATACCTAGACACCAAAAAAAATTTACAAGCCCTACTAAGAAACAGGAAAACATGGTTCAGTCTATGAACAAACTAAAAAAGACAGGAGGAGATGCAGAACATGGAACTACTAATTAGAGACGTCAAAACAAACATCATGAATCAACTTAATGAAGTGAAGGAAGCGATTAAGGATATTAAGAAAACAGTGGGAGAACATACTTAAGAAATTGTCAACATACATAAACCAATAATGGATATGATGATTATGAATGGCACAATGCAAGAAATCAAAAATACAGTGGAAGAACATAACAGCAGACTTGAACAGTCAGAGGAAATAATCAGCAATGTGAAAGACAGTGCAGCTGAAAGCAGACAGATAGTAGAACCAAATAGATTAAAAAAAAAAAATAGAAAAAATCCTGCAGGGACTTAGGGACTTGAATGACAACACAAAATGCATAAGCGTACTCATTATAGGCATCCCAGAGGGAGAAGAGAAGGAAAAGGGGACAGAAGGAGTGTTGGAGGAAATAATGGCTGAAAACTTCCTAACTCTTTTGAAGGATGTGGATATACATGTCCTGGAAGTGCAGCACATCCCAAACACTATAATCCTAATAGGCCTACCCCAAAACATATACTTATAAAATTGTGCATAGTGCAAGACAAAGAGAGAATACTGAAAGCAGCAAGAGAAATGAGATCCATCACATATAAGGGAAGTGTGATAAGATTAAGGGCTGATTTCTCAACTGAAGCCATGTTGGCAAGAAGGTAGTTGTATGACACAGTTAAGGTGCTAAAAGACCAAAAAAAAACTTCCAACCAAAAATTCACTATCCAAAAAAGCTGGCATTCAAAAATGACGGAGAGTTCAAAATATTCACAGATAAACAGAAATTAGGAGAGTTTAACAAGAAACCTACCCTTCAAGAAATACTAAAGTGAGTTCTGCAGGTCAAAAGGGAAAAATAAGAGAGAGAGAGAGAGTTGGAGGAGAGTGTAAGAACAACTAAAAAGATAAAAAGGGAAATAGCAAAATATGGCATACATGAACCTAAAGAAAATATGGCTAATGTAAGTAATTCCTTGACAGTAATAACACTGAATGTAAATGGATTAAACTCACCAGTCAAGAGACACAGATTGGCAGAATGAATAAGGAAATATGGCACTTCTATATGCTGTCAACAAAAAACTCATGTTAGACCCAGCAATGCAAGGAGGCTTAAAGTGAATAGTTACAAAACAATCTAATAAGAAAGCAATAACCAAAAAAGGGTGGGTGTAGCTATACTAGTATTGGGCAAAATGGACTTTAAATGCAAAAATATTGTAAGAGACAAGGAAGGTCACTATATAAAAACAGAAGGGGTAATCTATCAAGATGACAGAACAAAGAAACATTTATGCACTTAACCAGGGTTCCTCAAAATTCATGAGGCAAACATTGAAAAAACTAAGTGGAGAAATAGAAGTCTCTACAATTATAGTACAGGACTTTAATACAACATTATCACCATTAGACAGAATATCATGACAGAGAATAAATAAAGAAAAAAAGACCTTGAATAACACATTAGAGCATCTGGACCTAAGAGACATACACAGAACATTACATACAAATACAGCGGGATATACATTCTTCTCAAGAGCCCATGGATCATTCTTCAGGATAGACCATATGCTAGACTACAGAACATCTCTCAATGAATTTAGAAAGATTGAAATTATACAAGTAATTTCTCTGACCAAAATGGAATGAAGGTGAAAGTCAGTAAGGGCAGAGAATCAAATTAGGCACAAAGATATGGAAGTAAAACAACACACTTTAAGCAATCAGTAGGTAAAAGAGGAAATTGCAAAAGAAATCATTAAGTACCTTGAAATGAATGAAAATGACAACACAACATATCAAAATTTATGGGAGGAAGCAAAAGCTGTACTGTGAGGGAGATTCATAACCACAAATGCCTATATTAAAAAAGAAGAAAGAGGTAAATCAAAGACCTAACTGCACACCTGAAGGAATTAGAAAAAGAACAACAAAGTAACTCCAAAGATAGTAGAAAGAAGGACATAACAAAGATTAGAGCTGACCTAAGTGAAATAGAAAATAAGAAAGCACTAGAAAAATAACAAACTCAAAAGCTGGATCTTTGAAAAGATTAATAAAATTGACAAACCCTTATCTATTCTAATAAACAAAAAATGGGAGAAGCAGCAAATGCATAAAATAAGAATTGAGGAAGGGGATATCACCACTGACCCTACAGAAATAAAGAGTATCATAAAAGGATACTTTGAATAATTAAATGCCAACAAGATGGAGAGCTTAGAGGAAATGGACAAATTTCTAGAAAAACATAAGCAGCCTACATTGACAAAAGAAAGGGAGGGGGTAGGGTATACAGGAGTCCACTAAATTTTTGACATAATATTTAAGTAATCTAAGGTTCTTTTAAAAATAAAGAAAAAAAGCTAAAAAATAAAAATTATATATATAATGCAAAAAAAGAGAAGCAACTGACAAACTCAACAGACCAATCACAAGTAACAAGATTGAGTTAGTCATCAAAAACCTCCCAACTAAGAAGAGTCCAGGAAGAGATGGCTTCACAAGTGATTGTACCAAAATTCTGGAAGGAACTAACACCAATCCTGCATGAACTCTTCCAAAATATAGAAGTGGAGGGAACACTGCCTAATTCATTCTATGATGCCAAATACCAAAGCCAAAGATGCCATGAGAGAGGAAAATTATCGACCAATAAGTTAATGAACCTAGATGTTAACATCCTCAACAAAATACTTGATAATCATACTCAACAACACATCAAATGAATTATACACTAAGACCAAGTGGGTTTCATCCCTAAAATACAAGGGTTGTTCAATATAAGAGGATCAAACAATGTAATACACCACATAAACCCATCAAAAGAAAAAAATCACTTGATCATCTCTTTTGATGCAGAAAAAGCTTTCAACAAAATACAGCACACTTTCCTAATAAAAACACTTCAAAAAATAGGAATAGAAGGAAACTTCCTCCACATGATAAAGGATATATATGAAAAACCCACAGCTAACATCATATAATATGGTGAAATCCTAACAGCTCTCCCTCCATGATATGGAACAAGGCAAGGATGCCTACTGTCACTGCTCTTATTTAACATTGTGATAAAAGCACTTGCTTGAGCACTTGGGCAAGTAAAAGACATAAAATGCATCCAACTTGGAAAGGAAGAAGTAAAATTTTCACTATTTGCAGATAACATGATTCTATATCTCAAAAGCCCTGAGAAATCTACAACAAAGCTTCTAAAGCTTAGAAATGTGCTCAGGAAAGAGGCAAGTTATAATATCAATGTACAAAAACCAGTATCATTTCTCTGGACCAATAATGAACACTCTGAGGAGGAAATCAAGAAAAAAATTCCATTTACAAAAGCAAATATAAGAATAAAATACCTAGAAATAAACTTAACTAAAGATGTAAATGACTTATAAGCAGAAAATTACACAACACTGTTAAAGAAAATCAAAGAAGCCCTAAATAATTGGAAGAATATTCCTTGTTCATAGACAGGAAGACTAAACATCATTTAGATGTCTATCCTACCCAAACTGATTTACAAATTGAACTCAATCCCATTAAAAATTACCACAGCATTTTTTACTGAATTGGAGAAACTAACCATGAAATTTATTTGGAAGGGCAAGGCCCTTGAATAACCAAAGACATATTGAAAAGGAAAAATGAAATCAGAGGAATAACACTACCTGACTTTAAAACATGCTACAAAGCTAAAATGATCAAAACTGCACAGTAAAGAAAAAAAAAAAAGCAAAAAATAAGCAAGAAGCAAACAAACAAATAAAAAAACCATCAAAACTGTGTGGAAATGGCACAAGGATAGACATACTGACCAATGGAGCTGAATTGAGAGTTCTTATATAGATCTTTGCATATACAGTCAATGGATTTTTGACAAGGGCACCAAGCTTACTCTACTGGAAGAGAATGGCCTCTTCAACAAATGGTGCTTGGAGAAATGGATATCCATATCCAAAAGATTGAGGAAGGAACACCATCTTATACCTTATACAAAAATTAACTCAAGATGGATCAAAGATCTACATATGAGTCAAGAGCATAAAAAGCTTGGAAGATAATGTAGGAAAGCTTCTACAAGGTATTTTAGTAGGAAATGCCTTCATGAACTTTACACCCAAAACACAAGCAATGAAAGCAAAAATAGATAAATGGGACCTCCTCAAAATCAAAATCTTTTGCACCTCAATGGAGTCTATCAAGAAAGTGAAAAGGCAGCCTACTCAATGGGAGAAAATATTTAGTAACCATCTATCTGATAGGGGTCTAATATCCAGCTTATATTAAGAAATCCTACATCTTGAAAAAAAAAAAAAAAAAAGGCAAACAACCCATTTGAAAAATGGTCAAGTGATTTGAAAAGACATTTCTCCAAAGAAAAAATATAAATGGCTAAAAAGCATATGAAAAGATGCTCAACATCACTAGCTGTTAAGGAAATGCAAATCAAAACTACAATGAGATATCATCTTACACCCATTAGACTTTAGGCTATTAAAAAACAGAGGACCACAAGTGTCGGAGAGGATGTGGAGGAATGGGAACCCTTATCCACTGCTGGTGGGAATGCAGAATCATGCAACCGTTGTGGAGGACAGTCTGGTGGATCCTCAGGAAGTTAACTCTAGAACTGTCATATGATCCAGCAATCTCACTACTTGGTATATACTCAGAAAAGTTGAAAGCAGGCACACAAATATATGCACACCAATGATCATGACAGAATTATCCACTTCTGCCAAAAGTTAGAAACAACACAAATGTCCAAAAAAGATGAATGGATACGCAAACTCTGGTATATACATAAATGGAATATTTCTCAGCTGTAATAATGAATGCAGTATGAACACATGGGATAACATGGATGAATCTTGAAGACCTTATATTGAGAGAAGCAATGAGGCACTGAAGGACAAATGTTACATGACCTCCATGATATGAATTAAGCAAATTCAGCAGACTCACAAAGCTAGAGTCTGGAAGATGGGTTTAAAGGAGACAGAAAGGGAGTAAACTGTTGTGAGCCAATGCCCATAGGGGCCAAACCTATGGTAAGTTGGAAGGGTGTATGTGTGCAGTGGATGGGTATGACTATGGTGCATTGATGCTATTGGTTTCAGCAGTGTTGTCGGTGAGAGGGTTGGGTGGGAGGTGTGTGGCACTGTCCATGGAACCGACAGGAGGGTCCAGGTAGGGAGCAGATGAACTCCAGGGATTTGCAAGTATGTGGTTGAAATTACAACATTGGGAATGTTCTTTTGGCAAATACAGCAAGGGAGGGTTATTGGTGTAGGGGTTTGGGATGTGGAGGCCATGCAGGAGAGGGTTCAGCTGGGGCAGGCTACTAAGGAGTATGTGAGTGTTCATCCTTTCATAGTGTATTGTATCAGTGTGTGTAGACTCACATAACGAACAGGAAGGTGTTGAACTCCCATCCTGTGGAGTCTTGCTATGTTCTCAAATAGAGGGGCAGGAGTCTCTTGAGAGGATAGGCAGTGCCTAATAAGAGCAGAAATCCCAGTATGTCAAGCTATCAGTGTTTTTGTTTGAAAACACTGAATATAAGTATAAGTATAAGAAGTATAAGTATAAGTATAAGTATAAAAGTATAAGTATAAGTATAAGTATAAGGTATAAGTAAGTATGAATCTTATTCTTCAAGGAATAAAGCTTGTTGGTTGGCATGGGTCCTAGGAAGAGGATGTTGGAGGAATAGAATAAATTGAACATGTGGCATTTTGGGGGCATGGGAAATGTTCTATGTCATCTTGCAATGATGGATACAGGACATGTTAAATTTGGTCAAAATGTATAGAAGTGTATGGTCCAAAATGTAAACCATAATGTAAATCATTGACCATGCTTAGTAGCAATGCTTCAATGTTTATACATCCATTGTTACAAATGTACCATCCACATATAGTTAATAATAGGCAAAAGGGGAAAAGTGGGAGAATACCGGGTATATGAGAAACCCCTATATTCTGTTCATGGCTTTTCTGTTACCTAAAGCTTCTTTGAAGATAAAGTGGGAAAAATAAGACACTGGGGAATGAATGAAAAGGATGTCACTGTACATATAAGAAAACAGATCTTAGAGTGATGAAAGACATAATACCAAATCTTAAAAATTTAATTTAATTTTTTATTATTTCAATTTTTAATTTTTTTATATTTTGTTATTTTTAAACTATCATTATTGTTTCATTTCTTATTAATTTTATTCGTTTTTTTTGTTGTTGTTGGCTTCATTTTTGAAGAAGTTTTGGAACACAGAAAGGTTACAACGGTGACAGGGGAGAATCAATGGTGTGGGGTATCAGTGGTGGGGATGCATGAGAATAGGTTCACCTGGGGCATGTCTATAAGGCATATGAATGAGTTCAAGTATTCAGGGGCATTGTCATGGTGGGTGGAGATCCACACAATGAACAAAAGAATATCCAATTCCCATCCTGGGGAGTTCTGCCACATTCTCTAATAGGACAGCAAGAATCCCACAAGTACAGGGGCAGTGACTAGTGAAAGAGGATGGACCACTGATGGGACCTTGGTATTGATGACTGTACTTATAAAACTTTTCTTTTGAAATTGAAACTTAGCCTAGTATTATAGGTTGCATAAGACTTACTTCCTGAGAACCTCCTTATTGCTCAAACGAGGCCTCTTTCTAAGTGAAACTCAACATATAAATGCATTACCTGCCCCCCTTCTGGAACATGACTCCCAGGAATAAGCCTCACTAGCACCAAGGGATTACTGCCAACACCAATTAGCAATGCAACTGGAAAAAGACCTTTAACAAAAGGGAAAAGAGTAAATAAAAATGAGATTTTATGGCTAAGAGATTTCAAAGTGTGTTGGGAGTTCATTCCAGAGGTTCACTTACGCATGCCTCAGTAGGATCTCATTTTCTGCCACAATAAATATTACCTTATATAGCAGGGCTCCCGATGGCTCTGGAGACATCCAGACACTGTAGACAGGGTTGACAGCTCAGGAGTTTGGTGCCTTTCCAGGGGCCTTACTTTGGAATTTATGCTTCCAGTGTGACAGTGTTGGATTCAGTTGTGGTTTCCTGACACATGGCTCTTCTGCCCCTCCTATTTGAACCCATAATTAGTACTAGAGTTGATTGTTTTATGTACAAGAGACTTAAATCTTTGGGTTTTTCATGTGCCAGTTGGGCTCTGAATCTCAACAAAGTTGCAACACCTACTCTCCAGTTCATTGGACTCACCCAGGACAATAAACAAAGAAATGATGATGGACAATGACCACCTCAAGGAACAGAGATAGTCTCCATCTGCCCCATGGGATTTAATCCCCCTTTCAATTATATGTAGATTTGGCATTACCATCCCAGAATCCTCAGGATTGGGGGATGAACAATGGACTAGAGTAGACTTACTATTATTTAGTTACAGACTTATTGTTATTCTAGCAATGGAAGAACTTTTATCATTGATGTGGAGGCAGTGTCCACTGGAGGTTCTGAGGGGAGGGCGAGGGGAAAAATAGGTATAATATGGGGGCATTTTCAGGACATTTGGATTGTCCTGAATGATGCTGCAATGACAAATACAGGCCATTATATACCTTGTCATAACTTACAAAATTGTGTGGAAGAGAGATTAAACTATAATGTAAACTATAATCTGCACTTACTGGCAATGTTTCAATATGTGTTCATCAGTTGTAACAAATATACCTCATCAATGAAGGACGTTGTTGATATGGGAATGTGTGGGAGGGGTAGGGAGTGGGGCATATGTGAATCTCCTACATTTTTAATGTAATATTTATGTACTCTATATTTTTAAAAATAAAAGAAAAATTATGCAAATATGAAACTAACCACCCCCTTTCCTCATCATGTTTTAAGAAACACACACATAAATTGATTTCCTAATCTAAATTTTAAAAATTGTTTTATATGACTGACTCTCAAGCTGCATTGAAAATATTGAACAATATGCTATTTTTCAGTAAAGACACCCAAGGCAAAAAGGCAGAGCATGGTTGTAAATGAATATTGCTAACTGGTGTAGCAATAGTAATATTAAAAATAGTATTTTAGGGAAGAAGATGTAACTCAGTGATTGAGTGCCTTCTTCCATATCCAAGTTCCTGGGTTCAATCCCCAGTACCTCCTATAAATATAGTATTTAATATCAAAATCATTTAAAGGGATCTTGATAATTCATTCTTCAGAACTACAACCAAGCAAGAATACATTCATAAGTATTTAAGAGCAGCTTCAAAATGCACAGATAGTGGAGCAAGTGTAGCTCAGTGTTTGAGGGAAGGCTCAACATATAGAGATCCTGGATTCAATCTCAGGTATCTTCTAAAAATTGCACAAATTAAAACTGATAGTATTATCAGAAGAAATTGCAAAATCCATAGTTATGGTGAAAGATTTTTTTCATTACCAGATAAAAAGGAAATATCTTTTATATAACATTTAAATATGGTTTATAATCTTGATCTAATATAAACATAAAATTCACCAATAAAAATGCATATCCTTTTCAACAAAACAGGGAACATTTACAAAACCAAAGCACTGTATGAGTTCACTAAAAAGACTCAACTAATTGAAAATAATTGATAATCACAAATGATCATTAGAGAATAATTTGTGTAAATTATGGTACAACCACATTATGGCATACTTTGATATAAAAATGTTGTAGAGAGCTACATATTTCAGGTAATGATTTACCTCTGCATATTTTCAAGAAAAAACTGTGCAGTACAATGTTACAAGAAAGGTGGTTTATTTATATCTACCCTGGTAAGGGAGAGAGGGTAGAACTCAACTGGGAGAAAGGAAGGAGGAAGTTGAGTTTTATAATCAGGGTAAGGGCAGTGGGAAACTACCATCAGGGAATCTGATCAAAGATGGGAAGAAGGGTGAGTGTGAGCTTGATAACTTGGAATAACTAGTTTCTGAAGGTGTCTCCCCCACTTTGTTTTTTGCAATCTTAATTTGTTTTCTTGGCAGACCTACAGTTGCAAGAGAAGTTTAAAGGTAGTCAGGGAGTAGGAAGGAGCAGGTAAAGTCCCACAGAAGCAAGCCAGGCAGCTTGGTCAAGGCAAAGAATAATTTTGGTCAATGCTACCCTAAAAATTTTATTCAAAATATATTAAGAAAAACTTTACTTTAGGATTAGACATTTATCATGGAAAGGAATATAAAACTCTATTCCTAGTTATGATTTTGTGCCCACATAATATATTTTCATGACTACTATAGAAAAAAATACATAGTAATTTCATTGGAGAGGGAGAGTTTGAATCTTCTATGTGTATAGATCCTATTTATTTATAGAAATTGGCTAGAAAATGACTGAATCCCAATGCTTGAGGTGTGTTTCCTTTTAATAGTACATTTATATGTAAACTGCTGATACTGAACTCTATGAATTTGACACAAGTCACTCTTAATTTGCTTCAAGTTTTGGATATTGGGCATGTGTCACCAAAGAGGAAAATTAAAACTATAATAGAATATATATTTATGATACTTGCTACTATGGGAGTGTCTCATTTAAAAATAAAAGCACACATAAAAAATGAGTTGCATTATTCAGTTTCCTCAAATATTTGTTTAAAGATCACTTCTAGCTTTCACTAATTCCTAAATGAGCAGTTGTTTTCTTTAAATAACTCACATTTACTTAGTTAATTCAGTACATATTTAGAAGATATTCCACTCTGCTCTGTTCTATGATATAACTATAGGCTCACATGGTTCTCTTTTTGAGAAATCTACATTTTCAAGCAGTGTTATTGAGAAATATTCACATTTCACACAATCCATGCAAGGTTTGCACTAAATGTCTTGTTACATAATCACAGAGTGGTGCATTCAACACCACAATAAATTTCAGAACATTTTCTTTACTCCAAAAAGAAAAATCATATACCCCTAAGGAATCACCTTTCAATCCCTGTATCCTTCTCCAACTGTACATAACCACTAATCTAATTCTGTCTCTATAGATTCATTTATATTTTAAAATATTAAAACAACACTTGTAACTATAGTCCACAGTTTAAATTAGATGTATTTCCATATACACCCTTATTCATAACACCTTGAAATAGTGATGTACATCTGTTATATTTCATGAAAGGACATTCCTTTATTTGTATTATTCACCACAGACATTATCCACCACAGGGTTCACTCTGTTTTACAGTCCCATGTTTTAGTCTCCAGGTTTCCTTCTAGTAACATACACAACCCAAAACTTCCCCTTTTAACCTCATTCATAAATCATTCAGTGCTGTGAATTATACTCACAGTAATGTGCTCCCATCACATTTTCAAACATTTAAAATCAAGCTAAATAGAAATTCTGCACAAATTAAGCATAAGCTCCCCATCCTCTACTACATTCTCTTTCTTGGTAACCTAATTCTAGATTCTATTTCTGTGACTTTGCTTATTATACTTCATAATAGTGAGATCATAGAAATCTGTTCTTTTGCATGTGGCTTATTTCATACAACATAATTTTTTCCAGGTCTTTATGGTTAGGCTAATGTGTCAACTTGGCCTGGTAATTGTGCCCACATTCCTCATTTGGGTATGCTACTCCAGCCCATTTACCAAGTGATCAGAAAAACTGCTAGTTTTGATTGGACACTGGAAAAAGAAGGGTGAGTGACAGGACCAAGCTGCTGTGTAAGCTGCACTACCACTTGGACCATATGATTCAGCAGATCCAATTGTGCTGGAAGTTTCAGTGGCAAATAGAGATGCTGTCTGGAGCCTTTGGCAGGCCCCTATAGAGAAACCACAATGCAGATCCTAGGGTTTTGGAGCAAAGCCCTTCCATCCTCTGCAGATTACTCTCCTTTTGAGAAACAGCTTTTGGTCTGCCCCTGGGTGGGCCTTAGTAGAGACTGAATGTTTAACCACGGGCCATGAAGTTACCATGAGACCTGAGTTGCCTATCATAAGCTGACCCACCAAACCATAAAGTTGGACATGCACAGCAACATTCCATAATAAAGCACTCCATACATAATAAAGTGGAAGTGGTATATATGAAATAGGGCTTGAGTGGGTCCTGAAGGCACAAGTAAGTTACATGAGGAAGTAGCACAAATGTTTATGGTCACCACCTCTGCCATCTTACTTTCCTCTTTCTCAGCCCACAGCTTTGGCCTCTTGGGGACTCCCTTACAATAAATTGTCTGTGGAATAGAAAACTCAGGCAGGGTTTGCAGATGGTTTTGCATGATATGCAGGTACCTCCCAAAAGTGGACAGCTGCAGCACTGCAGCCTTTTCCTGGGGCATCCCTGAAGGATAGTGGTGAGGACAAATCCTCCTGGTGGGCAGAAATTTGAGGAGGTCACATGATTGTTCATTTTGCTTGGAAGAAGAAATGGCTAGAGGTGCATTTGTACCTGATTCATGGGCTGTTGCCAAAGGTTTGGATAGATGGTCAGGGATTTGGAAGGAACATGATTGGAATATTGGTGACAAAGAGGTCTGGGGAAGAGGTATGTAGACAGGCTTTTCTGAGTGGGCAAAAACATGAAATATTTGTGTCCCACATGAATTCACACCAGGGGATGACTTCAGCAGAGGAAGATTTTAATAATCAAGTGGATTAAATGACCTGCTCTGTGGCTAACACTCAGCCTCTTTCCCCAGCCACTCCTGCATTGCCCAATGGGCTTATGAACAAAAGGGTTATGGATTTAGGGTTGGAGTTTATGTATGGGTTCAGCAACATGGATTTCCCCTCACCAAGGCTGAATTGGCTACAGCCACTGCTAAGTGTCCAATCTGCCAGCAGCAGAGACCCACAGTCAGACCCCAATATGGCACCATTCCCTGAGGTGATCAGCCTGATACCTGGTGGCAGAGTGATTACATTGGACCACTTCCACCATGGAAGGGTCAGTGATTTATTTTAAGTGGAATATATACATACTATGGATATGGGTTTGCATTTCCTGCACATAATGCTTCTTCCAAAACTACCATCCATGGACTTACTGAATAGCTTATCTACCACCATGGTATTCCACACTGCATTGCTTCTGATCAAGGAACCCATTTCACAGCAAATGATGTGCAGTAATGGGCACATGCCCATGGAATTCACTGGTCTTACCATGTTCCCCATGCCCTTGAAGCAGCTGGATTGATAGAATGGTGGGATGGTCTTTTGAAGACTCAATTACAATGCCAATTAGGTGGTAATACCTTGCAAGGCTGGAGCAATGCTGTCTATGAGGCTGTATATGCTCTAAATCAGCATCCATTCTATGGTTCTCTTTATCCCATAATCAGGATTCATAGATCCAAGAATCAAGTGGTAGAAAAGGGAGTGGCATCACTCACTATTACCCCTAGTGACCCACTAGAAAAATATTTGCTTCCTGTCCCTGCAACCCTAAGCTCTGCTAGTCTACAGGTCTTAGTCCCAAAAGGAGGAATGCTGCCACCAGGGAACACAACAATGTTTCCATTGAACTGTAAGTTAAGATTGCCACCTGGCCTCTTTGAGCTGCTCTCACCTCTGAATCAACAGGCAAAGAAGGGAATTACTCTACTGGCTGGGGTGATTGATCCTGACTATCAAGGGGAAATAGGATTTCATCTACATTTGAGGGTAAAGAATAATTTGCCTGGAATACAAGTGATCCTCTAGGTTGTCTGCTAGTACTGCCATTCCCTGTAATTAAAATCAATGGAAAATTGCAGCAATCCAATTAAAGCTGGACTAACAATGCCCGAGAATCTTAAGAAATGAAAATTTGGGTCACCCCACCAGGCAAAGAACCACGGCCAGCTAAAGTGCTTGCTGAGGGTAACAGGAACATGGAATGGGTAGTGGAGGAAGGTAGTGAGAAATATGAACTTCATCAATGTGACCATTTACAGAAATGAGGACTGTAATAGTCATGAATCTTTCTTGTTTCATTATGAGTATGATTGTATATGTACACAAAACAAATTTCTATGTTTTCTTCCCCAACTTTTTCCCTTATGATGTGACAAGTTGTATTAATTTTATGTCATAATATTTAAGGATGTCAAGTTTAAGAGTGAATATTACCCAAGAAATTGCACTCTAATCTGTAGTGAATTAATGCATTTCTGGTTGTATGCAGGAGAATTGAACATGGTTAGGTATATATATATATATATATATATATATATATATGCATGTCCGTTATTGGTTTTATTTAGTGGCTAAGTATGGTTTAAGGTAAAGTGTATGGCTGCTAAGTCGACAAGGGGTGGACTGTGATGGTTAGGTAATGTGTCAACTAGGCCAGGTAATTGTGCCCAGTTGTTTGGTCAAGGAAGCACTGGGCAATTGTAATTCAAGGACATTTGTGGGCTTTAGTCATCAGTGAGTTTACCGCATAGATGGCTGATCACATCTACAACCAACCAGGGAGATTGCCATGAGCAATGAGTGATATTTTATCGAATCAGCTGAATGACTTAAAAGGGGTAGTGATTTCAGCATTCAGAGAGAATTCCCAACTCATTTTTGGACAGCCAACATCTCCCAGAAACTCATCAAGGACCTTCATTGGACTTTCACCAGAGCCCCTGGTTTGCAGCCTGCTTGTAGAACTTGGACTTGGGCATCCCTATGGTCATGTGAGACTCTTATAAACTCTCATACTATTTACAGATATCTCCTGTTTATTCTGTTTCCCCAAAGAGCCCTGACTAATACACAGGTTCATCCATATTTTTGCATGCATCTGTAATTCATTTCTTCTTACTGCTGAGTAATATTGCTTTGAATGTATCTACCACACTTTACTTATCCACTCATCTGTTGATGGACACTTTGGTCCAAAATTTGGCAATTGAGGCATCTAATTTTGAACAGTCCCTGCCCTCAGGGTTACAAGACTAGTGGGAGGAGAAAGATAGTTACCAAATAATCACAGATGAATGAATTAATATGAGTTTTTGGGAGGTGTGAAGAGGAGATATTGTTTCAGACTGAGAGTGAGAAATGCTTCCCTATAGGGATGAGCTTTTAGCTGAGATCAGAAGTGGGGATAGACATGTAATGTAAAAGTCCATTGCAAGGGACTGGGGCATGATGAATATATTAAGTTTAAAAGTTTTGGTTTTCTTTCTGTTTAGAATAAAGCATTGGTTTTCTTTCAAGCAAAGAAAGAAGGTAATTATATTACCCCAATTCTAAGCAGCTCTCCCTGGGTCCTGCACAGAAGTTTTTGGTCCTTCTAAGGAGTCAGACATCTTCCTGCAAACCAATCTACCTCTGTCCCAGACCATTGCATTGATGTCAGAGCATTTCTTCCTGGTGGCCAACATGGCTCCCCCCTTGTGAGCTGAGATCAGTTGACTGGCCTTTCCCCTCTAGGAAGAGTTCTTTTAGGACATTAGGGAACAGTTTCATTCTTATTCACAAATGCTGAATAGATTGTGTTTGTTCTCCCTACCTTCTCTCACCTGTCTTATGTTTACCCAGAAAATCTAAAGCATTCTGTCATAATCTTACACAATCTCATCACAGTTCATCTTATAATCAGAAATCCACCTTTGAGGGTTCAATCCATCTTTTTATATCCATGAAACCATACTTGTCCGATAATGTTTTTGTTCCATAAAACAGCAGGAGGGTTTTTTGAAAGCAATAAACAATACTCACCTCTCAACATTCCAACCTCTCATTCTTTGAATGTTCTGCAAATGTTTGAACAAAGCATAATTTCCAGAATTCTATGGGGAAATGAGTGTGGTAGAGACACTGCCAAGATTCTGATGCAGACTCAGTCTCTACTCTCCTCCAGTTCAGGGTGTTATATTAATGATAATCCCCCAATGCCAAACTTTCCCTCCACACTTCAGATTAGGTCCATTTGATAAGGGAAGTGCTGGGACCCTAACCCCCCTCAGCAGAAACCCACAGCTTTAGGAAAATAAACTCCCCTCAGTCCCTTTCTCCCCTCCTCCCCCCTCTTTTCCTCAATGGAATCCAATTCAGGAAGGTAAGCACTCCTTGCCTGCCCCTTGGAATTGAAATTTATAACTCTAAACAGATAATGACTCTTTTCCTCCCTAATGGCCTTCTACTTTTAGGAAGATAAGCTAACATGGCTCTTCTGCTTTTGTAACCCTGCCTGCCCACTTGCTCAGGAATTTGCCTGCTTAGTGTTCCTATATAAACTTATGAAAATCAGAAAATAGGGCTCAGAATTTGGAGGCTTAATTCTCCTCTGGGCCCATGCATAATAAACCTTTGTTCATCCATACCCCCAAGAGTGCCACTTGGGTTTCTTTCTGCTGGCTGCAACATTTGGTTTCCTGACCAGGAAAAACCCAATTGAGCAGGCTTATTGTGCCTCTGACTTAGGGCTGATGAGCATGGCTGATGATGATCTCTGAGTGAACAAGGTGGGCACTGCCTGTCCTCTGATGGGACCTCCTTCTGAGGTGGTCCCCATAGGCTGTGTCCCTACAACCCCAGCCTGACTCAGTAGGAAGTCAGACTGAACAGCACGAGAAGACTCCAGAAATGTATGGCCCTGGCTGCCAAGTCCTCAGTCAGGCTCATCTCTGGACAGAAGAGGAGAAAGATCACTTCCTGAAATCTCGAGTACCAAGATTCCAGAATATGGTAATCCCTGTGGGAGGGACTGTATAACCTCTGAGTGACTGCATGAGTGAGTGAGGATGGCAGAGGCTTTCAGCTACCGTACCAGTCTGTGACTCCAAAGCTTTATGCTACTGAGCCCATGTGGGTCCTACCCTGTTTTCTGCGGCTACGTCATATGGCATAACGGCCACCCCGAACTTTACCCAGATGCCTTAGCTAAGATGAGCCTAAGTTCTCATGAGAGATGCAGACAGGTGGGCATCAGAGTGGTCTCAAAAGAGGCAACCCTTTCCCTTGTCTGTCTCACACCACTGACTCAGGGTGCAGATTCAACACTGTTAATCCCTGTGAGAGGGACTGCATAACCTTTGAGTGACTGTGTGAGTGAGTGATGACGTCAAAGGCTTGCATCTACCATACCAGTCTGTGACTCCAAACTTTATGCTATAGAGCCTGCATGGGCCCTAACCTGTTTTTTGTGGCTACATAATACAGCATAACAGCCACCCTGAACTTTACTTGGGTGCCTTAGCTAAGACAAGCCAAAGTTCTCATGAGAGACACAGACAGGCGGGCATCTGAGTGGCCTTGAAAGTGGTGACCCCTTCCCTTCTCTGTCTTGCACCACTGATGCAGGGTATGGGCCTATCACAGTCAAAATCTACCATCTCAAACTGCATGCTCAAGAATTACAAGAAGGGTTTTTCTGGAGATTATGGCATCCAGATGAACCCCGGCACTCTCCAAACCTTATGTGAAGTAGAGTGACCCACTTTTAATGTTGACTGGCCCTCAGAAGGAACTCTGGATATAGCCAGTGTCCGTGCAGTGTGGCTGGTGGTCACAGGAACTCCTGGCCACAGATCAGTTTCCCTACATCGACTCTTGGTTGGAGATAGCCCAGACTGCCCCATTGGGTTTGATTGTGTGTTGGAAAAAAGGGACAAAGCAGGGACTTGGTTGCAGAGGAAACGGGGCTCCAGAAGCCAGTCATTCATCAAGGGTCCTTGAAGGAGGACCCACCACCCCCACCACCACCACCATATCCCCAAGCCACTCTAGCCTCTCCTCCTAGCCCAGGAGTGCAGGCAGATCTCCCAGAAACACCTCCACCTTTGGTCTCTCTGGGAACATTGACCCCCTCTGAGGAAGGCCCTGAAACCATACTGGCAAGGAGGCTCCAGTCAGCACAACCCACATTACAGATGCCCCTTCATGAAGCACAGGGTCTGGCCCAAATCAGCGAGAATGGGACCATCCAACCCAGGAAGCCTGTATTATACTACCAGCTGTTCGCAACTACAGACCTCTTAAACTGGGAGCACCACACCCCCTCCTACTCAGAAAAGTCCCAAGCCCTTATTGATCTCATGGAATCCATTTTCCCAAACCCATCGTCCTACTTGGGATGATTGCAGCCATCTCTTTCTCACTTTGTTTAATACAAAGGAGAGATGAAGATTCTGACAAAAGCCCAAAAGTGGCTGCAGGAGCAGGCCCCTACTGGCATCTTAAACCCAGAAGATTAGGAACTAGAAGCAGCACCAGAAGCCCAGCCAAACTGGGACTTCAACCCTGATTAGGGACAGGCTGCATTCCAGGAATATTGGGATGCACTCCTCCAAGGGGCCCAAGAGGGGGCAAAATGACCCAAACATGACAAAGGTGACTTTAGTTACTCAAAAGCCCAATGAATCTCTGAGAAATTTCTATGGAGGGTTTTGCAAGACCTTTTGACCCAGAAGCTCCAGAAAGCCAGAGGATGGTGAATGCTGCCTTTGTTGCACAGGCAGCAATGGACATTAAAAGAAAGCTCCAAAAATTAGAAGGGTGTGCGGACATGAACATCTCTCAATTACTGGCAGTCACCAACAAAGTATTCATCAGTCGAGACAAAGCCACCAAATGAGAATCCAAGAAGCAAATAAAACATCAAGCATCCCTTCTGGCAGCAGCCTTGGGAAATCCTGACCCCACCAGACAAGAAGGGCCACCTTGAAAAGGGGGGACAAGCACCAAAGGGTGCCTCTGGCCAGAGACCAACATGTCTACTGCAAAGAAAGTGGATACTGGAAAAATGAGTGCCCCCAAGACTCAAGCACATAGAGGGAACATCCCTAAAAGGAAATACCAACCTGAGCCTCAAGACTATCTGATTGGGCTGGCAGAGCTCAACCCTGAATATGGGTGACCAGGCTCCCTGGAACTTGGCCCCCATGAGCTCATAGTCAAACTATAAGTCAGGGACCAGTCAATGACTTTAATGGTAGACACTGGCACTGAACATTCTGTGGTCACAACCTCTGTCTCCCCCTTTAGCTGAAAAATAAGTAATATCATAGAAGTGACTGGGGACCAGTTAAGCCAATGGTCTTTTTGCCAGTCAAGAACTTGCCAGCTTGGTGGCCATGAAGTAATTCATGAATTTCTGTACCTGCTTGAATGTCTAGTTCCCCTGCTTGGTAGGGACCTCTTAACCAAACTGGGAGCCCAGATTACCTTCAAACCTGAAGGGCCAGCAAGCTTAAGCCTCAGAACCAGCCTCACTCTCTTTGTCACCGTACCCCTAAGTAAAGAATGGAGACTTCACGTGGAAGAAAGTTCAGGTCAGAAAAACTGCTGGAACTTTTCCCCCAGGTTTGGGCAGAAAGAAACCCACCAGGAATGGCATGGAATGATGCACCCATCATCATCAACCTGAAGCCTGAAGGAATCCCGGTCTGGCAGAGGCAGTATCTGATCTCCCGTGAAGTGCAATTGGGCATAGTTGAACCTATAGATTGCCTGAAGAAAGAGGGAATTCTAATCGAATGCCAGTCACCCTGGAGCACCCCATTATTGCCAGTAAAAATGCTAGATGGGACAAGATATCAACCAGTGCTGGATTTACAAGCCATTAATAATGCCACTCTCACCATACATCAAGTTGTACCCAATCTGTATACTTTCTTAGGACAGCTGCTGCCTGGAGCTGCCTGTTTCACTTGCCTAGACCAGAAAGATGCCTTCTTCTGCCTGCAGCTGCCCCCCCCCCAAGCCAGCTGTTTGCCTTTGAATGGGAAGATCCCAAAACCCAGTAGAAAACTCTACTAATCTGGACTCAGCTCCTACAGGGCTTCAACCCCCTCTCCCCCCACCCCCCGCCACCTACCTGTTTTGGGGAAGTCTTGGCAACCTAATCCTGGGAAGACTGCAGGTGTGCCCTCTTACAATATGTAGATGACCTCCTACTTGCCAGTGAAATGGAAGAGGACTGCTGGAGAAGGACCCAGACTCTCCTACCACTTCTAACAGACTGGGTACAAAGTGTCTTGAAGAAAGGCCCAGATCTGTAAACAGCAGGTTAAGTACCTGGGGTTCAGCATCACACAAGGGCACTAGATGCTTGGACCCAAATGAAAGTGATCTGCACCACCACACACACACACACAAAAAAAGCTTCACGAGTTCCTTGGGGCTGCTGGGTTCTGCCGCATCTGGATTCCTGGGTTTGCAGCCATGGCCAAGCTCCTTTATGAAGTTCTGGCAGGTCCAGAGAAAGAGCCTCCTACCTGGGGAGAAGCTCAACAGGGGGCATTTCAAAACATCAAAAAACAACTGGGCTGAACCCCTGCCTTGGGGCTCCCAAGATGTAACTGGAAACTTTAACCTGTTCATGCATGAAGAGAACAAAGTAGCATTGGGGGTTCTCACACAAACTTTTGGCCCCTGTCAAAGACCCATTGCTTACCTCTCCAAGCTGCTGGACTCCATGGCTGCAGGGTGGCCGCAGCTGTAACCCTTGTCAAAGAAGCTGACAAATTAACTCTCGGGCAGGCAATTTATGTTTGGTGCTACACACAGTCACTGACTTGTTGAACTCACATGGGCATCAGTGGATATCGAATCCCTGGCTCGCACATTACCAAGGTTTACTCTGTGAAAACCCCAGAGTGATAATAGAAACAGTGCACGGTTTGCCAGACACCACCTTTTTGCCAGATGAAGAAGGGGCTCCTAAACATGACTGTGTCGAAGTGACTGAAGAAGTTTACGGCAGTCACCACAACCTCGAAGAAAAACCACTCCCTTCCCGAGGTCAGACACTATTTACAGGTGGGAGCAGTCTTGTTAAAAACAGGGAAAAGCTGGCTGATATACAGTCACCACTACCGAACAGGTAGTGGAAGCAGCGAGCAGAACTCTGGGTGCTGGTCCGAGCCCTGCAGCTAGCCACTGGGCAAGTGGTAAACATTTACACTGACTCTAAGTATGCATTTGCTACCATTTATAACCATGGGGCAATTTATAAAGAAAGAGGTCTCCTAACCACAGAGGGAAAGGAAATAAACAACAACAACAAAAATCCTCCAACTGTTAGAAGCAATCTGGAAACCAAACAAAGTCACCATCATCCACTGCCGGGGACATCAGAAAAGAATGGTAATGGTCGCTTAGGGAAACAGGCTAGCTGACTAAACATCTCAGCATGTGGCTGAAGGAACTCAGGGAATTCGAGTCCCAGAATTAACACCGCAGCTGTCCCTCTTAGGACAAGAGACAGATCAGCTAAGCTATACCCAGGAAGAATAGGAGTGGGCTAAAAGAGAATGGGGAAGCTGAGCCCCCAAGGGAACTTGGTTGCTCCTGGATGACTGGATTTTTGTACCAAAAGGAGCCACTCATGCCCTCATCCAGTGATACAACCAACTCACCTACCTAGGGAAAACTGCACTAGAAGTCTTGTTCAGGAGATACTACTACATATCTTGGCTAACTTATGTCTGTGCCACCATCAACAGCCAGTGCCAAGTTTGTATCAAAAACAACCCTTTGCAGGGCCCCCATGTTCTGGCAGGTGTCCAGCACACAGGAATGGCCCCCTATGAAAATATCACAGTAGACTTCACAGAAGTGAAACCAAGTCGGGGGTATAAATATCTGTTGGTGATGATATGCACCTTTTCAGGTTGGGTCAAAGCTTTCCCCACTTGCACCGAAAAGACAAGAGAAGTGACTAAGGCTTTACTTAGAGAATTCATTCCATGACACAGGCTGCCACTGTCAATTGGAAGTGACAATGGCCCAGCATTCATGGCTGCCATAGTCCAAGAGCTAGCAAAAATATTAGGAATCAAGTGGAAACTCCATACCGCTTACAGGCCCCAGAGTTCAGGGAAAGTTGAACGCATGAATCAGACCCTCAAAGCCACCCTAGCCAAATTTTGCCAGGAAACTGGTCTACCTTGGGTAAACTTACTTCCCTTGACCCTTCTCTGAGTTAGGTGCACCCCAGAACCCACAGGCTATTCACCCTTTGAAGTTCTATTTGGGCAGCCACCCCCAATTATCTGGGCCTTCAAAGGAAATCTCAGACTTCTGGGGGAGGCTAGGCAGGATTCCACTCTCCAGCAGCTGGGGAAAACTCTAGCCAAAATACACAAAGCTGTCTTGTCCCAGAATCTCATCCCCTGGGACAGCTGGTGCACCTCCACCAGCCAGGGGACCTAGTCTGGGTCAAAGACTGGAAAAAAGAACCCCTTCAGCCTTCCTGGACAGATTCATATATTGTGATCCTTGTAACCCTACTGCTCTTAAAGTTGCTGGCATCATCCCTTGGATCCATCATTCCAAGGTCAAGAAGGCACACCTCGATAAAATGCAGGACACCTGGACAGACCAACCTGTACCCGGCCACCCCTTGAGAGTGTGAGTCCCCAGGATCCCCAAGCACTGACCTCATCAAATGCCTGCTGAATGGACCCCTGCTCCTAGTGGATCCTGTGCTTATATGGCCTGCCTGCCTTGGTATTTGGAGTTGGACATGCTGCTGTGGCCCTACTGAAAGAATGAGCCAAAGACAGCTTAAACCATGTATACCAGGCACCTGCCAATGGGAGCTATTTCCAGTATCTCCTCTCCTGGATTTTGCCATTTATGCCAGTAATAGCCTCAGTCTTTTTCCTCTTAACTTTTGGGCCATGCATTCTGCAGTACTTAACACAATACATCACTTCCTGCTTAAATGCCTTAAAACACCAGATAATGCTTCCTGTTAAATATCAGCCCTTGGGGACTTAGAAAAATCCCCATGTTAGCAGATGATGCCTCATAAAGAATTATAAAGGCATCAAAAGGGGGGAATGATAAGGGAAGTGCTGGGACCCTAACCCCCCTCAGCAGAAACCCACAGCTTTAGGAAAATAAACTCTCCTGGGTCCCATTCTCCTCTCCTCCCCCTCCCTTTTTCTCCGTGGAATCCATGTCAGGAAGATAAGCACTCTCCACCTGCCCCTTTGAATTGAAACTTACAACTGTAAACAGATAATGACTTTTTTTCCTCCCTAATGGCCTTCTGCTTTTAGGAAAATAAGCTAATCTGGCTCCTCTGCTGTTGTAACCCTGCTTGCCCACTTGCTCAGGAATTTGCCCACTAAGTATTCCTATATAAACTTATAAAAATTGGAAAACAGGGATCAGAATTTGGAGACTGAATTCTCCTCTTGGCCTGTTCATCATAAAACTTTGTTCATCCGTACCCAGAAGTGTGCCACTTGGGTTTCTTTCTTTACACATTATGTAAAAAAACTGGGGTCCCACTCCTCACATAGCAGCTTCAGTCTATCATCTTAGGAGATTGCAACTTGGGCCCAAATCTAGCAGTTGTGCACATTTCTTGAGTGCAGAGGAGAGATTCCCCACAACAGATAGCAGTGAGATGACAGTGATTCAGACTGCTAAGAAAGCCACCAACGAAGAAAATGTCTTATGTAGCCCTGAGGTTTCACACATTATCATTGTCCTTAGCCCCAAGCAGGGTAGAGTCCTTGATAGGATATTTTCCTGATGCCCAGAAAAGTCAGGCTCACATTGCTTTCTCACTTTGTAGACATTCAATACCCACTTTAGGTGCTGCTCTTTTTCCGTGCTTGGATTGAAAGAACCTTCTGTGGCTTTGAACATTTTTCCCAAATCAATTCCCTCTCCTTTGAGACACTATTTCTCACTGATGAGTATTGGAAAAATATGGCTAGGCAAAGCAGCATATTAGGGTCTTGATTCTAAGGAATTGGGACAGATTTAGGAAAGGACATGGGATTAAATTTAGACGTTAAATGCTTTGTACACTGCGTTGGTGAGAATGTGACTGCATGTGGTCAAGGAGAGCTTTCTTAGAGGACCAGGCCACAGAGACAATAGCTCTTGAATGTCCCACACTGACAAGATAGACCCTCTCTTGTGGCCAGCATGTCAGGGCTGTATGTTGTAGGGGGGACAGTCTATGAGAAGAGGGAGCCTGAAGTGGCATTTCATTATCATCTTCTGCTTCCCTGCATTTCACAGAGATGTCCTCAGGTCAAGAAAAAGGATAAAGTCACTTTATTCCATTTAGAGATAGTACAATGAAAAATGGTTACAGAAAAACAGAGGAGAAAAAGGAGTTGCTGCCGCTAAACACAGTGGTTAATGGGAAATCCAAGAATTAGAAAATTGATAACTAGTAAATGACACTGAGAAGGTGTCATGAGAAATGGACAAGGATTCAATTTATACAGTAAAGAGGAAGAGGTCAGACACAAAAACAAAGAGCATAGGACAAAAGCTGATACAGAAGCAGCAGGCATTAGAAAAAGAAAGTGAGCTGCTGCTGCCTGATGAGCTCAGGACAGCATCAGAGAAAAGAACCCCACTTCTGAATGAGGCAGAGCCTTTCCATACTTTCTCTAAACTTTCCTTATCTTTGAGATATGATGTTTGTCTCTCAAGTTCTCTGCCTCAATTACAGAAATATTTCTGTCACATTGGGGTGGTGCTAGAGAGTTGCAACACCTCCTAGGGATGTCCTAATGAGGGTCAAGAACTCACTAGGCAATCAGAAGACTCACAGATCCATCTGAACAGCCATATTTGCCAGCAAGCAGGATACTGAGAGCTTAGTACAAGAGACCATGTCTTAGTATCCCCTAGAGGAGTTTTAGTGGGGAGATTATCCCCTGAGACCAAAACATATATTCAGTTTCCACTTTCTCTCCAACATTATGGGCTGATTTCTCAGACTCCCCATTTTCAAGGTTCGTACCCCACATGAGAATTTATAGGCTACAGGATTTGGACTCAGGAACAAAACTTGCACATGTTGACAGCTCTTTATTGAAGAGGAGATTCCTCATAATGTGCAGCAGTGGGTTGACAATCTTCCTGTCTCTTAAGAGAAACATAAAGGGGAAAATGTATCAGTCCTATGGTGTCACTATAAATATTATACTTAGTCCCTAGAAAGTGGATGCACATTCCTTTCCCATTTTCCTGCTCCACAGGCAAATAGGGTCCCACACTCCAGTTTCATTCTGAGCCACTCAGCATGTGCTTTTAGCCATGAAAATTTTCTGTGCCTTACACCTAAGAGATTTCTTTCCATGACCAGGAACCATGTATTTTGTAGCAAGTCCCATTTTTTTTTTTTTTAGACTGACAGTTTTGGGGCAAATTTTCTTGGGGAAAAGCTTGTTCTGGGACTTTGGTTCTAGAGAATGGGACAGAGGCAAGAAAAGAATTTGCAAAATCAGTATAAATTTGGGGACATGGGTTGGAAGAGGGTGTGTTCAGAGAACCAGTCCTCTGTTTGGATGAAGAAGATAACCGTCCCATATGCTGTCAGGACAGACCCTTTCATTAGGCCTGCAGCTATGCTTCATTTTGATGGAAATGGGGCAGATATGTGAGAAGAGGGTGTCTGAATGGGCATTGTTTTAAATTTTTACTTCTATATCAGGAAATTCCCTAACACTTCAACTCACAGTTAATCCACAGGAGAGGAACAGAGGGCTCCTTCCTTTATGTTTTGGTTCCTCATTCTCAGCACTATTGACATTTGGGGCCAGATAATTCTTTTGCTTTCTTTCAGAACAAATGTTTAGCAGCAGTCCTGGTAGCATACCTCCAGATACCAAAAGCACCTGATGATCCCCACAAACTGTAGTAATGGAAAATATTTCCACACATTGTGAAAAGTTATTTTGGGGCAAAATTGCCCCTGGTTGAGAAGCACTGCTATATGCAATTTGAGGGATGGCAGAAACAATGATAAGAATCACAAAATAAAGAGACCAATCCCAGGTGCCTGATATCTTCTAAGGGACTGCTGGTGAACACTGGGATGACCAAAATTTTGATCATATGTTAGCTTCAAAGGAAGAGTTAATCAAAATATGGAAGTGTCCACCTCTTAGTGTATGTGTGACATTATCTAAGTTATTTAACCTCTTTGCTCCAGAGTTTAGGCACTTTTTAATTGTTGGGTGTTATTATGATTACCATTACTTCCATTGAAAAATTAAAATAAAATTATGAATTGCTATTACAGTCATGGAATAGTCAAGAGTACTGTTTAACTTTATTTTGTTTTTTCTTTTTTTCATGTTTCATACCAGAAACCTGTAAAGAAGCTTCATCCCTGCAGATTGAGCATGTGTGAGAGGGAACAATGAGTGTCACTTTCTTGCTTAATCCCTGGTCCCACAGACCTAGGCTCCTGGAGGGTGAATGAATAGAATGTAAGGGATGGGGTTTAGCCTATGAACTTGTGCAGTGTAGGCTCACAATATAAATATTGCCCTTCTCTGGGGCTCCCTGGGAGGTTCAGTTTATCACCTGGTTATGAGAAAATGGGTCATAGCATCAACTGCTCACAAGTCCTATGTGGGCATCTGAAACTTGGTGGACAAGAATAATGGAAGGCAAAAAGAGAATCTGTAGCATGGAAAATTTATATTAATTTCAGCCAGGGGATTCCTGGAAAACCTCACTCAAACTCAGCCCTTACTGCCACCAGCATATTCAGACTGAAGCCTTCTTCATGGCCATAAGGACCAGCTGAAAATGTATGAGGCTAAGCCATTCATGCACCCTCAATAAATTGGTCACAAAGAATGTGAGAATGAGAGAGGAGAGGGAGAAACAAGACTGAGAGACTGAGACAGAAAGCCAATGGGAGTGAGAGGACACTAATTACTGGTAGGAGGTAAAGGTCTTAAGCCACTTGGCACAACCAGCATTAGCTTGGAATAAGGAGAGATTATGGCCCAGGCCTACTTCATCAATTTGGCAAAGACATTCTACAATACCCCTCAGTTTTAACATCCTCCTAAGTATGCTGATCTGTCACCCCATAATGCCTTCCACCCTCAAAGCAGAAAGCCCCACACACTGAGGAGGAAGAAAAAAGATAGACATTTTTATCCAGGGCATATGCAGGGTAAGGAAGACACATCAACCTCTAGAGGCCAGTAAGATCAAGCAGTTTTTCTTTCCCACAATGTGTGACGAAAATTTCAAACATAATCCCTGTGTGTTTGGGAGTCTCTGCCCCAAGAATGATTTTGAAACTCAGTTTCCTGACCCCCTCTAGCCCTGTATACCTTTCTTTGTTTTTTGGGTTGAATCCCCAAAAGGCATATTCAAATACTGACCCAATGGTAATGTTGGTGCAGACCAATTTGAAAACAGGATCTTTGAAGGTGTTATTAGTTAAGGTGTGCATTCACTTCTGAATGTTGTCTTTGAAAATCCTATTTAGATGAGTCCCAGTTGAATCAGGTTGAGCCTTAATCTATATGATTGGAGTCTTTAAATACAAAAGGAATTTGGACATAGTTAGTAGAAACCAAAAGTCAGTAGTAACCAAAGGAGCAGATTCAAGGAGATGTTGTACCATGTGACAGTGGATTTCCAGAAGGCTGCAGACTCTTGGGGTCAGTCAGTCCTGCCAATATATTGATATCAGACTTACAGTGTCAAAAAATATGAGTCAATAAATTTATATTTCCTTAGCAGTCCTGACAAGCTAAGACATTTTTCTTCTCACAACTCAAGGGCTCTCTTTACAACATAAACTCAGAGTCACTTCAATTTCATTAGTTTACAAGACTAGTGGCCAAAGACCTTGCATAGATGTTCATTCTTTTCTAGATTTAAGTCTTGCAGTTGAGGAAGATTCTTAAGAGTGGAAGAAATATTTTGACACCAGACATCAGTGAATCCAAAAGTTTTCCAAACATAAGAGACATAAAGTGACAAATATTCTTGGATATTGTCACAGTTTGGTATTACTTTTGAACTCCAAAAATGATACTTTGGAATAGAACTTTCCAAAGTAAACTTGAGAATGTGCTTTGGCTTCTCCTTGCAGTTTATAGTAAAATGCTAGATGAGAGATAACCTGAAAACTGAATTGTTAGGAATCATGAAAGTAGAAAAGATTCCAGAAATTCCAAGCCTCTGGAAATCAAGCTTCCATTTGATACTGTCCCAAATCAAGCTCCCATTTGATACTGCCCCATTTCAGGAATTAACTAAACTTGGAACTTGTATATCAGGATTGAAAATGCAGTTATCTAGGAAAGACTTGTGGGTGGTCTTCTTGCATGCTAAGCCAAAAAGCTTTTTGAGAGAGCTGTAGGAACAAAAGCATGGTCAGCTTGGACTAAAAGGGACATGTAAGGGAAAGATGTAAGGGGAAACAGCTTTAAGGGGAAAACCATGGAAGCTGAGATCTGGAATTAAGACATCAGCTTGGGCCAAGAAAGGAACACCACCTGTGAGTACAGAGAGGATGAGTTTGCCCCAGCAGTTGAAGAGGGTTGATGTTCCTGCCCACTGTTCAGGAAGAGTTTTGCTGCTCCAGGGTACAAGAAGGGTGGAGCACATTCCTAAAGTATTAGGGAGGGTAAGATCAACATCTATAGGTCTGAGGGTGTGGGCCTGCCCTCCATGGATTGAGTAAGGCCAGATTGCCAACTCATTGCTCTGAGAGGGTTGGGCCTGCATGATAAATGTTTTGGAGGATGTTGTCTTCACTTCATTGTAATAGGGGGGTTAAGACACTAACCCAAAGCTTGGGTAAAATGTGAAAATCACCCCAACACTCTTGGAGGATGATGTCTGGAAATCAGTCACTACCCAGATGTTTGATGAGGGTGGAGCCAAGAAAATGGCTGTTGGACAAGCCCGTGTAAAAGGTGGGTCCTCATGAGGCCCCAAAGAGAGGGAACCATCATCTTGAGAATGACTCTCAGATTTTAAAATCGAGTGAAGTAAGCCCTGAAGGTTTACAGAAATGTCAGGGACCCATGACTCATGTTTCCCTCCCAATTTCTCCTTATGGTAATGCAAATGTTTATCCCTTGTCTGTCCATTTCTATATTGTAAGCTGATAAATTGTTTTTTTTCCCACAGGTTTACAGTCAGACAGGACTTTGCCCCAAGACCAAGTGTATTTCTATGAACTGATTGTGATGTGAGTTTGTACTTGGCACTGGTACTGAAATAAGGATGATTGAATATTGTAATGTCTTTTTGGAATTCAGAGGGTGGAGGGTAACAGTTTCACATTATTTATGAATTCTAAAAATAGATATTGGATTATGATTGTAAACTGGTCTGTTCCTCTGGGGATATTAAATTGTATTGGATTCAGAGGTTTCACTTTTGCTTGATTAAATTATGATTAAGGCTTTGATTGTGCCACATCAGTAGGATGTGGGGGCATGGAGTCACAGAGAAAACCTCACAGCAGAGCAAAGAGCAGAGTTATTTTTTTTTTATGCTGGAGCCACAGGAAGTAAACACACAGAAGAACACAGAAGAATAGAGATGGCTCCATAGACATGGCAGAGGCTCCAGGAAGAGAGAGAGCCTGAGAGTCTACAACTGACCTTATGGAGTGAACAAAGCAGTTGAGCCCAGAGAGAAATGAGCCACAGTAGAGAAACAAGACTTATCACAGTGTACAGGTGATATTGGAAGAAGGTGGGACCATGGAGCTTTAAGAGAAAGAGGAAGCGTGAACCCTTGCAGATGTCAGCAGCCATCTGTCTTCAACATGTGGCAAAATACTTTGGTGAGGGAAGTAACTTAAGCTTTGTAGCCTGGCAACTGTAAGCTTCTACCCCAAATAAATACCCTTTATAAAAGCCAACAGATTTCTGGTATCATCAGCACCTCTTTGACTGCCTAATACAGATATTGTTGCTTTTGTAAGAGAGAACCCTAACTTCAATTGCCACCAGTAGCATCAGCATCATGGTACTATATCTCTGTACCCCATTCTTTCCTTTCTAGAACACAGCTCAGAATCCAGCTCGGGTCACAGTCCAGGACTCAGCTCAGGTTCTGGAGTCTTCTTTCTAGCTAACTGTTTTGAGGGGTGTTTTCAAGATTGGGAAAGACTTGGAGGCATCCTCATGTCTGATAACTGGGCCTGGGACTGGAGTAAACATAGAAGATGAAGAGGAAGTTCAGAGCCATTGCTATGCAGAGCTGAGTTGTGGTTGATAGATGGTTGGCTCTCAAAATTTTCCTTAAACCTGACAGGCAGATAATGTCTCCTTGTAACTCAGGACAGACCTCCTCCATCAAAGAATGGCAGTCATTGGACAGTGGGCTATAGACGGGAACTTTGTGAGCAGAGGTACCTAAGAAGATGACTTTCCTACATTATCTTCTGAAGTTTTATGTTTGTAGCTGCTTTTTCTGAGGAGGTACTGGGGATTGAGCCCAGGACCTCATACATGGGAAGCAGGTACTCAACCATTGAGTTATATATACTCCCCAGTGAGAGTTGTTTTTTCATTTGTTCATTGTTTAGGAGGTACTGGGGATCAAACCTGGGACCTTGTATATGGTAAGCAGGTGCTCAACCACTTGAGCTACATCCATTCCCAGTTGTAACTTTTATATTTAGGTATTTGATACATTTTGAGTTAATTTTTGTATAAGGTGTGAGATAGGGGTCTTCTTTCTTTATGTTGCATATGGAAATCCAGTTCTCCCAACACCATTTATTAAATACACTGTTCTGTCCCAGTTGAGTGGGCTTGACAGATTTTTAAAAATTCACTTGACCATAGATGTGTGGGTCTACATCTGAGTTCCTGATTTGGTTTCTTTGGTAAATCTATCTTTATGCCAGTACCATGCTTTTTTTTTTTTTTTTTTTAACCAGTGTAGCTAAGTAATGTGCTTTAAAGTCAGAAAGTGAGAGATCTCCAACTTAGTTTTTTTAAGACATTTAGGGTTATTCAGGCCCACATATACTTCCAAATAAATTTGATGATTGGTTTTTCCATTTATGCAAATATGACTATTGTTCTTTTAATTGGTTTTGAGATGAATCTATAGATATTTTGTAAAGAATTGACATCTTAAAAATATTTTTTCTTACAGTCCATGAACACAGAATGTTCTTCCATCTATTTAAGTCTTCTTAACTTCTTTTAGCACTGTTTTGTAATTTTATTAATATGGGTCCTTTATGTCCTTGGTTAAGTTTATTCCTAAATATATGTCTCCTTTAGCTGCTTTTATAAATTGAATTTTGTTCTGATTTCCTCCTCAGATTGTACATCAGCAATGTATAGAAGTGCTACTGATTTTTTTTTAGTATTAATCTTGTATCCCATTACTTTGCTGATCTCATCTATTAGAACAGTTTGGCAGTACCTCAAGAACGTGAATATAGATGTGGCCTATGATCCAGCAATCCCATTACTAGAAATATATTCAGAAGAACTGAAAGCAAGGACTTAAACTGACATTTGCACATATTCATAGCAGCATTACTCACACTTGCTAAAATATGTATAAACCAAAAGTATCTATTAAATGAAGAATAGGTAAAGAAACATGGTAAATACACACAATGGAATACTATTCAGCTTTTAGAAGAAGCAAAATTGGAATGCATATGACAAAGTGGATAAACTTAGAGGATATTTTATGGAGTGAAATAAGCTATATAGTAAAGGACAAATATTGTATAGTTTATTAATATGAACAAAATATGATGAGTAAACTCATAGAGGTAAACTCTAGAGTGTAGCTTATTAAGAAATAGAAGGCTGATTGAGAATGGGAGATGATGATTAATGTATGCAGCATTATTAATAAGGTTAATTGAAAAATGTGAAAATAGAATTGAGATTAAAATATTTTAATGGGTATAACACTGTTGATTCATAAATATGATTGTGGCTGGAAGTGGTAGTATGTGGAAGTAAATGTCAGTTGAAAGGAAAGTAGAGTATAATCTTTGTATGGATATCAGTGATATCAGTGGAGGATGAAGATTATTGTTAATAGTATAAATATAAGTCTTCTCATCTTTCATAAAGTACTAAGAATATGGAGATACACTGGAAAATTTCAACTAAAGTAACTTATGGATCATATTGATTGTAATATTGCAATACTTTCAGCAATAGCAAGAAGAACTTTTTCAATACTAAGGGAGAAAATCAGGGGTGAATATGGGGGTATGGAATTTTTCCTTTTAGAGAAATGAAAACCTTCTAAAATTGAATGAGGTTATGACAGTACAACTGTGTTATAAAAATGAGAGCCACTGAATGCCCACTTTGAATGGATTCTACAAATCATGGGATTGTATAACAAAGGGAATCCTTGATGGATGATGAACTGTGGTTAAGAGGATAAATATGAGAATTCTTTCTACTAAATGATAAAGAAATATATAAAACTAATATAGGGTGTTAATTGTGCTGGGGGAATATACACAAAATATAAGATATGTGCTATTGTTGGTAGTAATATTTTGATAATCTTTCATAGTTTGTAACAAATGTTTCAAAATACTGCAAGATGGTGGTTGGGAGATATATGGGAGTCTTGTATCATGATCTGCATATTTTGCGAATTCACATATTTTACCATATATATATTGTTTATGTATGTTCAAGTATGAATGATACACTTCAATAAAATTTTATTTTTAAAGAAGTATATGATTTCCAACTCTAGAAATTCCAATAATTGTTTAAGGACAAAGCCAGTCCTCTTGATATGTATTTACAAATGTGGCATTCTTTCTCTTATCATTCTCAGGTATTCTTCATGGGTCCAAGGAATTAAGATTAAATGCTGAAAAGAAAGTGAATGGATTTCTCTGTTGATTAAAAAAACTCCTTAACTTAACTAAGTATTTTGGGTAAACACATATGATCTTATTTTCATTTCTGTAGACATTTTAGTTCTTCCTGTGTTTCATGGAGTAACTTTGCTATTTTTTGCTGTAAAGGAAATTTTCATTCAAATGGTGTTATTTTTCAGAAACAGGAGAGAAATTCTTACAAGAGAACCAGTAGGACCATGGGTAATAATTCTGTAGAAGAGACAAGTGAGAAAGGCATGACTCCGTGGACCTCAAGAATAGTAAATGAGTACAATTATAACCTATAAGTCATATGTACTTCAGCACTGTGTCTGTGCTCAGTATCAAGGAGGGTCACCAAAGAATCTGTAACCTTTCCTGACTCAGACTGACACATTCTGGTCCGTTGAAGGGCTCAGTCACGGCCACAAGCCATATCTTTATATTGTGATGATTCTTTCCTTTAGGAGCCCACTTTTCTAGGGCACAGTTCTGAAACCTTAATCTGGAGTGAATTATGTAAGTGAACCTGTGTCTGTTAAGGTGCTATATGCTTCAAGTTGACCATGTCCACTTCCAGAGTCATCATACCAAAATTAAATAGCCTCTGCCATACACAAGGACCATCAGAGTATTTTGCCATGAATACTTTGAATTAGATCAAAATATGTTTCTGGAGAAATTTTTATCCTTATATGTAACTTCTATATGAGAGTTGACAAGTGTGAGGTACTGAGAGGAATCCCAGAACATTAATCCTGTCTATGACTAGAGTCCTCTGCAGAGTTGAGACCTGAGGAGGGGTCCTAGAGACCCAGGAACCATATTTCATAAAAAAGGACTATGAACAAGAAGGGCTTCTATTTCTGGAGAATGACCTTTTGCTTCCTAGAGTATTATGGCAGGATGTAGTTCATGAGAATGCTAGCCACTTCCTGGTTGCATAAGTATGGACAAGTAACTTAAACTCTCAGTGACTCAGTTTCTGCATCTATATAATGTAATAATGATAGTATCTAGTCACATTAGTGAGGATTAAGTAAATTAATTAGATAAAGTAAATAGAATAGTGCCTGGCTCATGATAGGTGTACTCTAATTGTTAGCAAATATTATTTATTATGTAATTATGCCAACATTGTTAGAAGTCCAAATTACATGCTCAGTCTCAACCAAAACTACATTAATACTCAGCTGAAGAGCAGTGGGCTCTGGCCTTTTTTAAATCCATACTCTCCAGACATGAACTGGAGGCTGAGCTCAGTGCAGCTGCAGATGGGTCTATCACTGAGCTGTTGTGTGTTGAGGAGTCATGGACAGAGACAGACATGTTGGGCTCTTGCCCCAGATTCCCGTGAACCATTCATACAGAGATACATAAGCCTATTTCATGACATACATTTATATGGAATGTGATTGATATTTCTCCATTATCTTTTTTTATTTAAAAATTTTTTATTGAAGTATATCACTTATACACGAATATATATAAACAATAAGTGTATAGTAAAAGTTGTGAATTTATAAAACAAACATGCATAACATCATACAGGGCTCCCATACATCACCCCACCAAGACCTTCCATTGCTATGAAATATTTGTTACAAATTATGAAAGGGCATCATCAAAGTAGTACTACTAACTATAGTCCATAGCTTACATTCAGTAAAGCATACATTTTTAAAAAATCAATTTTGATACATATTAATATAGCATACAATTCCTCCAACATGTACAATCAATTGTATTTGCTATAATCACATAGCTGTGCATTCATCACTTCAATCATTATTAGAGCATTTTCATTACTTCAATATTAATAATAATAATTAAAAAAAAACAGACTAAGAAACAAACAAGAAAATTCCTCACCTCTCAATCTCTCTGTGCTTCCCCCAATTAACATAGCTGCTGTTTCTGGCTATTCTATCCAAAGTGTATAATAAGTGGTTTTTAGTATAATCACAATGTTTTTAGTATAATCACATTCATCATGTTAAAAATTCTAGAGCAATTTCATTACTCCAAAAGAAGGACTCCAAACTCCTTAGCTTTCCTCCCTCAGACCTATGTAACAACTAATCTCTCATCATTGTAAATTGATTTATATTTACATTTTAAATAAATGGAATCATACAATATGTAATACTCTGTATCTGGTCTCCTTCACTTAGTATATTGTGGACTTTTTTTGTCTGATATTAACATTGTGTAGTATTAACTTACATTTGGTCAGCTTCAAGAAAAAATGGCTTATATACATACAATTCTACCCATATTCATATTTCACATATTTACATTGCTCATAATATATTTAGTTCATAATAAGGCAACCATACAGTATTTTTGCTTTTTATTTGGCTTGCTTCACTCAACATAATGGCCTCCAGCTTCATCCATGTTGTTATATGTTTTATGACTTCATTCCTTCTTACAGCTGCATAATATTCCATTGTGTATATATTCCACAATTTGTTTATCCATTCATCAGTTGATGGACACCTGGGTTGTTTCCAATTTTTGGCTATTGTGAATAATGCTGTTATGAACAGTGTGCAGATATCTATTCATATCACTGCTGTCAGTTCTTTTGGGTATATACCTAACAGTGGTATTGCTGGGTCCCATGGCAAGTCTATATCCAAATTCATTAGGAATTGCCAAACATTCCTTCACAGTGGCTGTAACATTCTACATTCCCACCAACAGAGAATAAGCTTTCCTATCCCTCCACATACTCTCCAACATTTACAGTTTTAAATAGCGGCCAGTCTAATAGGTGTGAAATAATATCTCATTGTACTTATGATTTGCATTTCCCCAATACCTAGTGATGTCAATTTTTTTTTCATGTATTTCTTCACCATTTGTATTTCTTCTTTGGATAATTGTCTTTTCAAGTCTTTTGCCATTTTTATAATTGGACACTTTGTCTTTTTATTGTTGAGTTGTATGATCTCCTTATAGATCAAGGATATTAAACCCTTATCAGATATGTAATTACCAAATATTTTCTCCCATTGAGTCAGATGTATTTTCATTTTAACAAAGTCCTTTGAGGTGCAAAAGTGTTGAATTTGAAGAGATCTCATTTATCTAATTTTTCTTTTGTTGCTTGTGCTTTGGGCATAAAGTTTAAGAAATTACTACCTACCACAAATCTTGAAGATGTTTTCTACATCTTCTTTTAGGAGTTTTATTGTTGTTGTTTTATATTTATTTGGTATTATAAATGGAATTTTTTTTCTGACTTCCTCTTCAGATTGCACATCAGTGGTGTATAGACATGCTATTGGTTTTTGCATATTAACTTTGTATCCTGTCACATTGCTGAATTCATCTTTTTTTTTAATTTATATACATATATAAATATATTTTAAGAGGTGCTTAGATTACCGAATTCATCTATTAATTCCAGTAGCTTTGTTGTGGATTTTTTGGGATTTTCTAGATATAGGATCATGTCATCAGTGAGTAGTGAAAGTTTTACTTCTTCCTTTCCTATTTGGGTGTCTTTTATTTCTTTGTATATCCTAATTGCTCTAGCTAGAGCTTCCAGCACAATATTGAATAATAATGGTGACAACGGGCAGCCCTGTCTTGTTCCTGATCTCTGTGGGAAAGCTTTCAGTCTTTCACCATTGAAAGCAATGCTAGCTTTAAGTTTTTCATTTGTCCACTTTACCATATTGAGAAAGCGTCCTTCTATTTCTATCTTTTGGAGTGTTTTTATCAAGAAAGGGTGGTGTATTTTGTTAAATACCTTTTCTGTATCAGTCAAGAGGATCATGTGATTTTTCTTCTTCAATTTATTAATGTGGTTTATTATAATACTTGATTTTCTTGTGTTGAACCACACTTCCATATCTGTGATAAAACCCACTTGATCGTGGTGTATAATTCTTTTAATGTACTTTGGATTCTGTTTGCAAGTATTTTGTTGAGGATTTTTGTGTCTCCTATTCAAAAGAACAGATACTACACTTGATCTTAGCCAAAAGGCCGAGAAGCGATCCTATTCAAAAGAGATATTGGTCTGTAGGGTTTTTTGGAGTTTCTTTATCTAGTTTTGGTATTAAGTTGGTGGCTTCATAGAATGAGTTTGGTAGGATACTCTCCTGTTCAAGTTTTTGGAAGAGGTTGAGCAAGATCAGTATTGGTTCATATTTCAATGATTGGTAGAATTCACCTGTGAAGCCATCTGGTGCAGAGCTTTTCATCTTTGTGAGGTTTTTAATGACTGTTTCAATCTCTTCATTTGTGAATGGTTTGTTGAAGTCTTTTATTTCTTCTAAAGTCAGTGTAGGTGGTTCATGTGTTTCCAGGAATTTGTCCATCTCATTTACATTTTCTAGTGTTTTGGCATAGAGTTGTTCATAGTATCCTCTTCTGCTCTTCCTTATTATCAGTGGTAATGTTCCCCCACTCATTTCTGATTTTATTTATTTGTGTCTTCTCTCTTTTTTCCTTTGTCAGTCTAGCTAAGGGTTTGTCAATTTTGTTGATCTTCTCAAAGAACAAACTTTTAGTTTTCTTGATTCTTTCTATTGTTTTTTTATTGTTGTTGTTCTCAATTTCATTTATTTCTTCCTTGATCTTTTCTATTTCTTTCCCTCAGCTTGGTTTGGGATTACTTTTCTGTTCTTTTTCTAGTTCTTCCAGGTGTGCAGTTAGATTGTCAGTTTTAGCTTTTTCTTATATTTTAATGTAAGAATTGTGGTCAATAAGTTTCCCCTCTCAGCATTGCCTTTGTTGTGTCACAAAGGTTTTGATATGTTGTGTCCTCATTTTCATTTGCCAGAAAATACTTGCTGAATTCTCTTGCAATTTCTTATTTGTAATTTCCATATTTATGAATTTTCCCCTTTTCTGTCCATTATTGGTTTCCACTTTCATTCTGTTATGATCAGCAATGTGTTATGTATAATTTCAATCTTTTAAAATTTATTGAGACTTGTCTTAATACCCAACATATGGTCTATCTTGGAGAAGGATCCATGAGCACTTGAAAAGAATGTATATCCTGCTGTTTTAGGTTGCAATGTTCTATAGATGTGCGTTAGGTCAAGTTCATTTATCATACTCAAGTTCTCTGTTTATTTATATAGGAGGACTTTCAACAGGCTGCTTTTAAAAAAAAGCAGTAAAGAGGGCAATAAAAAAGGTTCAAGCAATATGGGGGGTGGATCCTGACTTACCCTGTGAATTGTTTGTGGCCAGTATAGATATTGGCTTTGGGTGTGGTTTGTGGCAGAGGCAACATTCTAAACAAATACCTCTTGGCCCTGTTGCAAGTGAAGGGCTTAAACCAATAGTGTCCAATTACTCTGAAGGCTGACATCCCTATTGAAAATACTAAAAATGAGATATGAACAATGGACTGTTTTGAGCTACCCTCTGTGGGGGAGAGATCTGTGGAAAGTCATCTGGGATACCTGCCAGAAGCAGCAAGTAACTCTGTTATGTCCCTGACCACTCCTCTAACTCCCCTCTTGGGACTGTTAAAGCAGATGGTCTCCCAAAGATCCAGAGCCATACCATTGAGATCCAAGAAGCAGCAGATTAGCTCTGCCAGAAAGGCAGACATTGTGGATATCAGACCTTGTGGGGCCTAGTCCAGCATTTCCAACTGCCTGTCATTCACCAGCAGCTTGTGGACATCACCCATGTGTATCCTTTGTGCTCACTCTAATGACTACAGACATTGCATCAGGACTTTTGTAACCAGCCAGCTACTATTTGCTGCCTAGAAAATGTAAGTGCCCTATATGGAATGCCTGCCCAAATTGACAGTGACCAAAAAACCCTTTGACTATGGACCAGGATATTGTTTTGGCTTTTTATTTTTTTTTAAATGATGAAATGAATGAACTTTTAATGAAACAGATAAAAGGTGATAAAGAATCCCACTCAGAACTGAGTGGGAGAGAGTGTGGTCTACAGTGTGAACTGTGGTCTATGGTTGGTGGCAAGGCTCCAGGATGTGTAAGTTCATTGAGGGTGGTGGGCCACACAGTGAGAGATGTTTGTGTGGGATGTGGTGGGAGGTGTGGGAGGTGGGGAACATGGGAATCCCAGTGGGTTCCGTGTAATATTTTGGGTAATCTAAGCACCTCTTAAAATATATGTATATATATATATAAATAACATTTTTGTAAGCAAATACACATATATGCATATATATTTATATATCATTTTGCAAATGTTTGTATGTATTGTGAGAATTTTGATTTTTACCCATAATAAAAAAAATAAATAAATAAATATCAAAAAAAAAAAAAAAAAAGAATCCTTACAACAATGGACAAAGTTTAAATTTAACACTATATGCTGTGGCCCCAGGTCCAGTTAAAATGCTAAGAACAGGACCCACACAGGTATTTAGATTACAAGTTGAAGTGTTGCCCAATAGTCCAAAAGGGGGAATAATAATAATTTGCTGTTACCTATGACTCACAATATACAAAATAGGAGAAAATGAGGCCATTTTGATCATGCTTTGCCCTATATAGCCTCACTCATTGGGAATCTTAAGCCCATGGGAAATAAGAGTCATCCAAAGCTGTTATAATGTCATAGAAGCTCTCCAACACATGACACAACAAATCCTATACATACATAATCTAGCTACTGTTCCTTTATCTGATTGGTTTGCTCAACTGTCTTGGCCTTGGAAGAGTTTATTAATTGGATGTCTGTGAGTTGGAAGTCTTATTATTGTCTCTTGTGTAATCTACTTTAGTTATGGATTATGTATAAGATGCTTAATTAATAATCAGAGCTCTAATAATGTAACACATTATGTACCTAAGTAATTTGATGATTTGGAAGTCACACATAAATGTATATTGTTGAATGTATATTAGTTGCTGATTGTCAGAGTTTAAGTTTGAACAATCCTGGGACTGAATGTATTGGGAAAAAATTTAGTGAGTATTGTTCAGAATGGATATAATGACAATTAAGTTTTTTTTTCCTTTTCCTTTCTTTTTTTATGATATGTCATATGTCTGTTGTTTCTATGACATTTGATATGTCTGTTGCTGTCTATTTCCTATGACATTTGGAAAACATGTCTGTTGTTTTATACTCTTCTTTTTCCCTTTCCTTTCTTTTCCTCTCTTTTCATTAATTTTTATGCTGCTTAGTTCCCAATTCTTGGGACTGAATTATATAGATATATAAATGTAAGTAAAGAATGGGTTAAGAATTTTGAACCAACAGTAAAGAATGTGCAGGTGCCTGGAGTCTTCTTCCCACAGGCACCAAGGAATGTTAACTGGGGTCTAGTCAGTGTAAGGACTGATAAAAGGTGATACCTGCAAGCATATAGATAGATATGTCAAAACTTTCCCATGAATAGAATAAGGCACTTCTGAGATTTCATGTTTGTATTTGGGGGAGTTGATCACTCCCCTGAGAATGGGCTTTGCTGTTTTGGCATATGCTAACTACTCAGGATTTGCAAGATTGGCAAGTGTTCTGAGATTCAGAATCCTTTAAAAGAGACAGCCCCAAAACAGCCAGTCAATGGCCTACCCAGGAGAAGATGCTTCACTCAGGTGTTGTTTTTACACTTGGGCAGGATGTTTCACTCAAGTGTTTGTTTGTTTTTTATAGTTAAGAAGGGTGCTAGATGGTTCACCCAGGTGTTGTTTTTACCCTGAGAGAAGACACTTCACCCAGGTGTTGTTCCCAATTGTGACTCTGGCCAGCTGTTGAACAGGACTTCCCAGGATTGTGAAAGATCAGATATTGAGTTTTCCCCTGGTTTGGTGAGTGATTGTATATATATATACTTTCATTTTTCCTCTATGTTATCCAATTAACCCATTTCTTTTTGTTATATTGTTATTACTCAACTACTGTGATTGCTTGATCTAAATTCTTACAAGTATTATCCATTTAGCTATAAAGCACTCTTTTGGTTAGTATTCTGGGTTTCTGCCTCTTCTCTGGCAGAACACAGTGGTACTGGGTGGGGCTCTTTTTCTCTCTTCCCCTGGCCTCATCCAGCTGTCAAACTCTGCTAATTGCAGGCTAATTGCTCTATTTTTTCCCAAAAATTACTGGGGCTTAAATTCCTTTAGAAATAATCCAATCAAGTTGTAGATCCTTTGATGGGATTGTTTTTGAGGTCAGTGTTTAATATTTGTTCTGACCTTAGGAGGATTCTTCCCAGCTGACTAATTATGTGATATTCTCCTGTGAGTTAGCCATGCTAGAGGGCCTGCAGAATAGACTGCATCTTCATTAAATCCACGAATCTCCTTATAGTGAATTACCTTTCAATATAACCTCCACTGATTTTGAGCCCTCAGATTTAAACCCCTCCACACTCTTGAAATGAAGTCAGCTCCTTGGAGAAGAGATTAGTAGATACCTGCTTTACAGCCTGCTTCACTCCCCAGGCAAAGTCAGTGTGCCAGAACTCTGGGCTCTGGAGAAAATGGCAGATTTCTATCTGAGAGATACCTTCTCTCCAGGAGAGAAGCTCCTTGTGGAGGGGTGTTCTCTACTCCTTTCTCAAGGATAAAGTTAAGAAACCATATTATTCAGTTTGAATATATAATTAAAGTACAATTAGAAAACTCAACCTGTCATTTGGTGGTCACTTCAGCTCTACCTCATCAAGGTAACTCTGTCTAGGATCTTGGGCACAGACACATCCAGAGATTCAACCTAGAACTGGACAGGTAGTCTTGGTAAACAAACCTGAAAACCAATCTCATTCTGCCCTCAGAACTGTAGCCTGACCTTTTCACCTAAAGGGGCCTCATGCTCTTCTGAAAACTGTTATTTGAATTTCTAAGCTCAGGCCACTAAAGTGGCCCAAGTCTCCCCTCCTCCATGAACCTCACTGGGTTGGCCTCCAGTTACTTATCATCTCTATCTCATGGATTTCAGTTAACTAATACTGGGTTTGTCTCAGCAGAAAAGGAAACTATTTTGTTGAAACAAGAGCTGTGGTTGGCATTTATACAAGCCAGGGTCTGATGAGTTCATTGTATGTTTATTTTTTTGTTGTTTCAGCTTATATTATTTGTGTATGTTAAGGCAACATGCAGAGTCAGTCACAAGTGGATCTGTCCATATACAAGTTTATGGATATTCTAAGTTTTACAGATGTACAGAAGCTTATAGGGTACAGAAGGCTTTATTTAGGGATTAAAAGAAGTAAAAAAGCTGAGTTATGAGAAAAAGGAGGAAGAGGAGATTTTTGAGAAAGTAATTAAATAGAAAAGTAGTATGGGATTTTTCCTTTTGAGGTAAAGAAAACATTTTAAAATTGATTGAGGTGATGGCAGTAGAACTCTGTGATAAAAATGAAAGCCACTGAGTATACACTTTGAGTGGACTGTACAAAATCTGGAACTGTATAACACTGTGAATCCTATTGTGGAAGATGGACTGTGGTTAACAGAAAAAATGTGAGAATGTTCTCTCATGAACTATAACAAATATATAATACTAATTCATGGTGTTAATAATTGGGTGGATTGGGGGAAAATATAACAAATGTCAGATATTGGCTATAGTTAGAAGTAATATTTTGATGATGCATTTTCATAGCTTGTAACAAAAGCTTCACAACAATGCAAGATGTTGTTGGTGAGTGATGTATGGGAGACCCATATGATGATATGCATGTTTGTTTTATAAGTTCACAACTTTTACCATATACTTATTGTTATATATGTTCATGTATGAATGATATACTTTAATACAATTTTTTTTAAAAGAAAGCAAATTTGTACAAACATTGGTCTTAAAAGAGTAGATTCATTCAAAAACTCACTTTCTATTACTTTAATACTATTAGACGATTTTTGCATCTTAGCTTTGATGAAAATATTTGTTCTTATTCCCTCCTTAAGATCCAGGGCAGAGGTTGCATGTTTTGTGACCTGAGTTTGAGAATAATTTCAGTTATCGTTTATAAAATTCTTCATTCTTATGTATCTTCTCTGTATCTGTCATGGGAAAATACTATAATTCAAAGGCAGGGAAAGTCAAGAATTTTAATTTTTTAGAACTTATTTATAGAATGGAGAACATCTAAAATGCAGCAAAATGAGAATTTGGTATTTTGTCACAGTGACTTATGAATGTAGTAATTGGGTAGCATGAGTTATCCAGGATTTTAAAATGAACATTATCATATGCTTCTATTAAAAAAGGGCAAAAATTTCTAGAAGTAAACATCACAGTTAATTTACTTTTTCAAGCACAAGCCTGTCTAATTTGTAATGTATTTGCATAACAATGCAAGTTGATATCCCATTTTCATTGTCTGATTTATTGGACTATATCTGGTTAGTGAGATGTTTTATTTCAATTGTATTATCAAGGATCTGTTAGACTTTAGTGACAAACAAACATGGACTAGCTGATAACAAAGGGGGAATTTCTTGGTTTGCTATTGGGGTATTTTAAAAATGGAAGGAATGAAGACTAAAATTATGGGGATGGCAGGAATAGAGTTGAGCTTTAGAAGCTACTGGAATCAGGGCCTTCAATATTGCTAGGACTGTGCTCCACTCTTCTTGGTGTGTCAGATTCATTCTCTCTTTGTGAGGCCTGGATGCCTGAGGCAAAAGGGAAATTCACAGGAAGGCTACAAGGGTGGCTTATGTAATTACAGGCATATGACAAACAACTTCAGGGTTTCATATATTGTAGCTTTACCTCAGAGTCTACCATGACCCAGTCATAGTTAAAAAAAATGACAAAGGTGAGCTCTTATTTCCCTTACATGGACCAGTAGAAACCTGGCTATTGGGATCTACCCTTTTTATTATTGGGGTCCACCCTGTTTATTGGGCATCATTACCAGAGAAGGAATTATCAGACAAAGGGATAGAAAATTTATCTTCAAATACATGAGAAGAAACCTTATTTTGGTACAATATTTAATCATGCCAAGGTAAAAGAATCACTGAGAAAAGCTCAGAAAACAATTTTTCACCTACAAAATAATTTACTTGTTTTACATAGGAAAGTTCAGAAATTTTTTTTTATTATTATTAATTTTTATCTTTGTTTTTGTAATATTTGGTAAATTCATTTCTAGGCTAGTATTTCTATGGAGCTCTTACATATGCTCTCTTTCTGTGCTCCATGTCCCTGATTTCTCTCTCTCTCTCACTGCTGGACAAAGCTCCGAGCAAGATACAAAATAAAGGAAAAATAGAGTTTCTGTTCTTTACAAGCAATTAAATTTGCCCTTTCCACCTTGATTTTCACCCTTAGTGCCCTAAAATTTGAATTCAATCACTCATATTTTTTCAATAAATTTGTCCCAGGTCATACACGTGTCTGTTTATTTTTCCAACCCTAAGATTTTCCTGAAGGTCCAAGTTTTATTCAACCAGACCAATAAAAAACATTAACTTTAAAAGTGTGTGTATCCACTAGGATTGCTATTAAGGAGCTTTTTTCAGGCTGGGGATGTCAGGCCAGACATTGTCCTGGTCCCTCAGGATTGGGGAATTAACAATCATGGTGTGTGTGTGTGTTTGGCCGCAGACCAAAGTAGATCAGTTTTTATTGTGGATCTTTTATCTTGTGTTGGTGGGAAAATTGTAACATTGATATAAAGATGTTGCCAGAGGTTCAGAAGGGAGCGGGGTATGGATGGGTGGAACAGGGCAAATTTGGAGCAGTGAGATTCTTCTGTACAACTTCAATGATGGATACATGACATTAAGTATGTATCTAGGCCCATGGAACTGTAAAGCACAAAGTATAAACCATACTGTAAACTATAGACTTTAGTTAGTAGCAATGCTTTCATATTGGCTCAACAACTGAAACAAATGTACCACACTAATTTAAAATGTCAATAATGGGGGAAACTATGTGTGTGTCTGTTTTGGGGAGTTGTATGAGAATTCCCTATACTTTTAGTGTAATTTTTCTGTAAATCTAAATCTAAAATTTCTCTAAAAAAAAAAAAGAGAAAAAAAAATAAGTGTTGGCAAGGATGTGAATAAATTGGAACCCTTACACATTCATGGGAATGTAAAATGGTGTAGCAGCTGTAGAGAACCAGTTTGTTAGTTCTTCAAAAAGTTAAACATAGAATTACATTATGACCTGGCCATTCCATCCCAAAGAATTGAAAACAGAGAATCAGACAGATCCATGTATGCCAATGTTCATAGTAGCATTACATACAAAAGACAAAAGTGGAAATGATCCAAGGGTCCATCAACAGTTAAGTGGGTTAACAAAATATGCTAAGGAAACACAATGGAATTATTCATCCATAAAACATGGATGAAACTTGAAAATATTATGCAAAGTGAAAGAAGCCAGAAAAAAAAAAGACAAATATTGTATGATTCTACTTACATGAAAGTTCTAGAATAAGCACATTCATATAAACAGAAAGTAGATTACAGATTACCAGTTGCCTAGGGGAAGGAGAATGGGAGCTATTGTGTAATGTATACAGAGCTTCTATTTGGGGCAATGAAAAATTTTTGGTGCTGGATGATATTGTTAAATGTATTTAATGACACTGAAATATAAACTTAAAAATGGTTAATGTGGCAAATTTTATTTCTGTATTATAAATATATTATATATCTTAAAAAAAAAAAAAAAAAAGAAAAACAAATATCCCATGGTGGTGCATGCTTAAAATTGTCAGAGGAACTGCTATAGTTCTAGTCAGATTAAAAGCTGGCTTAATTTCACATTTTAATGCAGTTCACCATAACTTACTTGACTATATATTAATTATAATTTGTCTCATTCCAGTATGGATTGTAGGTAAGCTAGCTGCAGTATTATAGATAATATCCTCTTTTAAAATACTCTCTTTCTTTCATATGAGACTCTGAAAGTGCTCTATGGCCAAAAACAATCTCTGTTCTGTGCTCCTCCTTCCCTGACAATGTCTCTCTCAAGCTTTCTTTCACCCTCCAGTCCAGAAAAAGGCAAACCTCCTTGCTGAGAAACAGCCTCCATTCTATTTCTCTTACTCAAGAAAATGAAAATCTTTCTGGCTTCCTTGAAGAAAAAAATGTAATTGATTTCCCATGTAATTTGAGCTATTCTCTATCTCCTACTAGTTATTCTATTTACTTCAATGTTGTGCCCATTTTTTGTGTCTCTGCTGATATCAAACATGGAACTTCCCACCAATAGGCACCTCATCTCCCTTTAACCTTTTTTCCCTCTTCCTCTGGCCTTTGAGGAGTGACTAACATCACAGGACTCCAAAGTTTCCCACTTGGGGAGCAGATATCAAGGTCTCTTTCCAAGGATCTTAGGACATTAGGAACCACCATCATGTTTCCTGAAGAAATTTATAATTGCTTTATATTATTTTTCAAAAACAGCATTATGATCGACATTTGCAGTGCTGCTTTCTATAAGAATACAACTTAAAAAGCATTGCAGAGTGGCAAAGAAGTTCCTAAATAAAGTTAATTGCTTCTTCGCTTTACTCTTTTTGAAATGGTAGGTTCTGGTGGGGAGGAATGAAGTGGTCCACAGGAAGTGCTCAGAACCTGCTGGAAGCATAGGAAGTGCTTGCAGAGCATTAGTGGCTGTTACCACCCTGGATTACTTCTTGTGTGGCAGCTGGGGGAGGAGGTGAGGCCACACTTCTGGGCAAAGCACTTGGGTTCCAGATCAAGTTTGGGACTTTACCACTCACTGTTTAGGTAACAATTTCAGTGTCTTTGGAAGCAAAACTGGATTAACATCATCTGCATTAGCTGTTTAACAGTGTGATTGTGAGGAGAAAAATGATATGATATATTTTGAAAGCAGTTAGTAAACATGAAACCCTTTATGGTGTGTCATTATAATTTGTCTTTCATGGTTTGGTTCCCTTGTAACTGAGAATTAAGAATTAACAACTGATTATGATTACTAACTCATTATGTAGAGGCTTTTTCTTTCTAGTACATTTATAGAATAGCCAAAAGTTAATACCTGAAATACTGAAACTTGCTGAACCAGTCTCAGCCCTTGTTTACAGTTGCTATTGTAATGGTAACCACTCTACCTTTCCTTGTTTGAACCCATAAACACCATAAACTCCTTATACTCAGGGAGAGAGATTTTTAGGCCCATAGACCATCTGATCTCCTGCTATGGCTTAGCAATAAATCCTTTCTCCCTTTGAAATCCCAGTATTGCAGGAACTGGACATTGTAGTGAATCAGGCTGAGAACCCCCACTTTTGCTTAGTAACATCACTGTTTCACTCTGTGGCACTGCCTGCCTCTCACATCTCCCTTCATTTAATTGAAGCCGGTTCACATTTGGTTTCTGTCACTTGCAACCACAGGAGACTGTCCAGTATGGTGGTGGTATGACCAGGTGTGTGTGGCTGGATGGTAGAGACGGGGCTGTCATGGCCTCTTGCTTAGAAATAGAGCAGGGAGGTGTGTGGGGCTGAGAGATAAGAACACAAGATTTTTTGTTTGTTTTTTTAGGAGGTGCCAGGGATTGAACTCAGGACCTTGTGCATAGGAAGAAGGTACTCAAACACTGAGCTTTATCTGCTTCCCACGATAAGTTTTTTTTATATCTGTATTTATGCTGACAGCAATCAGAAGTTTTCTGGGTCAGAGGCAGACTGATTACTCACATACCTCTTTGCCAATCCCCCATGCCCCATTTTTCCTTGGAGTGAGGCAATGAAGGCAGATGCCATTCTGTACTATATACAAGGTCTGTACTTCAAGAGAGAGACCCCAAAATGGTGAATTTTGGAACTTCCATTGGAAATACCACACAGCCACCCCCTACCCTGGAGAAAGAGAGAAACCCTATCTTTCTAGGTAAATCAACCCTCCTGGTGAGGAAAGGGATTGTGTAGATTGTATGTGAATGGACATAATGAGTGTAAATGAGTATAAATGAATGGCTGAAGGTAGAGAAAGCTGCAAATCTACATTTTGCTTGCCAGAACTTGGGCAGTGAGACTGATAGAGATCTGCAGTGTGACCCTGATGTTTTTGGCCAAGGAAACTGTATGGTGAGGCTATTTACTAGGGTAGCATATATGGGAGGAAACTAGGAGGATAGGTTTTTTTTTTTTGGGTGGGGGCGGTGTATAGGAGTCACAGAATGATATGTGATGATTACATCTTGGGAAAAATTGAGCTTTAGAGGCTTGAGGGTTTGAAAGTCACAGCAGATCTGGGCTGCAGGTTTGGATGTGGGAGCTCTTAGCCATAGTGGGAGATAGCTGTGGGTATGATAAAAAAGGCTAGTGTGGACAGAGGACAGAACCCTGCATATATCCATCCATTTGCAGGCTTCCAAAAGGCAGCTGTGGTCAGAGCAGAGTTAAGCCCCTTTTCACATCTCATAGGCACATTCCATTTAGCCTGGGGACTGTTGTTTAACATGCAGGACCTCCCCACCTGCAAATCTAGGGCACAGCTGCTGACTTGTCCTAGAAAGAGGAAGGAAATCCACCATCCCCAGGGCTCCAACAGAAGGTGCTACCAAACCATAAGTTGTCTCCAGTGCTTCTAAAACCATGGCTTACAATCCCAACATCAGAATCAGATGGGGAATGTTTCAAATCAAACCAAACCAATCCAAACCCAAAACAACTGCCCAGGTCCCAGCTCACCCTCAGAAATTCTGCTTCCATCAGTTGTGATCAGTTTTTTTTTGAGCTAGCAGGTGAGCCTAATGAAATCCAGATTTTGAGTAAAGCTGTTATGAATTTCCAAGCACATGATTTTCACAGGAGCAATGAAATGACAGGATGACAAAAGCCCTGGTGCGTTTTACAAAATTTTGGTTCCTGAGCATCTGCTCTAACACTCTGCCTCATAAGCCATGTCCAGATCAGAATGTAAGGAGGCTGCACTTCACTGAGTCCACTGGCTACTTCAACACCTGGCAAAACTTATCCTACTTGTGCAAAGGAGAGATTACCCAGCTGAAGCTTGTACAAATGAGAGGAGTGGAAGAGAGAGGAGATCCCATTGTTCTGTCTACCATTTTCCTAAAATGTAGCTGAGAAGCAGCTAATATAAACAAAATAAAACTCTGTTACATCATAGCATAAGATTAGGGAACTACGATATAAAAAGAATAATTAAGAGGAATAACATATTATTTACATATTATTTACATCATAACTTACAGTTTACAAGGAACTTTCATATTCCTTATGTAATCTGAACTCTACCTGCCACAAAAGGCAGGCGGAGTCTGCACCATCACCCCTTTCTAGAGCCATGAAAGTCAGCAGACATCAGCATTCCTCACCAGAGACAGGCCTGAAATAGGGTGCTTTCCAGAACCCTAGAATGTTAATAAACAGTGTGGCTTATGATGTGTTCTGCTCTAATGATGGAATATTTACTTTCCACACATTGTGAACATGTGGCAGGAGGTGGGGAAGTGGCCAGGGGAGGTAGCCACCTCTTGGCTCTGTGGCCCAGGGTCAGGGGAGGGACCCTCCCGTCCTGGGACCTCTCCCCACCTGTGTGGGGAGGTCGTACCAGGCCTGCTGTTTCCTTTCCTGTGGGTGAATTCAGGTTGCCTCAGGTCTAAGCCTTCCTGATCCTCCTACTGAGGTGCAAACAATATTATACAAACTATTAACCACTTTATGAGTGCCTGAATAACAGTATTAAACAAGTTCCAACAGTGTGAAATAATGACAGAAACATTCAATGGGTATTTTCATGTATATTTTTGTTCACAGCTTTGAAAATAGTTTTCAGGGGGAAAAGTCTTGCAATTTTCTTTTCATCTAAAAAAGGTAGACCTTTCCAATACTGATTATGTCAACCATTCCCCTCCCCCTCAGCTGTGCCACCTTCTACTAATCCATGGCAGATGCCACCCCCCCATTACTATACTCATTTTTATCCCCCCATCCTGCAAAGACAGAGGCAAGAAACCATATATAGTATATATACTTGTGTGCACCTGATTTTAATTAGCCATGTCAATTTCCTTTTCTGTTCTGGTTCCATTTTTAAAAAATATTTTAAACTTTTATTATAGTAAAATATATACTTGAAATTTTCCATTTTAACCATGTTCAAAGGTACAATTCAGTGGTTTGGTTACATTCACAATATTGTGCTACCCTCACCATCAACCATTACCTCCAACTTGTTATCATCTCAGAGACTCTGCACCCATGAGGCAGTGATTCCCCCTTCCCTCACCTCCCAGCCCTTGGTAACCTGTAATCTACTATCTGTCTCTATGAATCTGCTTCTTCCAGGTATTTCATATAAGCTCTGGACTCATTATGGTTGGTGCTTGGTGTGGTTTTGCATTTTACCTGTGTCAGTCAACACAAGCTAAATTTCCAGTAGAAGTTAAGTGCTGCTGCGATGCCCCTGATGTGGGGCTATACCTTAGGGCACATTCACTCACATTCATGAATTCCTCCCATGTCTTGTGGGCAGACCTGGACCCAGAGAAAGGATGTGGGTTCTCCCTGGACACACTGCCTATCTCACACTCTCTGAGCTGCTCCTAAATCCTGGGGGAAAATTCACCTACATTTTTCTGTCCTAATTAAGGGTTTCTATGTGAGGCTTCAGAAAAGCATGAGACCAGGTTCTGGAGTCAGACCTTTGTTCAGATACTGTTGCTCCTTGTAGCCAATAGTGTGTTGGTGTTGGTTTATGAGAGGACTTAAAATTTCAGGGATTTTGCATTTTCCCAGAGGAACAAACCAGTTTACAAACATCATCAATATCTTGTTTGGAATTCATAAATAATATCAAACTGCTATACCTCCCTATAAAGGAGACTTCTTAGGCATCTGCTTTTAAAAATCTAGAGAAATAGCTATCAAGTGCCAGCTCTGGAAAGATGGTGGTGGGGTGGGGTGGTGCACAAGATTGGGTAAGACTCAGGTGGAGGTGGGTGAGGTGAACACTGATGTTTATGTGGGGAATAAGAATACATATGAGTCTCAAAATCTTCTGAGCCAGGTACAATTATTCCCTTTTGTGTGGCTAACTAAGATGAGGCTTGTTGGTTAAGTAATGGAGGTCCCTCAGCTGGAACCAGTGATGTGCAGTTTTCTATGGTGCTGATGAGGTTTTAAACATGTCTTCTTGTGATGAGATATATAATCCAAACCCAAAGATTAAATATTCTCAAAGTAATGCTTTAAGTTTTTATTTCAACTTGATAATAATTAGAACTCTGAAGGCTTGCCACAGTTTTATTTGCTGATAGAAGACAGGAGTCACCTGGGTCAGAGACAATAACCTTTATTACTCACAGGACAGCAAGCAGCATAAGCATCAGCATATTTGTGTCAGTTCTCCTTGCCCTCAAGTCCCACAGAAGGGCACAGGTGGATGGTTCCATATACAGTGGGGTGTATTACAGGAGTGGAACCCCAAGCTCAGGGGAACAAATCTTTTATAATGGGAAGTAAGAATGACTACTTACTGCTCCAGAGGGAGACATTGTCTCTATTTCCAAAGCTGTTTGCTATAAAAAGATCCCTGAAAAGACAGTACAAAATAAGGGGCTGTAAATGCCTTGCTTGCAAGACACATAGAGAAATGAGTGACATGCAGAATTGTCTCCTAATAGTATGTCTTATATCTACAAGCCCATTAGAATCTTCTTGAAGTCAACAATCATGTCATCCTTTTTCTCTTATCCTCATCTGTAGTGGGCTGAATGTTGGCCCCCAAAATATATATTTCCATGTCCTAACATCAGAAAACAGTGATGTTACTTTATTTGGGAAAAGGGTCTTTGATAATGTAATTAACTTGAAGGTCTTGAGATGAGCTCATCCTGGATTACCTGCATGTGCCCTAAATCCAATCACAGGTGTCCTTATAACAGTGAGACAGACATAGAGCAACACAGGGGAATAGGCCAGGTGGAGATGGAGGCAGAGATTGAAGTGATGCAGCCCAAGCCAAGGAATGCCCAGAACCACCAGAAGCTGGAAGACACAAGGACAGGTCCTCCCCTCAAGCCTCCAGAGGGAGCAGAGTACTTTCCACACCTTGCTTTTGGACTCCTGGACTCCTGACCTCCAGAACAGTGAGATAATAACTTTCTTCTGTTTTAAGTCACCAAGTTTGTGTAATTTGTTACAATACTAGGAAACTAATGCAACATAATACTTACCATGGTACTGGCCAATAACTATTTGCAGGTGCAAATCATGAAGAGCTCTGGTTAAAGAAAACTTGAAGAAAGTGTTAAATCTTACTTTTCTCATGGTTGGTAAGCCATCCACAAGAAAGTAAATAATAAATGCAATGAGACACACTGACTTGGTGCATATTTCCATACTTATGGTAGAGGGGTGGCTAAGGTAGATTGAAAGAACACTGGACTAGATGGCAGAAGGTCAAGGAGCATCCAAGTTTCAGCCCCTGCTAACTGTGACTTTGCAAGTCACTGGACCCCTTAGAGTTAATGAGACAATTTTATGTATTCTACCTAAATCGTGGTTTTTGTGAAACTATTCATCTGATACAAGAGGTGGTGCCAGAGACTGTTTTTGAAAATTTTCAAGCACAACATAGATGCACAGAATTACTTCAGCCTAAACATCAAGCTAAGTATGGCAGAGCTTACATTCCAGTGAAAAAGACAGTTGGCTTATCACTGTTTGTTTTCAGCCTTGTTGAACTCCAAACTTCCAAATGATCTTGTCTTATGGGACAGATATGACTTGGTACCATTGCTGGTACAAGGTTCCTGGAGGAGATGATCTCAGAAAATTTTAAATAAAAGAAAGTGAAGCAGGATAGAATAGGGACTTAAGGAAGAAGGGGACGGAGAAACTAATAAACCACACTAAAGAAAGTGAAGCAATTGCCTGCTGACTTACATCAGCCTGCTGAGTCATACATGCAATATCAGAAGGGGCAACTTGCTGCACAAACATCCTGCAGCTCATAGCACACAGCACACACCCAGTGGCTGCATTATCAGAAGGCAGCCAGGAACATCATTACATGGCAGGAGAGAGGGAAGGGGCAAGAGGGATGTCACCACTACCTACCTACCTTTTAGATAACCTCATGCCTCATGGACAATGACCAGAGACCAAGCACCACTGGTCAGCATTCCCTGCATAGTTTGTGGACAGCAGACAGAAGCCAAGCACCACTGGACAGCAATCCTTATACTGCTAAGCAAATGAAATCACTCAATAGAGTTCTCCTGCTTTGTCTCAAATATGTCAATCATTGCAGACCATGGAGTGCTGTACCCCCAAAAACAAGGGACCCCAGGCCAGAAATTCACATTTGTCTCCCTTGAGAATGCCCACCTTCATCTCTCTGAAGGTGTACTTCTGTTCTCTTGCCATGTTTGGGGGTATATTTCTGTTCTATTAACCCCCAATAAATTCTCTGCTTGTTTAATTAATTTGTGGCTCATCCTTGAAATCATTCTGATGACAAAGCCAAGAACCTAGATCCTGACCATCATCTCAGATAACAAAAGGATTCTTGGATCTTGGGCCAAGAGCAGGATTCTCTGATAGGAAGTCAGAGGATAGAGAATGATACCCAAAGTCTTTTTTTTTTTTTAAGTGCATAATTGGTAGGGAAAAGATCCATGGATGGAATTGAATTGAGAGGTGATATGACCAGGGATAATTTGATGAAGAGATTCAGAATCAAATGTGAATAATTTGAATCCACTGCAGATGCACCAGTGAGAGTAATTATGTTGACAAAGATGTAGGTGAGAAGAAGGGATTTTAACAACAGTGTTTTGAACCATCCATAAAGAAGAGAGTTTGAAGGCAAAACTGCCAGTTAGTGTGTTTGATTTTGCATGAGAAATGATTACAAATCATCCCAAGGGCCCCTAGAGAGGAAGGGGAAAAATGCACAAAAAGCCCATTTTAACAGTACATTAGGTGAAGGAAGGACTGGAAGATTATTCAGAGGTTCCATGCCATGGGGATGTTGAAAATGGATAATCAGATGATCTAGGGGGAAATTTGTTGGGTGCTCAAGTGTAGTTACTGAGCTTTTAAAAAATACAATGAAATATGATTACATTGTAAATGAATTCCTCGCATGTATCAGGCCAGCCTTTGAATTTTTCATGTTTCTTTTACTGTGCAGGTCAAATTGGTTCTTTTGACAAATAACCAACAAAATTCAAGAATGTAGTGTCCCAGGTAAGCAATGTTTTCTTGAGTTGAGTATTTATTCTGTACTTACTCTGTAAGTGAGGAGGAGGAAGAAATAAATGTTTATTCAATATATGCCAAGTATCAAAAAAGATTTTCTTATATATTACTTCTTATTAACCTGCACACCGGCTCTGTCATGTGGATATTTTTATTCCCATTTTTAATTTTAGGAATCTGAGTCTCAAAGAGATTATGTAACTTACCCAAAATCAGTCTTAGAGGATGATGGCAGCACTCACAGTGCTGTGTTGCAATTGCATGTTTAATTTTTGTGTGTGTGTGCCTGGACAGAATTTTTTTCACTGTTAACATTTTAGTGAAATTGTCTTTTGACATATGTTGAAAAACATATTTCAGTTGTTTATTGATGTTTTAAAAGATGCTTTAGATTACATAAATGTTACTTCAGAAATATAGAAGATGCCCATATATCCCACCTCCTATCCCCAACATTAACAAAATCTATCATTAGTGTGGTATGTTTGTTACATTTGAGGAACACATATTGAAGATTTGTACTAAGTGTACAGTATAGTTTACACTTTGCCCTACACAATTTTATAGGTATTGACAAAGTATATATTCTCCTATATCCATCATTGCAATGTCACAAGACAATTCCAATGTCCAAAAAATGCCCCATTATTACTCTTATTTTTCCACCTCTCTCCCCTCAAACCTCTGGTGGCCAATGCCTTCTTATCAATGATACAAGTTCTTCCATTGATAGAATAATAATAGTTCTACTTTAGTCCATGGTTGCTTTCCCCTCTTATGTTTATTCATTCCTCAATCTTGAGGATTTGGGGATTGTGATGCCCAGCCTGTCTCCAATTGAGATGGGGCTTAGATCACATGGGGCAGATGGATGCAACTGTGTTGCTTACAGTTGCAGACACTCTCCACTTCCTGGGAAGGGTATTGTCTACCATCACCCTTTTGTTAGTTTTCCTGGGTGAGATCAATGAACAGGAAAGCAGTTGTTGCAACTCTGCTGAGATTCAGGGCTCAAGTGGCAAATAAACAGACTGAAGATTTAAGTCTCTGAGACATATGTTTAACAAGTGTAGAGCTAATTATAGGTTCAAATACAAGGGGCAGAAGAGCCATGTGTAGAGAAATTATAAATGACTCTGTTAACCCATTGTAACACTGTTATAACAATGTAACACTTACATTGGGGAGAATATATTCCAAAATAAGGCCCACTGACAGGGTGCTGAATTCCTGAGATAGTCTGCCCTGTATATAGAATGTAGATTTCTCCAGAGCCCTCAGGAACCCTACTGTTTGGGGTACTGTTTACTGTGGCAGTCAATGAGATCCTGCTGAGACATGCATAAGCGTAACTTCTGGAATTACCGCCTGACTCACTTTTAAATCTCCTAGCCTTACAAACTCATTTGTACTTAATATCTCCCCCTTTTGTTCAGGTTCTTCTTTCCATATACATCACTAGTCAGTGCTTGGTAATAATCCCTCAGTTCCAGGGAGATTCATTTCCAGGAGTCATGTTACATGGGGCGGGGGGGGGGGGGGGGGGGGGAAGGTAGTATGTTTATATGCAGAGTTTGGCTTAGAGATAGGCCAATTTGAGCAACAAGGAGGATTTCAAGAGGTAACTCTTAGGAAATATATAATAGTAGGCTAAGTTTCAATTTCACAAGAAAAGTTCATAAATAAAACCATCAATATCAAGGGCCTGGCATAATAGTCTGTCCTCCTTCACTAGGCACTGCCCATGTACTCAGGGGATTCTTGCTGCTCTATTAGAGAATGTATCACGTCTTTCCAGGATAGGAATTCAATATTCTTTTAGTTATTGTGTGGGTCTCCATCCACTGAGACAATGCCCCATGACAGTTGAACACATACATATGCTATAGAGGCATGCCTCAGGTGCACCCATTCCCACATGTCTCCCCATCATTGACACCCTGCACCAGTGATCCTCTCCTGCCACAGTTGTGAGCCTTCTGTGATCCAAAACCTCCCCAAAAACAATACCAAAAAATATTAAACACATAAAAATCATAATAAAATAAAATAATAAATAACAAATGAAATACAAAAATTAAAAATCTATAAAAATAAAATAATTTTTTTCATTGTGGCTTTTATCACCATAAGATCTGGTATCTTTTTTTTTTTTTTTTTTTTACTTTTTATAAGACACTCACCTAAACATCCCTACTATCTACTTTGCCAACAGAATCCATTTTCCTAAATATGACCTACATTTTCTCCTGGCGTTTCTTACAGTTCAAGGAGGCACTCTGACTCAGTTCTGACAAGATCAAAAGTCATGCCTTCTGGGTGCCATCTGGGAAATTTTTATGACATGATTTATTCAGTGAATTGCAGCAACCATCATCAGATCACTTGGCAGAGGGAGAGATGTGAAGAGCCCATCCCTGATGCTATCACAGAGCCACTGAGTCAACCCGGTGAGCCACCCTCCTGCATGAGAAAAACTACCTCCTGGAAGTCCTTTGTGTTTGGTGTTCCATTGCTTGCTGCTGAGATTACTCTACCCCATCTCCCTGCAGAGAGAAGGGCCCTGCCCATGGGTCTCTACCCAGTAGATCAGGTAGCCTGACTAGGCTGGCATGACCATGAAGTGGCCCAGAATGAAAGAACCAACCAAAAGAGGGTCAGAAAACCAAATTAGATTCTGTCTTTCAGGAATTCAAACTGGAGATAAAGAGAAATGCTTGTTATTTAGCAGAGGTAGGAGAAATAGAAGAGAAAAAGAGAGAGAACAGCTGAGTCATGGTCAAGGCAGAGCCTATACATTCCTGTGAATTCCACCTAGAGGCTCCCAGTGCCCCAGGAAGGGCAAGATAATCAGAGGGGAGTTGATGGTATGGGCCAGATATGCTTATTCATTCCGTGAGTCTCAGAAATCTTCTATGGAGTCAATCTGAGGCCTCAGCTCCTCATTCAATGGAATTCTGCTGTTTAGATCTTCTGTTCTAAGTTTTATTTTAGTTTTGGGGCACAGTAAGAGTATTAATAAGAGTATTATGGGGGCATATTTGGGACATTGGATTTGTTCTGTATGACATTGCAGTGATAGATACAAGCCATTATATATTTTGTCATAACTTAAAAAATTATTTGGGACAAAGTGTAAACTATAATGTAAACTGTAGTTCATGGTTAATAGCAATGCTTCAATATAGGTTCATCAATTGTAATAAATGTACCACACTAATGAGGGATATTGTTAATGTGGGAAAGTGTGGGTAGTTGGAGTGAGGTATTTGGGAATCCCTTATATTTTCATGTAACATTTATGTAATCTAAAGCTTCTTTAAAAATAAAAAAAAAATAATTAAAAAGAGAGTAAAGGCAAGATGCTGAGAGGCGAGAAATATCAGATGATAAGATAGGAAATATAGGTTGAGACTAAAGCATAATGGACTTTAAATGTCAAGATGAGAAAAGTTGGCTGTTAATTAGTAGAATTTCTGATCCACTCAAATTTTTTGAGCAGAGGGATGATATGATTAAATGTGAACCCTAGAAGATCAATTTGGAAAAATTGTATAAAATGAACTGAAAAGTTGTTACTCAAAGTTTGTTTATGAAAATGAGATTGTAGAGAAACTGACTAAAAAAAACAGCCATTCACTACATGTGGATATTGAGCCCTTGAAATGTGCCTAATCTCAAATAAGATATACTGTTATTGCAAAGTACACACTGGATTTCCAAAACTTGGTTTGAAACTTGATTTCAAAAGTTTGGTTTGCTAATTTTTACATAGATTACATAGTGAAATAATAGTTTGGATATATTGAGTCAGTTAAAACATTATTAAAATGGAAAAAAAGAGTGTTGATTAGATAAGTCTGTTTGTGTTTGCTCCTTGTGCCTTGCTTGACCAATGTCCACACATGCATTTCTTCAGGTGAACAAGGTGAGAAGGCCTGCATTGGTTTCTGGAGCTGCCTGAAGGCCGTGGATTCTAGGAAATACCCTGGGATCTCATTGATGCCGAGGCTTGTATACCCTAGGCTTAGCGCTCAGGCAGCCCAGAGTCACCTGGGCCCTCCTCTTTACTTTCCAGACTGTCCAATTCCTGCCATACCCTTTAAATAGACCAATCTATTCTTAATCTTGAGGCTTCCAGGGCACTTGTCACCCCAGTTACCCCCAGGCAGCCTCTGCCCCAGTTGTGGAGGTCTCTTAGCCTGTGCAACTTCCATTCTCTCTGGCCCCATGGGTCCTGGTAGTAGTTCCTCACTTTCCTTGCTGTCATAAGTAGCTGCAGAGGATGCCCCACCAAACTGATGTCAGCTAAGACAAGTCTTGCAAATAAAGAAGCCAGCTTAGCAGCTTGTCTGCCTCTTTTACTAACACCATTCTCCTTTATTCTCTTCAGAGCAGTGCCTGATGTGCAAAAGTATAAAATAAATGCTTGTTCACTGAGTCATGAGTGAAATAGCAGAGCTGGACATTGTAGCTTGATACCCGCAGGGAATTAAAGGAAGATGAGACATGGTTTTCCCTCTAGAAGTTTAATTTTGCTATGGTGGTGCGGCATGCAATTGACATAAATTATACTGTGGACATCAAAATGTACACACCAGTTGGCAAGTATGGAAGGCATTGGGGAAGAGGTTGGATTTGAGCGGGTCCTAAGAGGCTGGTATACATTGGGTCTTTGGGCAGGAGAGGAGAGGGGAAGCTAACTCCAACTGAAAGCTCCAGGATCTGAGATCTGAGACCAAAGTCTGAGGCTCAGCCTGGTGGTCCAAGGGAGGAGGCCAGTAGGAAGTGAAGACACCAGGCTGATGATTCTGAGGGTTGGGGAAGGCTCTGAACAAGATGACAATAATATAAAGATAAAATCACCTTTTCAATCAGAGCAGCAGTTTTGATAGTTTAATTGGCAATTTAAAAAAATAATAGAAAATGTAATCCTTTACTTGAGTAAAAGGAATTATTTCATTATAATTAATGGTGAATGGCTTAGGAAGTATCTTTTTTTCTGTTTTAACTATACGAGTTAACAATGTGGCTGTGCAAAAAAATATTACTATTTTCAATTTAGAAGTGCACCCAATATTCATAATGAAATTTTATGTACATTATTTATATAATATATATTTTCGTATATTTTTTCAACCAGTATGTCTGATTACATAATTCCTACAATTATGCATTGTGTTTTAGCTTGCACTTCGTTTTTTGAAAATTATTTGTGAGAAGCAAACTCATGGAAAAATCTTTCATAGTTCAAGCACAGCTCCAGGATTTTCATAAATATTTTAGAAGAAAATTCCAGAAGCACTGCTTCAAAGCAGAATAATTTTTGAGACACTGCTTGTTCAACTATATGCAACTCTTAGCAAAACCTTGAAAACCACACCTACTATTGAGAAAATATACAGATGGAGTGAAAAAATGAATTACTATTTAAATATTAAGAAATTCAAAGTTTAAATTCTCCCCTTCTCCACTATTTGCAGTATGTTTTCATTTTCCTCCCCCAACCCCACACATGTCTGGTCTTGAAAACTGTGATGTTTGAAAATTATTGCTGTGGGAAATTAGACCTTTTAATAAAAAGAATTTTATTAAAAATACCCCAGAAGATGTTCATCTCAATAATACCTTCCAGAAGCTTTTAGGGAGAATAGACATTTGAGACAACCATTCTAAGACTGCTCCTGCCTGTGTGTGTATGACTCTCTTAATGACAATAGCTGGAAATATTAACCAGTTTCCATTTTGTTTAATGGAACATAAGATTATTTGTTGACTCTAAGTTGGTTTAGTGTTTTAATGAGCACTATATTTATCTAGAAATGTATACTTTGTCATTAGTATCCCAAATTGAATTACATATTAATTCAGGAAATGAGATGAAAATTATAAAAGGAATCCACCTAAACAAAATCAAGCAAATATTGACTTAAGAGTTGAAAGAATAGCATCATGAAATGTACTCAGACAATGCTTTGCCATAACAGAGAGCAAAGACACTCCATTCTAGAGAAATTTCCATGAAAATATCCAGTAATTAATGAAATGAGGAAACCCTGTGTGACCAGAAACACTGAGAGAGTCTAATAAGAAAAAACCAAGACAACATAGGATTCCAATAAACACAAGATACCGTGGTGACATAGAATCATCAGTCTTAAAGGGATATTACAGATAAATGTTATTACTTGTAAGAACCTGTATTTAACTGAGTTCAAATGTTCACTAATGCATATTTTTCGTAGAAATACTTAAACATACCATTCTTTCTATTCATAAAAGCCAGTTTAAGAGAAATATACATGCTGTTTCCTACGTCAATCTTCCCTCTTCTAAGCACTCATGACTTCATGTTCTGTTTCTCACCTGCTGTCTCAGAGAAAAGACTTTCATCCTTCAGGAATCACAAAATCCATCGTTTTAGTGAAAAAAATGTGATGAAGTAATGCTTATGGTAGTTTAGGAAGAAGTACATGAATCATTTTGTGTACAAATATTTCATAAAATGTGCAAAATGCTCTCTAGTAATAAAAGTCTCTAGAACATGTAGGTGAGTATAAAAAATATACATTACTAAAATATTTTAACTTGGTGAAAAATATGTTTCCTCCATTTAAATTAGAATTGGGAGAAAAGTGGCAAAGTGGCAAAACAAGAAAAACAAGCAAATGACACAACTGTCAACTGTTAGAACAAATTTATGAAAAAAGCTAGACTGAATGGACTTGGGCAGAGAAAGGAATAGATTCCCCATACTAGAAAAAATGTATGAAGGTGGCCTGAAGGTAAAAGAAGTGATTAACGTGGAGTGAACAGGAAAATGGAGAGATTATCATGAAATTTAAACAAAAACAAAAAAATGATTTAGAAACTTTGCTTGCTTGTAAAAACACTTTCCAGATAAATCCCACAAGCCCTCTGTTATTTATATATGCTTTATATATATATTTTTTTTCTAACAATAATCTTTTTTTTATTTTTTAAAAGATACTTAGATTACATAAATGTTGCCCAAAAATTATAGGGATTCCCATAAGCCCCACCTCCCACTCCTCCCACAACCTCCCACATAAACATCCTTCATTAGTGTAGCACATCACCTGCAATAGAAAAACACATCTTTGGGCTTTGCCACTAAGCATGAACCATCGTTCATATTGTAGACCATAGTTCACATTGTAGACCACACTCTGCTTTTTTGATTAAACTCTCCTATGCCAACATTCTAAGTTGATATACTAATTTTCTTCTGTTTTACTTGAGAAAAGCCCATTCCTCCTTCAGGTTTCATAAAACCTGGGCCCTCATTGGTGATAGTATTTGTAAAGTAAAAACAGTACAGGAGAAAAAATAAGTGCCCTATAGATAGTTTGATGAAAGGGAATATGAAGAATAAGAGTAACTTAAGCATAACCATCTTTTCTTAGTTTCCTAATTTGAATGGAGATAAAATGAAGCAATAAAAGATCTAGTAATAAAAATATTGCCTCTAGTAGTAGAAGTTTAAAGAATCACTCAAACAATTATGATCCACCCATGAATCTTAGAGACAGCTTAGAGAAATATAAACCAATGTTGAAAGCATAGCTTTGGAGTTAAAGGACTGCCCTAGAAAAATGAACTCCAGCCTTGGGGAAGTAGACATGCTATCTTCTCTCTTACATGACCCTCCTTCCATCGTGACCTGTCTTGCTCATTTCCACTTCGTCCCCTTAAATAATGCCCTTTCCTTTCAAAGCTAGAAACAACTGTGTTTTCATTGAAGGAGACAATAAAAGTAAATCCATAATAAGACAAAAGTACTTATGTAAATGAATTCCTTAGTTAAAATGTGTATAACAATTGTAATTGTAAAGTTAAATATTCTTTCATCTAAATTATATACTGAAGAAGAAACTATGTCCCATTTATCAAAAATATGAGAAAACAAGACCAAGATAATGGGTGATTTGAATATAGAATAGGATAAGGGAACTACCTGTTCTCACAGATAAACAAATTGTACATTTTAGGAACCTCTCTATAAAAGTGTACCTAGTTGCAGTTACCAGAACCCACCGACAGACCAGCAACACTGCACTGAGGGAGGATTTAAATCACAAAACATGGCAACTTAGAACATTTGTTCATGATAGGACTCTCTCAAAGTTCTGATACCAGGATTACATCATTACTGAGGACAATTATGGGGAGAGTAGGGCTGTACAGATCAAATAATCCTATTTTCTTACCCCAGAACCATGATGTACTCTACTGCTACTATTCTCATTGTATGTTATGTAAATGTCACCTTGGATATCAACAGAAATTTGGAGTCAGAGTTTGGCTGCAGAAGTAGGTTCAAAAAAGGGGTGACAGGGAGGTCCTGTGCAGTATCAGAGGATGATCCTTGTCAGGGCCTCACATCCCTCCAAGTCAAATCTCATGAGCCCTTTCTTTGCTTTCTCATGTGTAGTAGTTTGGTATTATTTATGAATTCCAAAAATAGATATTGGATTATGTTTGTAAACTGGCATGTTTGCACATTAGATTGTATTGAATTCAGAAGTTTCACTTTTACATGATTAAATAACAATTAAGTCTTTGATTGGGCCATGTCAGTAGGACATTGAGTCCCTGCCCCTTTGGTGGGCAAGGACTCACAGATAAAAGTACACAGCAGGTAAGAGGAGTTGTTGGAGTGCTGATGCTGGAATTTTTAGCTGGAGCCTGAGAAACAAGCATACAGAGGAGAAAAGCAACTAAGCCCAGAGACAATCAAGCCCTGCAGAGAGAGACAGATCTGGTTACCTGATACTCTACAACTGGCCTTCTGGAGAGAGCAGGGCATTTAAGCCCAGAGAGAAACAAGCCCTGGGAAAAGAGGAACCCAGGAAGTGTGAAACCTCATAGACAGCAGCAGCCATCTTGCTCCAACACATGGCAATAGACTTTGGTGAGGGAAGTAACTTACACTTTATGGCCTGGTAACTGTAAGCTTCTACTTCAAATAAATACCCTTTATAAAAACCAACCTTTTTCTGGCATTTTGCATCAGCAACCCTTTGGCTGACTAATACATCATGTAACTGGCTTCCTTTGAAAGAAGAAGAACAGTCCTGTGTCTCTTAAGCCTGAAAAGCTTTCTCCCTCCTTCCCTCTACTCCTAGGTCTTCTTACCACTTGATAGATAATGTTCTCTAAGGTATGACTGAATTTCCTTAAGTGACCTCAGGATTCTGCAGTGTGCACTAGAAATCCCTCAATGTAGATAGTTTGCTACCACCCAAAGGGAAAATCACAGTACTTAGGGAAAATGACAGTACTTAAGACCTGATCCCTCAGTAATTGCTAGTAGAGGAGACAAGAAGGCACTGCAGAAAATTCTTCATGAAGATGAGTCTGTGTGTTGATGAATGACTGTGAAGGCTCAGACATCTAGATGAGACATGGCATGAGCTGATAAATCCTGAGGTTTTCTTAGAGAATGTCCAAGGATTTTGGTGTGAATTGTCATGGTGTCAAACTGGGAATGGAGTCATTTTACCAAAGGAACAGAGATTCTAGGGCTATGCTTAATGAAACAGCACATATAAGGGCAGGGCAAGATGGACTTTCCTGGACCTCATTTGCCCTCTGGATTTTCCTCAAGTCCTGCTCTTGACCTTCTAGAAGATAAGGGAGTTGCACCATAAAATGAAAAGAATGTACTGTGAAAACTAAAATCCCAATGAACATGACATCCCATTCCCAATTCTATATGATAATCATTGGCAAACATTTTCTCAGGAAACATATTGATACGTTCTAAGTAAATTTCATATATAAACTATATATATATATATATATATATATATATATATATGTATATATGTATATATATATATAAGATATATACATATTCAATGTGTGTATATGCATAAAAGGCTTATCAATATTAGGGTGATTAAAGGAGGTGATTAGGCAGTTTGAGGAAGAGAGGTACCATGGCAGCCTTCTGGAAAAACAGGTCAGCATCCTAGTACACTAATCTATTAGGAACTTGGTCCTGTTTTCTTTCATATCTGTTAATAAGATTTATATTTATTACTGAAGTTTTGATGGAGCAAGAATATAATTGACAAAATAATAGGTCATTATCATTTAAACACATTTTTCTATAGTATAGCATTGACTGTGTATAATAACCCATCTTACCAAGAATCATCATAGGAATATGAAGGTCCTGGATGATTCACCTTTTCTTCCTGATCTGACCCAGGGTCACTTGAGGGAATTCAGGTGGTGTCTACTCAGATTTCATAAGCCCTGATATTTTCACTCACATTTCTGCTGTCTTGGGAGGGATGACTGGAAGGCTAGCCTCAGCTGGTCCTGTCAACCAGACATGTGCTAATGGCCACTGCAGCATGATGTCCTCAGGATGATCAGACTCCTTACATGAGGCTCAGGAATCTGAAAAATAGTGATCCAAGAGACATGAAGTGGAAGTTGCCAGTTTCTCAACTTCTAAATTATAAACCAGGATTGTGAATTTTGCTTCCTCTTCTATTGTTCACAGAAGACACAGAGCCCACTCAGTTTCAAGCGGAGTAGACACAACTTCCCACCTCTACAGGAGGTTAATCTTCATGACAAATATACTCAGCCAAGACCCTAATTTTCTCTAGTGATGGCACCAATTTGCCACCACCTGGGACTCTAAGAGCATAGGCCTAACTGGAATTGAATTAATTACTGTGGTCGTAATTTGTCTCATCTGACACATGTGCATGCAAGACAGCATCACCCAAAACCCCACTGTGGTTCTCAGAGCCACTAAATGTACCAGGACCTGTGGGCTGAGCTGTGACCCCATGCACATCACTGTGGATGTACATGTTTAAAAGGATCCTCACTGCCCATGTTTCACACTAGCCTGGACTGCTTAATCACCACCAGGGGTGTGGGGGTGTAAGTTCTGGATAGTTGTATCATAGATGACTTTGTATTTTCTCCCCTAATCCTTCCAGTTCTTTCCCCCACTCCAAATAGCAGCATCCCTAAATACTTAAAGCTGCAAGTCCCTGTGACTGGTGACTGATCAGTGAATCTTGCACTATGATGCTAACCTGTTTTTCCAGAGGCCTGACATGACATCTGTCTTCCCCAAACTGTCTAATCACCTCCTATAATCACCCCAATATCAATGAGCATTTCCTGCCTTGCAGAAAACATCTGCTCCTTTAGGAACTTTTTCCTGTCCTTTTGGGTTGTGAGCATTCCCTTCATTCCTTAGAAAACAGCTCCCTTTCCCCTGCTGCACATTGACATGCTTCATAAAATAATCCTCTGGTATTGAATGCAGATGTCAAGCCTGATCTGTACCATCTCTTCTCCTGCCACCAAGTGTAAGGACAAGGCCAGGGATAGGCTTGGAACCATCTCATCTTCCCACTACCAATGATGAGGACCCCATGTAAGCCCCATAAATAAATGCTCATTACTCAATTAGATAGACTTGTGCAAGTCTTTCTTTGGTCTGATGTATCCCTACTGGTTTGGCAGGAAGAGGTACTTATGTCCCTTGCAAGATGGCATATGGTTTAAGTTTATCTGCCAGTCCTCCCCAGGCATGATCCCTGCAGCAGGACAAGGGGGCTTAAGGGAGATTTGTTAAGCCTCCCATTGTTTCTTTTGAGACAAAAGGCTGCTTGAGCAACTAGGACACCATGTTCTGCTACCATACAGGTGAGGCCATCCCAAACTGATACAAGGTATGGAATGGGTTTTATTGACATGTTTCCTGTCAATAGAAGAGACATATTTAACAGAAGCAGAGTAAGTATAGGAGTTTGTGGGTTTTGGGAGTTGCCATCTAGAAGTGCAGCTATGATTTATAGTCAGTAACCAATTACTTCAATTAGACAAGGATAAGGGAAAGATATTCCAAGGAAAACTGGAGCTACTGGAGGCTGGCACATATCTGCATACTCAACAGCCCATTTGTTTGTGTGTAGCTGCCATGGTGGCAGCCTAGTCAAGGAAGACTTTGGATGAGCTTTGTGAAGCAAGAAGATTAAGCTTAAGATGTAAACATAAAATGTTTACTAGTTACCCAGAGAGAGAGATCTTTTTCAATAAGCAAAATGACAGTTGAAGTTTTTTCCATAGGCCTTAAGACATGAGCTGCCAATGGGTGAGCTCTAGATTTGCAATACCATACATGTTTTTCTTCCATGGGAGCAGGCCATAGTGCCAATTATATTTATTTAGGTTTTATTTACATTACTTTGGCAATTATTGCTTCACTTGGTATATTTTTCACACAGCATACTGAGCACTGTTGGTTTTTGAGAGAACAGAAATGTAGGCTCTAGTGTTTCACTAGCCTCGTGCATAGAATCCTCCAACACTATGAAACAGAGTCAGTTTGGAGGCAATGTACACTGTAGATTTAGTGTTATTGAGCTACTGCTGACTGGCAGAGTTGTAAGAGCCTGAAAGAGCAATGTGTTTCCCTTTACTTTAGGAGCATGCCTAGGAGATGTGGCAGATACTTTTATTGTTTTAGGGGTTGCAGTGACCCTATTAGCTGATAATTTAAAAGGAGAGACACCACACACATGGTACTACAGCCTGGTTTAAATTCCTAAGGGATTTTGACAACACTGAAGTCCTTAGGAGTTGACAATGATTAGAGATTGATAATCCATGTTCTGTAACTTTAAGTATAATATGTATATAAAATATATAAAATGTATACTATTTATATATGAACCCAAAAGGTATAGATGTACATCTGTTACTGTGAATGTCTGAATGAGTAAATATAGCCTACTGTGAATTTGATCCCCACTAGTCCACTGGCCCTCAGCCAGCCTTGTTGAATCAGCTGCCTAAAGTGGAGGTGTGGCCTGGAGACTAGGGCATTCATTGTCATGAGAGAGACATTTCGGTCTTTTCCCTAATTAAAAAAAGTCAGTTTGCTATTATTCATTTTTTATCCACTACAAAAGGAATTGTCACAGAATTGTCTCTAAATATATACATTCATACATGCATGCATACATTCCTAACAAGAAATTAAAGATCTTTCAAGTGGTTCTGTTTAACTCTTCTGGGTATTTTCTGTGCATGTAAATGTGTGGATGAATCCTTTGGAAGAGTCTTCACATGGGAAAGAATCCATCATGCATTATAAAACCCATAAAACACCAAGACAGGTCAAATATATTTATGGAGATGTGTGTATTATACTTTTCTGTTTTTCTTCATGAATTAATTCAGTTAAAAACCCTCAAAACTGATTTGTCTAGCTGTCCCTTTCATAGATGTGCCTCTTGAGAAAATACATATGAAAAAATAAAATACAATGATGGATGTACGGTAACAGAATACCTGAAAATCATTTGTTTGTTCCCTGTTTCTAGGATACAAATGAGAGAAATATATGTAAATTGGAAGTAATGAGATGCAAACCTCCTTTGATGCCAAACTCCATTTCCTGTGGTCAAGAACATTCTGTTGCAGCAATGAAGTATGAAAACTAGGTTCAACTGGTTGGCTGTATCAGTGCAAAAGGAGTCCCTGGCTGTCCTCACTTCAACTTGCTTAATTTACATAGTAAATTCCCAAGCACGGATGGAGTTACCCACTCCTTTTTTGATCATGCAATATATGTGCAAGCATCATTTCCTGAACAGACTAATCATCCAATTATATACCTAGATATGTATGTTTATCCATATGCATAAAAGCTAATGCATAATCAAAGCAAATTCTTTTCAAATTGAAAGGTTAAAAAAGTGATTACTCCTTATGTAAACTATTGCTGAACTAAATGCCTGCCAATAGTTAAATCTTCAATGTAATACGGGATATTATCATTATTATTAAGTAAGTTTAGCCCCAGTCAATGGGAACTGCAAATAGCCTGTTACTAGACAGAAACCTGGATCCCAAAATTCAGGATGGGACAAAGCTGCCCAATGGGAGGCCTGGGCTGTTCAGTTTCCCAGCAAGTAAATAAAGGTGTAAGTGCCACAGTGAGTTTAATTTCAGCACCCCAAAGCTTAGGTTGGAAATTAGAAAATCACAGAGTATCCCACCACCCACCTTCCTCTAGGTTTAAAATGCTGATCAAAACCAAGCCCTAACTTGCCACCACAAGTGCCCATTTTACACACACTCTGGCCATGACATCTATGGGGGTCCCCCAAGACTGGATCCTCCACCACAGGTGCCCATTTTTTCCTAACCTCACACTGAGGATGGGGCTCTCCCACAGCTCTGCAGGATCATCTGACCCTACCTAGATGCCTCAGTCTCCCCCTGGGAACCACTCTGCCCACTGTGCCAGCCTTGAACTCTACCCAGCGGAGACCCCTGGCCAGGACATGATCCCAAGCCATGGTCAAAGGACCCACCCTGATAGTCTGATGGGGGACTGAGCTTAAACAGCCTGGACCAGTCTCCAAAGCTGGCACCAGCCTCCTAGAGGGAGCCACCAATTACTAGACTGGACCTTGTCTCAGGCAATGCAGGGGTGGTTTCTAGGCAACCTTGGGTAGTCAGAGAGACAGCAGGCTGAGCCAATGGCTGCTTAGGCCAGTGGGCTGTTGGTGCCCAGACCAATAGGGAACATGGTTGGTCTGTTATTAGGTGGAAACTGTAAGTGAAAAATAGAAAAGAAGAGTTAGACAAATGGATTTCCTTTTACTCTGCACAGGCAGGTATCTGTCCACTTCTCCACCCCAGCTTTGCACCAAGTGGGAAAGACAAGACAGAGACTGTGAACTTGTAGATGCAGGAATAGGTGAAGTGGAGGCTGACAAGCCCACTGAAAGTGGGGCCCCAAAGAAAGCCTGTAGACTGAGACCATTTCCTGCTGCCCCTCTTAATTCCAAAAATGCTAGTGGTCAGCCTCAGTACACCCAGGTAGGAGTCTGGGGGATCCTTTGTGGAGATCTGAAGCTGCCAAGGAAAGCACCTCAGACCCATGTGAGTCCTCAGCCAGTGACTCCCCAGGAGCCCTGAGAGACAGAAACCTCACCCAGACACACAGAGCGCCACTCAGCTGTTCCCCTCAAGCACCAGGGATGTGAAAGGGTGGCCAGGACCACCAGATATTTGAGGACAGACTTTGGCCTGAAAGGTGGACAACAAAACTCTCACTAAAGAGAGGGAAGGGAAGCACACACAGAGGCATCAGTAGCCTGTAGGGCTCTGCAGAACAAGACATAGACTTGAACCCTTCTGTCTCCACCACTCTCACCACACCCCCACCCCAGTGCAGCAATAAACATTCACATCTGAAAGAATCCCAGTCAGTGTTTCCACCTGTTCTTCCTACTATACTTCCCCCCCCACATCACAGCCACTGTTCTTTTAAATTAAAATTAAACTTTACCCTTGTGACAGTATTTGCCCTCCAGCCCTCTGGCCACCATTCTCTCACTGCATTTAGTCTACTCAGGCCTCTGGTTGATTCTCAAACACAACCCTCTCTCATCCACTTCATAGCCATTGGGTGGCCCGTGCCTTCATCCTGCAGTGCTTATCCCCAGGTTGGTGCATTGCTCATGTGTCCCTCTTTACAGGGGATTCCCTGATTTCTTGTCCCAAGCCCACATTCCCACACCCATCACTCCAGCCTTTCCTGTGCATTCTGCTCCTTTACTTTATCCTCACATGACATCCTCTGTGCTCTCTTTATTTCCCTGTTCAGTATCTACCTCCCTGCAGATATAAACTCCATGAAGACACAACATTCTATCTCATCCTTACCATTCTATACATAGGTCCAAGCTCTTTTTTGAGGAGAAATCATTTGCCTTCTTACAATGACTGTTCTTTCCTTTGTCTTATTTTCCCACCCAATATCCTCAAAGTGTCACTTCCTGCTTTCCTTACACCATCACCATCACTAATAATCCCCAGTTGGTGCTCATTGTCTATAGAAGGAGTGTCATTTCTGACTATTGATTTTGGGGATACCAGCTATTTCTGAGGGAGGGAAACCCCTGCTTCTCCCTCACCTTTCCTGTGAGGTGTGTCAGATGGTGAGGGAGAGGCATGATGAGTGGGATGTGGAGATTTCTACAAATTGTCCAAGGAAGATTTCTTCATGGTCAGAAATCTCACATGGCAGAGAAAGAAAGTCATCTATATGTGAACTTGCCAATTTTGTTTTTTAACCTTTCTTATTTTAGAATATAAATATTAAATAATATAAAGTTCTCTCTAAGAATACTTTATACCACAAAGTATTAATTTTTGTAATGTTTTAACTAATATGTATTTAGGTAAAAAATAAAGTTGAATTTACTTAGGAGTTATGACTATTAGGATTTCAACTGTTTAAAAATATTGTTGCTGTTTAAATACCTCTTATGGCTAAACAGTATATATATATATATATATATATATATATATATATATATTTATATATATACATATACATATATATATATATAAATACAATATTTATAAAATATAGATAGAGTAATAAAGTAGAAATAGATCTACTTTATTTAATTTAAGATTACTTAAGATATAAATAAGCTATAAATAAAACAGAAAATACAGTTTTGGGATATGTAGTTTGATTAAGTTTCAGTTTGAGTAAAGGTTTAATTAGGACTTTCTTTGACTACTACTGGGACATTATTCAAACTTTCTTTGAAAGAAAGAAATTCCCATCTTTCCTTTTGTTTTTCTAGAAGTTGATAGTCTTGTCATCTAAAAGAGAGAACTGTGTGTGACTCTGTCCAGGATGAGAAGATGGAGGAATTCCAATCAATGGAGAGGGCCCCATTGGATCCACTGGCCTCCAGGATGTTCAGAGGGAGGCTGGGTGGGTGAACATGACCTGGAGTCTCTGGAGGCCTGAGTGGAGGGAAGGTGACAGCACTGCTTTGACTCCCAGACCCAGCCCTGGGGGAAAGACCGTCAGAGGGTGGATGGGCCCACACATTGTTTGGAAATGGCCTTGTGCTGTGGTTGTTCTCATGATCCCTTTGAAAGACTTCAGTGTATCTAGCAACTCCATTATCACCTCTTTTAGTTTGGAGCCTTTGGTCCTCTATTCCTTTAGTTTATGAGCCAGTGAAGTTAATCTCATCAACATCTCTTTCAATCTCTTTGCGTTTCTGTAGGTATCTACAAGACTGGGTATTGTTAAAGTATCTTTCTTTAGCCTGGCATCTAAAGATGGCACAGCCTCTGTAAAACTCTGAGCAAACTAATCCTGTTAAGGAGCTGGCATTACACGTCAATTAATGCAGCAAGTGTGTCAGCAGGTTGCTTTTCTTGTCTTATATAAATCTGGCTTCTTCTAACAGACTGGACAAGTCTTAACAGCAATAAGGAATCCACCAGTAAGCTGATGATAGGTGGAGGCTGTGGAATGTGAGGCCTGGACTCATGTCTTTTAACACCAGCTCCATCACAACTTCTTGCAGATTCTCAATGATTAGCCCAAAATTAGGCATGAGGTTCACATCCCCTTTATGACACAGTAGCCACCCATGTGCTCTGCCCAGTAACTATGGATCTGTCAGCCACAACAAACCACAGAGAACTCCCCAGGATTCCACTTAGAACACACAGGAACTAGCAGCTTGGTTAGGTCATCACTGAGAGGGTCTGGGGAAAAGTGGAGGAGGGGAGACTTGGAAAATAAACCTTCCTTTTCTCCATTACATTCTAATGATCATTCTTCTCTCTTTTTAATTTTTTAAGTGATGTAAAATTAAAATGCAGTAAAATATGCCAATCTTAACTGAATGACTGTTGAATTTTAAAACTTTCACTCCCTCATACCCCACAGCATCCAAATACCTTATCAAGATATGAATCATTAATTTCCATTAGTTTAGAAAATAACTCCTGTACCTTCAATCAATAACCAAACCCCTCCATATACATGCAGCCTCTGTTCTGATTTCTATCCCCACACATCATTTTTGCCACTTCATGTAATTCCTAAAAATGAAATAAATCAGAATATACTCTTTGGTGCATGTTTGTTAGCTCAAAATAATATTTTGAAAGTTGTTATTGCTGCTGAGAGAATCAGCACTTCTCTCTGATTTTATCACTGAGTTCTTTGGCATTGAATATGTTACAAAATGTTTATCTATTTTCTTCATGGTGAATTTTTCTGTTGCTTCAAATTTGGAAACTTAAGAAAATAGTCATGAATTTCCATGTAAAAGTCCTTTTTATAAACACATGTTTTCATTTACCCTAGATGACTACATAGCAGTAGAAAAGCTTCACCATATTGCAGGTGTATGTGAATATTTTTAAGCAGCTATCGAGGTATTATTGACATGATGTAAAATTCATAAAATTAAATATACATTTTTTTTGTAAATGCATAGTTATGTAACCCTCACCACAATCCAATTTTAGAACATTTCCATTATCCCCACATTTTCCTCTTCTAATTTATTCCATCAGCTACATTTGACACAGTCATTCTCACCTACTGTGAATCTGTTAGTTTCTGGTTCACTACATTCTCCTGTTTCTTTGTTATTCATCTGACATCACTGCCCTTTCCACTCTGCCTCTCTGCTGGGTTCTCTGATTCTCCAAAGCCTCTCAGCCTAAGTGGTTCCTCAGGCTCAGTCCTTGGGCTCCTTTCCTTCTTCAGCACCATGTTCCCTCACTGGAGCACCTTGGCTTTAAACACCATCTACACTGCCATGTAGTTCTGCACTTATCTATCTGTCTCATTTCATTCTGCACAGTCCTGATAGACACACAGCTGATTTATGATACCTCCGTGTGGATGTCTAACATGCCAACATGGAACTATGGACTGCTCCCAGGAACTTGCTCCTCCTCTGGCTCCATGCTCAGGAACTCCACCTGACAGAGGTTCTGGTAACTGCTTTGTTGTTTCAATAACAAAGCTGTAGCTTTCCCTCCACCCCACATTCATCCCATCAGCATACCCTGTGTGCCATCATCAGAACAATTCCACATCTGCCCCCTTCTCTTTGCCTCTACCTTCCTTCCCTGCTTATCACCACCTATGACAGGAGGACTGTAGTATTCTCCTTCTTGCCCCTTTTAAGTGCATGGGGAAATGTGCACTTTGCTGTTCTGTATGTTGGACATTACATTAAATTTATTATTCATGGTGATCAAATATTCATTAACTTCATTATATTTTCTCTGCTTATTCTATCAATTGCTGAGAGTTATTTTAAAAATCCTCAAATCTGTGACATTGTACTTCTGTCACTTTTCATAATCAATGCTATTCTTTGTGTACAAATTTTAAAATGCTCTGTTTCTAGAGCTGATGACAGCCTAACTCTGTGATGAAACTGAAAGCCACTGAGTGTACACTTTGGAGACTGGATCATAAGGTAAAATGTATATTTAATTTTATAAAATATAAACAAAAACTTTCCAAAATTTGTAAAACTTTACATTCCCAACAACTGTATTTGAGTTATGTTTCCTCCTCATCCTTCCAAGTATTAGATATAGAAGTTGTCTTTTTTTACCATTGTAATTTGTTTAAACTGGCATACAATTTTTCTTTTAGTTTTTATTTAACTGGTGATTAATAATAATGAACACTTTTCCATTTACTTGTTGACCATTAATAAATCTTTTTTATAATGTCTAATATGTTTACCCATTTTTAAACTGGGTTATAGATATAGCTTCTTTTTTAGATTTTTATGTTGTGAATTTGTCTCCATTTCTTCATTCAATCTCCAATGTTTTCCTTTGGAAATTTCATTGTTTTAAACTATGTTTTATTCTATGGTCCAACTAAATAATTTTTGTAAGTTTATTCCTTGTCGTTCTCTTCTGTTTCCTGATTTAATTTTATGATTTTAGACCAATAATATGCTATTCTGATAACTGAGGCTTGGAAATATACTGTGTTAGTATTCCAACTTTGTTCTTTTGCAATGTTGCTTTGGGTGTTGTAGGTACATTGAATTACCAAGCAAATGTTAGAATTCAATTGGGAATACCTACCTCTTCAAATGGTATTATTTTGAATCTTTTTTTTTTTTTTTTTTTTTTTATGTACCAGGGCATGGGATTGAATCTACCCAGGACCTCATATGTGGGTATGTGGGAAGCTGGCAGTCAACCACAGAATGACACATTGACTCCCCTGAGTTGGTTTTTTCATTTGTTTGCTTGTTGTTTGTTTATATGTTATTAAGAGGCACCAGGAATTGAACCAGGATCTTCCACTTGGGAAGCATGAGCTCAACTGCTTGAGCTGCACCTGCTCCCTTATTTTGAATCTTTACTTGAACATGTGGGGAATTGCATCTTTAAAAAATGCTGTTTTCCACTATATGTATATATTATCTCTCTTATTTATTTGTGTTTACTTTCATTTCTCTCATCAATATTTCTTTTTTTTTTACAGTGTAGAGGTATTATATCTTTTGTTCAATTTATTATTATTTTATATTTTCCATACTATTGCAGTACAAATAGTGATTTTTTTATCAATTGTTTGCTTCTATTATTCAATTTATATTTTATATACTGATGTTTACATCCTGAAATGTTTGTAAATCCACTTATTAGAGCTCATATTTTTGTTTCTTTTTTAGAAAATTTCCCTTTAGGGTATCATGTGTCTTTGAATATAAAAAAATAAAAGTAAATGCTTATTCCTTTTCTTCTTTTTCTAGGGTTCAGGTAATGATCTGATACTTCTCTGGGAGGCACAGAATCAAATCTATCTACTGTTGGGGCTAGGGTAGGAAAGCATCCTTCCTTAGGAAGTACTGTAGGTGGGGTGGTGGGTGGTAAAAGCAAAAGATGTCTTCTCTTAGGGTACAGACAGAAACCCTACGCAGCTAGTCCTAAACAAAAAACTTCTGCCACTGAGAAAAGGATAGAATCAAAACTATCTGGCTCTGGGTACATTCTTGGGTCCAAGATCCTTCAATGGCACAAAGCAAAATTGTGTTACCACTAGGGAGGGGCATAGATATCTATGGATATCTCAACCAAGATATCCATAGATAGAAACAAATTAGACTCAAGGGATTAGGTGGGTGGGAGGGAAGAGAAAATTAATGAAGACACAGCCCCACAGACTAGGCACACAGAACCCTCACAAGGTTTAGGAGAAAGCAGGAAAATGAAGATCAGTTCCTGCTGCCACTCAGAGCTTTGGTCTAATTTTCCTGTACATTTGTATGTAAAGAAATGTTGTATTCTACCTTGGACATTGTGAATATTATGCTATGGAGATGTCTGAATTTTCCTCTTTGTATTGATTTGTTTTTACACTTAGCAGGAAATTATTCTAGCTTCACTCAAAATGGAAACTGTTTTGGGGTAGTAGTAAAATATTTTTCATATTTTTAGCCTTGTCTAGGCTAATGGCTTCTGTCCTAGACCTACAGCATTCAGGGTTAGAATATTGGACAGTGATTTTACACAGAATATGTATCTCCCTTTTCCTGCCTGTTTCCTTTCTGGGACTGATCCTTGATTTCCCTGTAGCTTTAGTACTACAAACTCTGTCTTCTTATTCATTAGTTCAGAAGGACAATGGATTACATATGATATTTCTATATGAAAGATGCAATGTGGTCCTGCCCTCAAGATAAAAGCCATAAAAATGGGAATGTCATCCTATTGTCTCTCTGCAGTATTTTCCCATAATTTTTTTTCAATAAATTAGTCATTAACTATGGGGTGGTATTTCTGATAAAAACTATCTTGGCCATTAGCAAAAGAAGATGGGAGATCTTATTTTGTGCCCTAAGTAAATTGCCTGGGGGTGGGAGACATTAGAGAAAATGCAAAATGGTACTATTGTTACAGTGGGAGCAAGACAGGAATTACTAGGGAGAGGTCCAAAGATTGGGGGCCAAGTAAGGTTGAGGGCAGGTCCAAGCAAGGAAAAAAAATTGAGGGCCCAGAGGGTAGCATTATTAGTGCTGTTGGCATGTAAGAATCTTTGGGTAGGAATGTCAGCCCATTCACTGAGATCACCTGGCCAGGTGATCATTTCTTCTGATTGGGGAGCACATACCCAGGAAGAGAAGATGTTATATATGTCAACCACCTTTTGAGTTATGTTGAAAAAAGGGTGTTTTGAGCTAGCCTGAACTTTGGAGAGATTTGGAGTAAGATTAATTAAAAGAAGAGTTTTCAAGATTGTCATGTTAGTAGCTAAACAAATTGTATCCACCAAGGGAGAGAGAATACAGTAGTTATAAACATAGACACTATAAGAAGGAAACAATACCAGCACGGGTTTCTGCAGGGTTCAGGCTGCAAGGGCGTTGCTATTAGGTACTTAGATTTTGCTTTTTGAAGAGATGTTTTAGACCATCAGTAGAAGTTTGATATTGTTTATGAATTCCAAAAATAGATATTGGATTATGTTTGTAAACTGGTTTGTTCCTCTGGGCATATTACATTGTATTAATTTAAGAGGTTTCACTTTTACTTGATTAAATTATGATTAGGGTTTGACTGGGCCATGTCAGTAGAGGGCAGGGGCTCACAAAGAAAACTAAACATCAAAGGAGAGAGTCAGAGTTTTAATGCTAGAGCTTCGGGAAGTAAACACTCAGGAGAAGAACACAGAGGAATAGAGACAGGTCCATAGACACGGTAGGGGGCCCAGGAAGAGAGAAAGCCTGATAATCTGCAGCTGACTGGAGCTGAGACTAGAGAGAAATGAGCCCCAGGAGAAAGACGAGACTTATCCCAGCCTACAGTTGATATTGGAAGAAGCTGGGACCATGGAGCCTTAAGGGGAAGAGGAAGAGGAAGACTGAACCCTTGCAGACATCAGCAGCCATCTCGCTCCAACACGTGGCAACAGACTTCAGTGATGGAGGTAACTTATGCTTTATGACCTGGTAACTGTAAGCTTCTACCCCAAATAAATATCCTTTATAAAAGCCAGCAGATTTCTGGTATTTTGCATCAGCACCCCTTTGGCCAACTAATATACCATCCAGTGCTTGGTCCTTGAATGTCTAAACAAACGTCTCTAGTGTGTTTGTATTTTCTTGGGCAGTGGGCTTCACGTAAGAAAGTGCATCCAGCTGGCAATTCCTTTAACTTTAACAGCTGTGGGAGTAAGCAGACTCACAGAGTAAGGTCCCTTCCATTTTGGCTCTAATTGAGAGTGAGGCCTGTTCTCTTCCCAGGCTTTGATTAAATCTGTTTTCCCTTAAGTTTGGGCAAGTCATGATTGGGGGTAAGAAGAATTTTGTTCCTGAGCTCATCCTTGATGATTTGTTGAGTTTTTCCTAGGTTTACAATATATTAGCTAGTACTTGGTTTCCTGATCTAGTACTAGATCATGGGTGAGAAAATGCTGCCCATTGACCATTTTGAAGGGGCTAAACTGAAGTGAGACTTTCGGAGCTATACACAGCTTTAGCAAAGCCACGGGTAGATTGGTGACCAAATGTGAAGCAGATTCCTGGCAAAGTTTGGCTAGAATTTTGTTTCAGTGTTTGGTTGGTTCTTTCTACTTTCCCTGAGGATTGGGGTCTCCAGGAACCATGAAAATGGTATTTCATTCTGAGGGTAGTTGATAGACCCTGGGTTAATTTTCCTAGTAAATACTGGCCCATTGTCACTTTTGAGGGACATAGGCAGTCTGAACCTGGGGACAATTTCCTTTAGGAGGGCCTTAGCTACTTCATTTGCTGTTTCCCTTCTAGTAGGAAATGCTTCTACCCATACAGTAAAGGTATCTGCTAGCACTAAGAGATATTTATATCCCTGGCACAATGGCATATGAGTAAAATCTATCTGCCAGTCCTCCCCAGGGTATGATCCCCACAGCTGGACAGGTAGGGTTAAGGGAGGAGATTTGTAAGCTTTCTGTTGTTTGGGTCATTAATTGCACTTAAGGAACAGCTTTTGGTAGCCTCATTGACTGTTTTTGCCTTGTCCTGAACCTCAAAAATCCTTTTGGCTAAGCAGGTCAGGACATCCCTCCCTCCATGAGTGGCTTGGTGGATTCCGTGGAGGACTTTCCACTGCACTGCTCCCAGCAGGTAGCCTTAAACTTCCTTAACAAGCCACTCACTAGCTAGCTGCTTTAGTTTGCTCATACTGAGTATACTCTGGAGACTTAGACAGTTAGACAAGTTCTGGGATGAAGGCCAGAAAAGAGACTAGGGTTTGCACTGCAGTTTTAGCTGTTGCATCTGCTCTGGCAGTTTCCCCTAGCTACTGAGGTGTCTGCTTTTTGGTGCCCTGGGCAATACATAACTGCTATTTCTTGGGGCAATAGAACAGCCTCTAGTAAGTTTAGGACTTCCTGCTGGTGCTTAATTGGTAACCCATTGTTAGAAAGCAGTCTCTGTCCATCCACACAGCAGAATGGGCCTGGAGGATGAGGAAAACATACTGTGTTTGGAGTCTGTAAATGTTGACTCTTTTCCCAGCTGCTAGTATTAAGCCTTGGGTTAGGGCAATTAGCTCTGCCCTTCTGGGCTGAGGTCCCAGGGGGAAGGGCTTGGGCTTCTATAGTTTTAAATAGAGATTTATCAGACTTGTTGGATGGAGGAGAGGGTTACCAGAGATTATCTCCTGGCTGGATCACCAGAAATATGCTGCCAGAATTTGTGTCCAGGTTCTTGGTTACAACATAAGAAAGAATTCAGAGATACACCACCATAAAGTTAGAAAAGAGTTTAATAAAGATAAAGTACACACTCAGAAATGAGGGTGGGTGTGATCAAGGTAGATATGCACATTCTGCCCTGGAGTTCCCTGCTTTATGGGCTACAGGTCTCTAGGCTTTGTGCTGATTGGTGTATTTAAGAAAAATTGAGGGAAATTCATTGGGTGGTTTCATTCACTTAGGGGCTTAAAAGTTGCTGTCCAGTGGTGATTGGCTTCTGGCTGCTGTCCACAAGCTCTGTAGGGTGTTTTGTCCAGCAGTGATTGACCTTTGGCCACTGTCCATGAGGCATGAGGTAATATGAAAGGAGGTGGGTGGTGGTGGTGGTGCCCCTCCTGCCCCTTCTCTTTTTCCTGCCATGTGATGATGTTGCTACTTGTCTTTGGATAATGCAGCTGCTGGGTGTGTGCTGTAAGTTGCCCCATGATAACTTGCTTGTGGAATCAGCAGGCTGATGCAAGTCAGCAGGCTCTTGACTCAGCCTCTCTTACCAATGTGTTGTTAATATGGCTAATAGGGTTTTCTGCCCTTCCTCCTTAGGTCCATTTTCTATCCTCCTTCATTATTAAGAGTCTTGCTTATTTACATATGTATAGGTTTATTCTTTTGGGGGTACTTTGAGCTTTTGGTTTCTGAATTTATAGATTTCATCAAATTACCAATAAGTTTTGCCATTAAGTTTTAAAAAATATTTTATGACTGTTACTCCTATCCACTTGGAATTCAGATTAATATATTCACAATCAGCTGTGAATTTGTGAAAATTGTTTACCAATTTTCTCAAATTACTTCTTTTTCATTCCTGTTTTCCTCTTCTATAGTTTCTATAGCTCAGTATTCTAGTTCATTTTTTTTCCTGCCATGTCTAATCTACTCTCATACTTATCCAGTGAAATTTTCATGTCAGATATTATATTCAGCTCTGGAAACTAAACTTAATTATTTATTGTGATTTCTATTTTTGTTTTTTTGTTTGTTTGCTTGTTTTCCTTTTTACCTATAAATCCTTAAATATATTTCTGTGTTTTAAATTCCTTGACTGCTAATCCAATCCACCTTTTTATTCCAAGGTCTATTACTTATGATTAATTTTCTCATGATTATGGGTAACATTTTCTTGCTTCCTAAACTTTCAGAAAATATATTTCTCTGGATTCTGGACATTGTGAAAATTATGCTGTCAAATGTCCTTATTTTTAAGATATTTCTTCAACAAATATTGAGTTTTGTTTTGGCAGGCAATTTGTTTACTTGCAAACTAACTTAATCCTTTTGAGTGCTATTTCTGAAATCTGTTTGAGTACGGGTTTTGAATTTTTTCAAGTAGGATGGTTTAACTTTACTCCCTTTGGTTGTTTTCACTAAATGCCCTAAATATTTCACCAACTGCTCTATGGTCATTTTTGTCTTACAGATTTTTCACAGTTGTCCTAGGCATGGCCTTATGATGTTTCACCCAAATGTGTAGGGCTAAGGGATCAACCAAGACCACAAATAAGCACCATGCAGTTTTCTTAGTCACTTCATTTTGCTAGCTCTCTGGACTCCAGTCCTTGACTACATATTCCAGCTGCATCAGTCTTTGATATAATGATTTTTGTCTTCATGTCAACATCATGATTGATGTGTTCCCCTTATGCCTCATCAACAGTCTCTGTCAGGGACTAGCAAATATCTCCCTTCTTTCACAGATCATTCCCACATATTGCAAGTTGTCTATGTCTATGTCTATAATTTGTTAAATATGTTGCCCATAATCATGTATTTCCCCAAAGGGTATGATTAATCAAAGTGTTCTGAAGAGTTGACAAAAACATGAAGCAAATTATAGGGAATTCATGGATTTAGGAAAATGTAGTAGAAACAATAATAAAAATATATTTGAATTCATTAAAAGAGTGAATTTCCTAAAACATACATGGTTAATGTGACTAGGCCACTACTAAACTGTTTCTTCCTGCAGATGTGGAAGATAAGAAATCATTATAAGGAAGCAATATGTGCACTCAGACAATCACCCAGTGTATGCAAACAAAACTGCCAGTTGGTTTTCTGTACTTTCAATTTACATGTAGCATGGGATTTGATGCAATTCTGTTAGAAATATGGTTTACATTCAATGTTTATATTTATTAAATTAATTTTTTTTGGGGGGGAATGATATACTCTGATTATTATGTTACACATTAGAAATAAAATGGTTATCAAAAGTGTTTGGAGGAATCGGATATGGCTCTAGTAGTTGGGCACCTGCCTGCAACATGGGAGGTCCCAGGTTCAGTTCCTGATGCCTTCTAAAAAAGATGAGCAAAACAACAAGCTGATGCAATGGGCTGGCACAGTGAGTTGACACGACAAGATGATACAATAATGAAACACAATGAGAGGCACAACAAGCAGGGAATAGAGGTGGCTAAAGAGATTGGGTGCCTACCTCTTCCATGGGAGGTCCCTGGTTCAGTTCCTAGTGCCTCCTAAAAAAAATACAAGCACACAATGAACAGACACAGAGAGCAGACAGTGAATGCAAACAACAATGGAAGCAGGGAGAAATAAAAAAAATAAAACTTTTTAAAAAATGTTTAGACATTCATTTTTAGAAATGTCTGTTTTAAAGAAAAACTTGCATGCTTATTCAACCATCACTGTAATATCAGGATCTATTTTAATTTATTAATAGATTTCCTGTTTAAAGACACATGTTCTCACTTGATCATATGTTGAATATGTTTTGTTGGAAGCTGTACATTGTGAAATTTATATTAATGAGTGTTGGATTTGTTCATTAAGGTGTGTTAAATTTGTAAAAGAAAGATAAGCTGTCTTTTTTGACAATTGGTTTTAAGCTATATCATATCGGTATGGTCTACAGTAGGTATTAACTCTGAGTTCACTACCAGATGACTGGAGTGTTCAACAAGGACTCTGGTTATTTGCAATTCTAATGTCTACCTGGCCTCTCTTACCTTGAATTGTTCAGCTTACAATTGCATGGTTATTCTTTCCTGTGTACTTTGACAATAAGAATGCATATTCAGTATTCATCCACTGAGGGGTAAGCATAATTACCCACTCCCCCTCTTCCTCCCTGTTGATTAGAACTGTTGATTAGAAAAGACAGGCTGAACTTGCCAGCAGCCCAGTCCTTGAAGATGAGAGCAAGGATGTGGTAAGAATATTCTGAGAATCACATGCACAAGCATATTTCTGTAGCATTTCTGTAGCTGTTCTGGTCATTGTCCACCCCGCTCCCCAATACCATTATAAACTCCTACCATTCAAGGGCAGGTATGGGAAATTCCAGGGGCACCATCAAGTCCTATAACTATCAAAGGCATGGCTACTCCTGCTGGCCTCCCGGGGGGTTTCTTTGGAATATCAAAACATTTGGTCAACATTCCTGGGCTTTACCTCCTGTGTTACATCCACAAACACAAGTCAGCTTATTTGAGATTCTTTTCTGAATACCACCTTCCTCAATATACTCTGTTTGACATATTGCATTTCCACTGCCTTCCCAAGCCCAATACTGTCTCCTCATTTCAACAAGCCTGTTGTTATCTTCTTGGAATGCCCTACATTCCAGAAAGTACCTCAGGCAGGTAGCCAGACTTGTCATGGGGTCTTCATCCTTGCTTCCTGTCTCTTAGAAATCACAGTTCTGTTCTGCTGTTGGTCAATGTCCAAACTTTTGTTTCCTATATTTTGTACAATTTTGCATTTGTTTATGGTGGGAGGGTAAGTCTGGTCCTAGTTGCTACATCATGGAGGTGAGAATAACTCTGAGAGCATTTTGACTAGAGATGCTTATATTCCTATCTATTTAAGATAGGAAGTGAAATTTTCTTTAGAAGACAGCAGTCTTTCAGTCCACCCTATGAATATTGTATTTGGTGATTAGTTGCTTATACTAAAAAGTAGGAGTATCTAGGGGGGAAGGGATTTACAAAGATTTAATTGGTTTCCATTATGATGGGAAGAAAGAGCCTGAACCATGGGAGGAAAAAATAAGATTTCAGTACAGTTTATGATAATTTTTTTATCACCATTCTATGCTATATATGTACAAACTTCTTGAAATAAATGTTTTTACATTAAATTTTGCTGAAGCCAGTGAATGAATTTCCTATCTAGTTTAACCAACTAAATATGTTAATTTAAAAATGAAAATGCTAAATACATCATGAGACAGACAGTTTTTAAGTTATTTGATCATTTTCCCTTATCTCATATCCTATTTGTTTTAAAAATGATTAAGAATGCAGGAATGACAGTGGAAGTAGCAGAGTAGGAAGCTCCAAAGGTCTGCTCCTCCACAGAAGCACTGAAAAAAAATAAGCAATAGTGTCAGCATCAAATTTGTTGGAACTCTGTAAGATAGACAAAGGTTTGCAGCAAACACAAAAATGCTGAATCAAGAAAACAGCACCTTAACCACAAGAGGAAGGTCTTCTGCTGTTTAAATGAACTTTGCCACACCGCTCACTGGCACATAATGGTCTCAACATTGTCAGCCTTCATTACCATGTGGGTACCTGATTCTAGTGGGTTTAGAACAAACATTTTCCCAAGGAACTGTGTCTGTCTATTTGGACCTGTTTGGACATTTTCCTAAACATTGACACCAAGTGCTTACCATTGTTTTAAATAAATTGAAACAATGTCATGATAGAAAAGGGGCAGAGATAATCCATCCCTTCCCCCCGCCCCCCCAAAAAAAAGAAAGAAATGAACAAACTGCTAACTTCTGTGACAAAATGCTATGACATATTTGGGGCATATAATAGACAAAGAGTCTGGGGGACAAAGATGTGGGTGTATCAATCCATTAATAATATTTTATTTTTAGTTCTTTTTTTCTGAGTTCCCATGTATTTTATCTCTTGCATTTAAACTTATCATTATTATTTCATTTTCCTATTAATTGTATTTGGTTATTATATGGGCTTCATCTTCAAGGAAGGTTTAGATCACAGAAGGGTTACAATGGGGGCTGTAGAGGGCCGTTGATGGGGGGTGTCTGGGATGGGGGATTCATGGGAGTAAGTTCATCTGAATATACATGAAAGATATATAAAACTGTTCAAATGATTGAGGGATGGGGCATGGTCACGGTGGGTAGACAATCACTCAGTAATTGAGGGAATACTGAATTCCCAGCTTGGAGAGCTCTGTCACATTCTCCAAGGGAGCAGCAACAGTCCCCTGAGTGCAGGGGCAGTGTCTGGCAAAAGAAGATGGCCCACAGTTAGGTTCTTGTTATTGATGACTAGCGTTATGAGTCTTTGGTCTTGTAATTGAAACTTGGCCTACTGTTATGTGGTGCCTAAGGGTTGCCATTTGAGAGCCTCCTTGTTCCTCAAATGTGGCCTCTCTCTAAGCCAAACTCAGCATATGAATGCATTACCTTCCCCCCAACATGGGACATGACTCTCAGGGATGAGCCTCCCTGGCAACAAAGGATTAATACCAAGTGCCAACTGGAAACACGACTGGAAAAAAACACCTTGAATAAAAGGGGAAAAAGGTAAAGACAAATGAGTTCATGTGGCTAAGAGACTTCAAAGAGAGTCGGGAAGTCATCCTAGAGGTAATGCTTACACACTCCTCAGTAGGATCTAACAGAGCACTCACTCCACACAGAGGGCTCCTGAGGGCTTTGGAGATACCCAGGTCCTGTATAAGGGGGATAGCCCCAGAGATTGATGCCTTATCAGTGAGCTCTACTTTGGAATCTGTGCTCCTGAGAGTGACAGATTTGGACTCAAATAAGTACTCCTTGCACATGGTCCATCAGTCCCTTCTATTCAAACCTATATGTGAGGCTGGAGTTTGTGAGTGTACTTCCAGAGACTGGAGCCTCTGGCCTGCTTATGTGCCAGCTGTGCTTGGAATCTCGGTGGAGCTGCAACTCCCACTCTACAGATCAATGGACTCACCCAAGTCACCTGGTGAGGAGACGATGATGGACAACGGCCATCCCAGGGGATGGAGAGAGCCTACAACTGAAGGAAGGATAAACCCATCAACTGTATCTATGGTATATAAGCCCACTCTCACTTGGAGGTGGAGTGTACATCACCATTCCAGTCCCCTCAGGATTGGGGGAAGAGATATGGACTAGAGTGGACTTAATGGTATTCTGTTGTAGACATATTGTGATTCAAGCAATGGAAGAAATTATAACAGTGAGATGGAGCCAGTGGCCACTAGACACTTTTGGGGTGGGGAGGGGAAGGGCAGTTGTAATACAGGGGCTTTTTCAGGACTTGGGGGCTTGTCATGAGTGACGTTCCAGCGACAGATATAGGCCAATTTACATCAGCATATATCATGCAGAACTGTGTAGGAAAGAGTGTGTTCTACGATGTGAACTGTGGTCTATACTTAGTGGCAAAGCCCCAGTATGTGTATATCCATTGCAGGTGATGTGCCACACTAATGAAAGATGTTTATGTGAGCTGTTATGGGAGGTATGGGAGGTGGAGATCATGGGAATCCCTGTAATTTTTGTGTAACATTTATGTAATATAAGCACCTTTAAAATATATATATATAAAACAAACAAATAAATAAATAAATAAATCATAAAAAAAAAAAGATGTGGGTGTATAAGTTACTTTCTGGAATAAAGTATTTGTAAAGCTGTAATGTATCACAGAGAATCTAGAAAGCCACCGTCTTGTTCAGTGCAAGACATGTGCTCAGGAAAAAATAAAAATAAAGCATTGAAAACCTTAGGAGACCCTGTGATTTCACTGGCAGGTAATATTTATTCTTAGCACAAGCAGTAAGTAAAGCCTGGGGCAGAGTGGTAAATGGACTGGCTAAGTGTTTAAGAAACATGGCAACACTGAGCTAATCTTCAAAGACTAGGAGAGTACTTTTTCATTTATTTTCTTATTTTTATTCTTATTTGATCAAGGTATTTAAAAAATTTTCTGTCAAGCCACCAGCTGTCCACATGCTAAAGATCAAACCTTCAAAGACCCCTCTTGACAAAGAATACAGATCTTAAAATGGTTTTAAAAAGATAGTAAATAGAACTGAGTGGGAGAGAGTGTGGTCTACAGTGTGAACTGTGGTCAATGGTTGGTGGCAAGGCTCCAGGATGTGTAAGTTCATTGAGGGTGGTGGGCCACACTTGTGGGAGATGTTTGTGTGGGATGTGGTGGGAGGTGTGGGAGGTGGGCAACATGGGAATCCCAGTGGGTTCCGTGTAATATTTTGGGTAATCTAAGCACCTCTTAAAATATATGTATATATATATATATATATATAACATTTTTGTAAGCAAATACACATATATGCATATATATATATATATTTATATATCATTTTGCAAATGTTTGTATGTATTGTGAGAATTTTGATTTTTACCCACAATAAAAATAAATTAAAAAATAAAAAATAAAAAATTAAAAAATTAAAAAAAGATAGTAAACAAATAAGAAACTACAAACTACAGCAGGTAACAACATAAAATCCTGAGTAGGGTAAAATCTAATTTCTAAAGCAATCACTTTATACTATTCAAAATGTCATATTTAAAATAAAAAAAAAAGTGGGACACAAAGAAACAACAATATATGACTGATTCACAAGAAAAAACAATTAACAGACAGTGTCCCTAAGGAAGGAGAGACTTTGGGCTTATCAGACAAACACTTCAAATCAGTTGTCTTAAATACTCTCAAAGAGTTAAAGGAAATCATGAACAAAAATTTAGAAAGGCAAGAGAATGATGATTCTACAAATAGAGAATATAAATAAAATGTTAGATATAAAAATAAATAAATAGAATTTCTGGACTTGAAAGCTATAAACACAAGTAAAATTTCACTAAAGGATTGTAACAACACAATTGATAGAAGAAAAACCAGAAACCTTTCAGATAGGTCAATGAAATTATCCATTCTGACGAGCAGGAAAAAAAATGGGATAAAGAAAACTGAATACAATCTAAGAGACTTTTGGTACATCATCAAGTATATGAAGATACTTATAATGGAAATCTTTGAAGTGGAGTGGAAGGAATAGAATATTGGGTAAACAAATTTTTGGAAAAATGGCTTAAAACTTACTAAATTTAGTTAGGACATGAATCTACACATCTAAGAAGCTCAGTGAATTTCCAGAATGTGAAACAAAAATGATCTACAGTTTGAAATATTTTAATGAAAATATTGAAAAACAAGCACAAAGAAAGAATCTTGAAAGCAACAAGAAGACACTTATCACATACATTGAATCATCATTCATATTAGGTTAGTCCATTCCTGTGGGTGTGAATGCATTGTGAGGGGGATCGTTTGGTGAGTAGGATCTTAATAGTTAAGATCTGACCCACCTCATTCAGGTGGTTCTTAATCCTCTTACTAGAGTCCTTTGAAAGAGAATTAAATTCAGATAAAGAGAAAAACCATGTATTCCAAGTATAGCAAGGGGCTGTGTAAAATGACAGCTTTCCACTAAACTGAGAGGGATAAGTTAAACCAAAGAAAGACTTGGACAGGTTCAGCTTGGTGTGTGAGTGCTTATTATGGGGCTTACATTGAAAAGCTCTTCCACCTTGGTGGATGCAAGCCTGGTAGTGGCCTAAAATACTCCTCAGTGGCAGGAGGAGAGCTGGTGCTTCTGAGGCTCAACGATCTGCACTCAACCCAAAATGAGAGGGGCCTTTTAAAGTACATGTCTTTGTGCAGATAGCAGTGCATGTGTGAGGAGCATGATTTAAAGATGGAGCATTCAGGACAGATGATTACAGATCAGACATTTCAATGTTTCCCAGCAAATCAGAAGTTACACTTCCACAAAAGGAGCATTTACACTGTTTGTCAGTAGGGCTGAAGTTACATCTTTACAGTAATTATGTAATGGATCTATTGATATGAAGGTGGTCAAGCAGTTCGCAGAAGAGATCGTTCTTAGAGTTTCTGAGAGAGAAGACTAAGTATTTATGATACAAGATATACTTATCAGCTATGAGCTCACAGTTATTTCTCAAGGCTTGCATTAAGGAATGAAATGCTGCTGTGACTGGAAGAGGAAAAAACTGAAAGAGTTGGGGGAAAAATGCAAAGTCATTTTAGCTACACCACAGAAGCATAGAAGCTTAGAGCAAGACACATTAGAAGAGAAGGGAGAGACTAGCAGGTACTGCCATGTGCCCTGCCATGTGGCAGAAGAGTCCAAGATCACTGGCAGCTGGTCTTTGGGGAGAACATGTCACCTGATGAAGCCTTGATTTGGATATTTTTCTCACCTCGAAACTATAAGCTTGTAAATTTCCACTGTTAAAAGTCAACACATTATGCGATATCTGCTCTTGGCAGCTTAGCAAATGAAAACAATGGCCAACTTCTTATCACTAACCATGGATTTCAGGTTATTGAGATGACATTTATAATGTGATGAATGAGAGAAAAACCAGGTAAAACTCTCTTTCAAAAATGAAGGAGAAATTTTTATATTCCTTGGTACATAAAAGCTGAGAGACATCATCACTAATACACCAGCCCTACTAGGAAAATTGAGTACTCATTGAGTCTGAAATAAAAGTACACCAGAGAGTAACTCAAGGATAAATGAAAAAAATAAAAAGTATTTATGAAGATAAATACGTAAATAAAAATTCCAGTATTATCATACATTTAATTTGTAACTTTTCATTTTGCTACTATATGATTTAAAAAACAAATTAAAAAGCAATCATTATAAATTAATGATAATCAGGTAAAAAGGGATAAAGATGTATTAATACATTTGTGAAAACCACAACATTAGAAGGAGGGATGGATTGTTAGAAACAGTACAGTAAAAGAGGAAGACTTAAAAGTGAACACCACAAAAAAAGCAATTAAGCACAAAAGAAAGCTGTAATGGAGAAAATAGGGAACATATATAACATATTGGATGAAATGCTCCAATTAAAAGCAAGGACTGGCAGAATGGATTTTAAAAAAGAAAAACATAACCCAACTAAAGGCTGTCTACAGGAGACTCATTTTATTATTTATTTATTTTTAAATATATATTTTTAATTTTTTAAAGATATTTAGATTACATAAATGTTAGACAAAAAATATAGGGATTCCCATATGCCCCACTCTCCACACCTCCCACACCCTCCCACACAAACAACATACTTCATTAGTGTGACGCATTCATTGCAATTGATAAACACATTCGAGGCATTGCCACTGAGCATAGACCATAGTTCACATAGTAGTTTACGCTCTCTCCCACACAATTCTGCAGGTTATAGGAAGATATATAATGGCCTATATCTGGCATTGCAATGTCATTCAGGATGATTCCCAAGTCCTGAAAAAGCCCCCAGAGTACACCTGTTTTTCCTTTCCCTGCCCTTAGAGCCTCCAGTGACCACTGTCTCCACATTAGTGTTGTAATTTCTTCCAATGCTAGAATGACAATTTAGTCTATGGTAGAATACCAGTACACTCTAGTCCATAGTTCATTCCCCAGTCCTAAGGATTCTGGGATGGTGATGTCCACTCCACCTCTAAGAGAAGGCTTTGATCCCATACAGCTGATGGATGGGACTCTCTTGCTTGCAGTTGTAAGCTCTCTCATTTCTTTCATATGTTGTTTGTCAATCCTCACCTCCTTGTTAGTTGTACTAGGTGACTCCAATGAACTGGAGAGTAGGTGTTGCAACCCCACTGAGGTTCAGGGCCCAGTGGGCACATGGACAGCCCAAAGACTCAAGTCTTTTGGATGTACACCTACCAATTCCAAGTACAGGTTCAAATAGAAGGGACAGATGTACCTTGTGTAAGGAAGCCATGACTGAGTCCAACTCTGTCACTCTCAGAAATGCAAACTACAAAGTCAGGCTCACTGGCAAGGCACCAAACTTCTGAGTTATCTGTCATGACCATAGGACCTGGGTATCTCCAGAGCCCCTGGGATGCCAACTGTTTGGGATAGTATCTACTTTAGCAGTTTATGAGATTCTGCTGCGATGTGCAGCTGAGATGACCTCCCAAAACTCTTTGAAGTCTCTTAGCAATATAAACTCATTTGTCTTTACATTTTCCCCCTATTATTTGAGGTATTTTTCCAGTTGCATTGCTAATTGGTGCTTGGTAGTTATCCCTCGGTTCCAGGGAGGCTCATCTCTGGGAGTCATGTCCCACACTGGGAGGAAGGTAATGCATTTATATGCTGAGTTTGACTTAGACAGAGGCCACATATAAGCAACAAGGATGGTCTCAGGAGGGAACTCTTAGGGACCCCACAACATTAGGCTAACTTTAAATTTCAAGAGCAAAGGTTTGCAAGCATAGTCATCAATATCAAGGGCTCATCAATGGACCATTTAGATCAAAAGATATAAATAGAGAAAATGAGATGAAAAGAAAGGTGAGGTTGCTAAGTTAATATAAAAAATACTTTAAATTAAAACTGTTGTTAGAGAGAAAGAAAGCATTAAATGCTGTTAAAATGTTATTATTCTAGATATAATAATTAAAAACTTTAGGCACCAAAGAGCAGAGCACCCAAATAATGAAACAAAAATGAGCAAAATTCAGGAGAGAGACAGTTTCTATAATAGTGGCAAATTCAGTACTCCATTTTCAATAATGGATAAAATAATTAGATTGAAGATTAATAATCTTAAAAACACTCTAAAAAACTAGACCTAAGAGATTTACACACATCATTCCACCCCAAAACATTAGACAACACATTAGTCTTAAATGCTCATGGAATATTATACAGGAAGTACCATTGGGTAGGCCATAAAATGAGTCTCAATAAGTTTTAAAAGTTTTAAATCATGCAAATTATCTTCACTGACCACAATGAAATGAAATTAGATATCAATAATGAAAATAAAATCCTCAACAAGAGTCACAAATCCATTCAATAAAGAAAGAATATTCTCTTCAATAACAGTTGCTGAGACAACTGTATGTTCAAATGCAAGAATATGAAGTTGGACTTCTTCCAAACATCATAAACAAAAATTAACTCAAATATCTAAAGACAAGGTTTAAATTATATAAATTTAGAAGAAAATGTATGAGCAAACCTTCATGATCATTATTTGGCAACAGATTCTTATATTTGCCACCAAAAGCTTAACAAGGGGATTGCAAATCAAAGCAAGTGAGATAAAATTTCACATACACTAGGACAGCCAAATTTTTAAAAAATGAAAATAATTTTGGCAAGGAGTGGGATAAATTTGAACCCTTGTACATTACCTGGGGGAATATAAAATGGTGCAACTCCTGTGTAAAACAGTTAGCCAATCTTAAAAATGTTAAACATAGATTTATCATATGACATAGCATTGCACATCTAGATATAATCTTGAAGAACTGAAAAAAAATTCAAGTAAAGAGTAGTACATGAATTTTCATACCAGCATTAATCACTAGTAGACAAATTATGGAAATAAGTGAAATGGTCATTGCAGAGGAATGGAAGACAAAATGTAGTATATACATAAATGCAATTTTTAGTCATAAAAATGAATAACATCCTGTTACATACTACAACATGGATGAACCTTGAAAATATTATGCTAATTTAGAGAAGCCAATTACAAAAGGTCACATATCTTATGATTGAATTTGTATGAAATATCCAGAATAGGCAAATTCATAGTGACCAAAAGGAGATTTGTAGGTACCAGGGAATGTGGAATTGGGAGAACTAGGAGTGACTTCTTAAATGGCTTGGGATCTACTTTGATGGTGATGAAAGTGTTTTGGATGGGATACAGGTGATGGTTGCAAAACCCTGTGAGTGTACTGTCACTGAATTGTACTCTTTAAAATTGTTATTTTATGTTTTTAAAATTTCACCAATGTAAAAATATTTAAAATACACATTTGACCTCTTTTATATGTATATTTTCTACTGATGCTTTATCTCATTCTACACTCTTGTGAATTTCAGGCTGTATCAGTCAGGGTTCTCCAGAGGGGAAAAAAACACATCAGAATAATGTATGAATGTATTAAGAGATTTATTATAAGGAATTGGTTCATATGATTGTGGGGACTGGAAATTCTAGTAACAGTGATGTTGGAGTCTTGAATGAGAATTCCTTAGGCTGAATACAGAGAAAGGAGAGGAGGGTGTAGACTTGAAGCAAAATTCCTTTTGAATAGTGGAACCCTCAGTTCTAGTTCTTAAGATCTACCGATCCATTGAGAATAACCAACATTATTGAGGATAATCTTCCTTAGTTAAAGTCAATTGATTGTAGATTCTAATCTCATTTATAAAATAGATATTCAGCAAGAACTCTTCCAGTGTTTGACTAACAACTGAACACCATAATCTATACATGTGGACATAAAAAATTAACCAACGGACATCATTTTTAGAGTTGTATTGTTTTCTTATTAATCAAATAAAACATACATTTTATGAGGGCAGAGGATTTTGGAGTCTGACTTAATAAATGAAATGCACATCTAGATTGATAGAATGCATTAAAAAAACAATCCAATATGTGATTTACATTAGCTATTACATTTTTAATTTGTCAATTATATATATATATATTTATCTTTAAGTAATTTATTTTTAGTTCACATTTTTCCTTTTTGAGCAACTCAGCCTCAAATATCATAGACTATATTTATCTTGTTTAACAGGTCAGAAGTTTTTCTTAATATACCATCTATGCCAAAACAAAGCAGATAGACAAACTAAGTAGACTTGATTTGTGTAAATTATGGTGCATGGTTGGGGATTTTACTCCTGTAATTATTCAACTACAAAGAAAGCATAATATATAGAAAAGTGTTTTTTTTTTTTTTTTAATGGATTGTTTGTTTGAAACAGAGTAGGTTGAAAATGACCTAAACATCTGTCCCCAAAGCATTGTAGTAACTAAATGTAAAACAATGAGAAAAGTGTATATTACATCAATAGAACATTCAGTAATTCATGACAGTTTTACTCACCCTCCTTCTTTGTATACTCTATTGATGAATGGTATCCTAACCGCATAGTAGCTTTACTGAGATTTCAGATGCTCTGTGACAAAGTATTTTATCCTAGGATATTTTGTCCTCAAGATGTTGTTCTTCTTTCTTCACCAATATAATATTCTCCAAATTCAATAAAATAATATTAGATAATATGTCAATATTACTTTGTGGTTCTCACAATAGCTTTTCTTTATCATGTTTTCCTTCCATTTTCATCTTTATTGAATCCTTAAGTCCTTCTAAACAGGCAACTTACATAGCTTTTCTTTTATCCTTCCTTCCATTCCCCATGTTCTCTGCATTTGATTACTTCCTAATATTAATTCTTTCTGAACTACCTGTTTTCTGTGCACCTGAAATATGGCCAAGAAAGTCAGCAAGTAGTACATTATGTATACAAGGAGTCAGGAAACAAAATCAAGTGCTAATTATCAAATTTATCACATATACATGAGTATGACATAGTGGACAAGAAATAATTATTACAGTAGAAGTGGATAATAGTAGAGCAAATAAATTTTTGATGGAGTCAACAGAATACAGAGATAACTCACGGTCTCAATCTCAATCTATCTATCACTGTTTTCTGTGTGATTTTTTTTGTTCAGGAAATACAAAAGAAATAAGGTTAATAATATCCTTAAAGATAAAAACAACAACAACAAACAAACTGAGGAACTAACAAAAGTTTTAAGGATGTATAGTTGTAGAGTGTAAAATATCAGGGGAAGTATGAGGTTCTATGGAAGCATAAAAGGAAAGTCTTTGCTTGGGAGCCAAGGATAAAGTAATTCTACCCATTAAAAATATTATCAAATGACATTTGCTTTTGTCATAGCTTTCTAGAACAATAGTATATATTGAATATTAAATACAATGATCAGAAAATCTTAAATACTCTGTAAAAGGCATTTTTTTTACATCTTTGTTCCTTAAGCTGTAGATCAAGGGGTTAAGCATAGGGATGACTAAAGCATAGAACATTGAGTATTTTGTCACTTCCAAAAGAGTGAACAGAGTTAGGCTGTACATACATAAATAATAGAGTCCCATAGAACATAGCTACTACAGTCAGATGGGAACCACATGTGGAGAAAACTTTTTTCCTGACCTTAGCTGAATGCATTTGAAATATGGCTATCTGTATCAACAGGTAGGACACTAGGATCAATAGAAGGGAGGAAATCAAATTAAATGCTGCAAATATTATGATCAGTAATCTTATTTCTTGCACATTGGAACAGAACGTAGATAGCAAGGGAGCATCATCACTGTAGAAATGACTGATGACATTAGAGCCACAGAAGGCCAATGTAAAAATCTTAATGGTGAACATCAGAGACTGAAAGGTACTGTAGAGGTAGGGGATACCCACAAGTACATGACAAAGTCTCTGGGTCATGATAACATTGTAGAGTAGAGGGACACAGAAGGCCACATAGCATTCATAGGCCATGGCTGATAAGATGAAACATTCACTGCTAGTGAACAAAAGGGAAAAGGCCAGCTGTACAGCACAGGAAAATTAAGAAATGGTATTTTGATCCATAACAAAATTTACCACCATTGTGGGACAAATGACAGTAGAATTTCCAAGATCAATGAAAGCCAAGTGTCTTATAAAAAAATACATAGGTTAGGTGTTCTTAATGATGAATAATTATTTGTTAAAAATTTTAATAAATATTTTAAAACATGTTTAGATTACATAAATGTTACACAAAGATTACAGAGATTCCCAGGTTCCCCACCTCCCACACCTCCCATAACATCCCACATAAGCATCTTTCATTAGTGTGGCACATCACCTACAATGGATATACACATCCTGGGGCTTTGCCACTAAGCATGGACCATAGATCACATTGTAGACCACATGCTCTCCCACAGAGTTCTGCATGTTATATGTTGATGTAAAATGGCCTAATCTAAAAATGGTGGTATGTAAATAGAATATGGCACTCCTATATGGTGGAATATTTTTAATCTGATGAACATTGGATTATTTTAGAAAATGTTCATTAGATTCTGTTATGTGAAAAGAGGCCAGTCTTTATTTAGTCTACATTTCTGTTGAATTTATGTACAAAAAACTGTTACATAAATGACATGGAAACAATGATTAATCATTAGAGGGGAGATTAGTTTTGGTCATAAGATTGGCAAAGGCCCCACAAAACATAACATGTACAAATAACTCAAAGGCAATTTAAAGAAGGCTGGAAATTATTAATGATTGTGCTTGAATTGGGGAATTTCTTGAACTGAAAGGACAAGTGCAGCCACATTTTATTACAGCAAGGGATGATCACATTGGGGTGCTAAACAAACAGGATAGCATTGGATTCCAAGTAGCAAATGTAACCAATATTTGTCAGCAAGGAGAAACAATTATTAAACAAAATGTATGGAATCATGAAAAAAAAAATACATAGATATGCAGAAGTGGGAGTCCACTTTGGTCAGGATGGTCATGCCCTGGTTGCTCACCACTGTGACCATGTAGATGATGAGAAAGACCCCTAAGAGGGGAGCCTGCAGCTTGGGGCACCTTGTGACTCCCAGTAGAATGAAATCAAGCAACACCGTCAGATTCTGTTGGACGATTTTATCCAGTTAACTCGGCAGGAATGTGACAGAGGGATTGTTATTAGATTTTATTTAAAAATTATATAAACAAATTATATTATTCATAGACATAATGCAGACTTTTTAATATTGGTGGGTAAAAAATTAATTCCCACTTAAGATTTTCCAGCTAAAATAAACTGCAATTTGCCTTTTTCCCAGTAAGAGTGTTCCGTATAAAACATGTTATGCACTAATACTACATGAATTAAACTCTAATTAGAGACAATAACATTTTGGAGCATATCCAATGATAACAACACCGTATATGTGTTTTATATTTTTATATTTCCATATCCTTAACGAGTGAGGCAGGGAATAGGTGAAACAAATAAAATTTATATTCTATGGTCCCTCAATTGCACTTCAAAGACCCTTTGTGGAGCCTTAACAATGCACTTACACAGTGATTTATATTTGTGAATATTTTGTAAGATGATTATGATCAAGTTGGTCATCATGATCATATCTATCCTCAATTAAGGCCATCTTCTCTTTCCATTTTATCTTCTGCTCCATTGTACTTAACCTAATGTTATGTTACATTGGAACATCTACAGGAATTATTGGGGGCCAGCTGTGTGGGAACTGAGCTTTAAATTAAGCTTTATTTAATACTAATGAATATATTTATGTGGTATGAATTAATGACATATAATTAAATAATTCTACCTGTTCTTGGTGAAAATAACTTCTAAAAACACTCTTAGCCCCCGTATACTGAGGTGTGTGGATATAATTAACAGAAATCATTTTATATATGGATTGTAGGAATAATATGATAATTGTCAGTTTGTTCATAATTTAATTTGTATTTTTATCTTTCTTTCTAAATACATATTCACATTTTTGCCTTGATTTTCACTGAGAATTTATTTTTTAAAGCCCAAATTTGTATAAACTTTAAGAACCAAAATATCTGGTCCATGCCTGCTAATTTCTATGGTTTGCATCAATATTCAAACATTCTGATTATTGAATTTTATATGCCTTATTTCCTGTAATATATCACTGTGGAGATGATAGAGTCTATATTGCATTTAATATTTATTTGTGAATTTCATATATTATATATTGCAAACTGAATTTTCTCAATAACTATGAAATAGAGAATTTATAGAGTAAAGCAATCTTCTTCTGAAACATTTCTGTGATAAACCCAACCCTTCTTTTCTTCATACTGTTACAAAAAGAAAGTCAGTAAATCAAAGTGCATCTGCCTTGTTTGAATGCTAGGAAAGTTGTATTAGCCTATTCCATCTAAAATCCATTTCAAGCTCCTCTCACCTTCAGGTTCTTCTGAATATAAACCTAAGATTCTGCAAGGTCTATTTTCAATCGCAATAAATATGTAGGTCCAAATATTCAGAAAAAAATGCAGGATGGAGTTATATAATGTAATGAAATATCCAGGTTTAGGCTACACAACTAGTATGTATGAACTTTCTTTCCCTCTCTTTTTCCCATCCACCTCCAAGATCCAAGTCTAGTTAGGAAGAATTGCAGCCTAGAGCCACCTTGAGGCAATTGTCTGGTAAGGATGATTGTGGGTTCTTTGGCTGGGTGAAGCTTTCAGGAGATTGGCAGCTCTTTTAGGATTCTGCTAATGTTACTTGATGATTTTTTTACCTGATCAAGGAGATTGAGGGCAGGGCTTTATTGATTGGGGTGAGCTAATTCCATTTCCTCTTTCTAGATGACGTTGACTGCTGTACCTGCATTGAGTCTCATTTCCCAGGTAGGCTCCTCTTCTTCCACATATAATAACCAAAAGCTTATGCCCATTTTAAAACTTTATCTCAAATTCTACTTATTACAATCCCTGCTATCATAGGACTTTGCTGTAGAATATGTGGTACACTGGATTCAACAAAGGAATTCAGAATTCCAGAACTAGTTATAGTAATTTGATGTCTTCCATGTTTTCCTAAGAATTATTCTTCTGCTTAGTGAGCCTATCAGAGGCAGTTACTACTTATCTGAAATATCTGGATTCTTTTACCCTGATCCCTCCTCATGATATCTCTTATCTTTTCTGAACATGTTATAGTACGTTGTAATACATCCTGTTGAGAATAACCATTAAAACAGAGAGAGGACAAAGGAAAAACTGAAATTTCAAATTTTAATCATGATGTTATCATATAGAACTTATGTTCAGTTCAAAAGAGTCTCTGAACTTTCACATCTCTTAGAAATCTTGCTATATACTAACCAATCTACTCAATCAAGTTTTAATGCAGATACTGAGAAAAGTAGATCTAATAGTAAAGAGACTGAGTAGAAAAACAACAACAAAAAGGCAACTATATGCATGGTGCATACTTATCTAAAATTGTTCAGAGTTTATCAAATATTGTAAGGGCATACTCATACTAAAAGTATTTATTGTTTATCAGAACTGCACTGGATATAATTTTACTAAAAGAATATTTATCATTTATTAAATACTGCATAGGAAAAACTTTTACTAAAAAATATATTTGCTGTTTATCTCTATTTCAAATGTCAGCATGTTTCTATATTTTATCTGGCAATACTAATCTTAATGGACTCTATTAGGTAAGATCATTGATGATGGTTTCAGACACTTGAACTCCCTTTGCACTTGTATCTAAATGCACCATCATCTCAGGCAAATAAATAGATCCTGGGCACATGCTCATTTCATAGGATTTAATAGCCAAACCAATGTACTGCAGAAGTGAACCCCAATTAATAAAGACAATAATGTATGATTGCATAGTACTTGATGAGATTAGCTCTCAGAGCTCATAAGTGTTTACAGTCAGAAATTTCTAAAATCCATATGTAATCAGAATAGAAGAGATAATGCTTATCCACTCACCTTAAATCATGTACTAGATTTTTTTTTCTCCCAAATTTCTCTTTCTTTTCTTTCAGTGGGAAGAATTTATGGTTTCTGCCTCACATTGTGATGCTCCCTGAGGAAGCAGTGTGTAATTCATTCTTATGCCCAAATCATTTGAGAGACTTCAAAAATTGTCTTCATGTACCAGCTAATTATGTAGGGCACCCTACATATACCCCAGGGTGAAAAGATGAGGACAATTGAAGGAAAGAACAAAACAGCTTAAATGATTTGTACAATCCCATGGGGACCTACATGATATAAATATATTCACTTACATAGAGTCAATGATTAAAGTTACAGTGGGAAAGCATTAGATATCAGCCTAATCCCAGAAAAACTGGTACAGTTGCAAAGTCATGCTTGAATATTAGATGACATTATAATACTTACTGTTGTTTTTCCTTAAATTTATTAGTTAGAGGAAAATATGGCATTGTTACTACGTTAAAAATGTATCATTTGGAATTGAGGGTTCATAAATAAAACATATGTTTACAGCCAGTTGATTTTCAGTAATTGTGTCAATTCCATCCAACAGGGAAAGAATAATCCTTGGGAAAACTGGATTTCTATATGCCAAAGAACAAATTTGATAAGCTTCCTCATGCCATATAGAAAAACAAACTCAGTAGGAAAAATGGCCTAAATATAAGCAAATCCAAAAAGTCTTGGAAGAAAATAAAGTTGAAAATCTTTATGACCTTAGATTGAGCAATAATTCTTAGATATGACACCAAAAGCAAGAGAAACAAAAGAAAAAATACATAAATTGGACTTCAGCATATTTAAAACTCTTACACAACAAAGTATATTATCTAGAAAGAGAAAAGACACCTATATAATGGAAGAAAATATTTTCAAATCATATATCTGTTATGCAACTCAACAACAAAGACTAACAACCTTATTAGAAATGGCAAGAACATGAATAGACTTTCTCTAAAGAAGATATACAAATGTTCAATAAACACATGAAAAGATGTTCAGTATTAAGATGCCCATTATTAAATTGAGCAACTTCCTTTTTATTCCTAGTCTTCTGTTTTTTAAATTTATGTGTGACTGTATAAACATGTCAAAATTTTTTCTTGAATGATTCAGATAATCATATTTTCTCCCTTGTTTTCCTCAATGTGTTGATTTTCATTGATTTTTTTTTTTTTTTTAGAGCACAACATATTTTTTTTCCAGTTAAAGCAATATTTTTTTTTCTTTTTTTGTTTTAAAGAAGTTTTAGATTATATAAAAGTTACATAGAAACTATAGGGAATTCCCATATACCCCACTCCCTCCCTCTCCCACAATTTCCCAAATTAGCAATATCTTTCATTAGTGTGGTACATTTGTTACAATCGATGAACACATATTGAAGCATTGATACTAACCATGTCTAGAGTTTACATTATAGTTTACACTTTGCACTACACAATATTATAATTTTGTTTTTTGTTTTTTATGTTTTAAAAGATGCTTAGATTATGTAAATGTTACATAAAATTACAGGGATTCCCAGGTTCCCCACCTCCCACAACTCCCATAACATCCCACATAAACATCTTTCATTAGTGTGGCACATCACCTGCAATGGATATATACATCCTGGGGCTTGGCAACTAAGCACGGAACATTGTAGACCACACTCTCACCCACAAAGTTCTGCATGTTATATGCTGATGTAAAATGCCCTATATCTGTCATTGTAATGTCACTCAGGATAATTCCCAAGTCCTGAAAAAACCCCTGTATTACAACGGCTTTTCCCTTCCCTGCCCCGAAAGCATCTAGTGGCCACTGGCTCCACCAAACTGTTATAATTTCTTCCATTGCTTGAATCACAATATGTCTACAACAGAATACCATTAAGTCCTCTCAAGTCCACAGCTCTTCCCCCAATCCTGAGGAGTTTGGGATGGTGATGTCCACTCCACTTCCATGTAAGCAGGGTCTTATATCCCATGAATACCGTGGATGGTATTATCCTGCCTGCAGCTGCAGGCTCTCTCCATTCCCTGGGATGGCCGCTGTCCATCATCGTCTCCTCACTTGGGTGAGTCCATTGAGCTGTAGAGTAGGAGGTGCAGCTCCACCAAGATTCCAGGCACAGCTGACACATGGGCAAGCCAGAGGCTCCAATCTCTGGAAGTACACCTACAAACTCCAGGATCACATATAGGTTTGAATAGAAGGGACTGATGTACCATGTGCAGGAAGGACTTATTTGAGTCCAACTCTGTCATTCTCAGGAGCACAGATTCCAAAGCAGAGCCCACTGATAAGGCATAAATCTCTGGAGCTATCCCCACTTATATAGGACCTGGGTGTCTCCAGAGCTCTCAGGAGCCCTTCTGTGTGGGGTGATAACCACTTTGATGTTCTATGAGATCCTACTGAGGTGTGAATAAGCGTTACCTCTGGGATGACCTCCTGACTCTTTTTGAAGTCTCTTAGCCACATGAACTCATTTGTCTTTACCTTTTCCCCCTTTTATTCAAGGTCTTTTTCCAGTCATATTGCCAGTTGGCACTTGGTATTAATCCCTCATTGCCAGGGAGGCTCATCTGTGGGAGTCATGTCCCATGCTGGGGGGAAAGTAATGCATTCATATGCTGAGTTTTGCTTAGAGAGAGGCCACATTTGAGCAATCTTAGAAGGAAATTAAAAAAAAAAAAATACCATTTACAATAGTAACTAAAAGAATTAAATAACTAGGAATAAATTTAACTAAAGATGTAAAGGACTTATATACAGGAAACTATACAACACTGTTAAAGGAAATCAAAGAAGACTTAAATAAATGGAAGAATATTCCCTGTTCATGGATAGGAAGACTAAACATCATCAAGATGTCTATCCTACCCAAACTAATCTACAGATTTAATGCAATCCCAATAAAAATCAACACTGTATTTTTTAAGAAACTGGAAAACTAACTACAAAGTATATTTGGAAAGGTAAGAGACCCCAAATTGCCAAAGACATTGAAAAAGAAAAATGAAGTTGGAGGTATCACATTACTGGACTTTAAAACAAACTAAAAAGCTACAGTGCTAAAAAACTGCATGGTATTGGCACAAGGATAGACCTACTGACCAATGGAACTGAATTGAGAGTTTTGATATAGATCTTTGCATATACAGTCATCTGATATTCGACAAGTCCATGAAGCCCACTCAGTTGGGAGAGAATGGCCTCTTTAACAAGTGGTGCTTGGAGAACTGGATATCCATATCCAAAAGAATGAGAGAAGAATACCATCTCACACCTTACACAAAAATCAACTCAAGATGGATCAAAGATCTAAATATAAGAGCCAAAACCATAAAGACCTTGGAAGATAGTGTAGGGAAGTACCTACAGGACCTTGCAATAGGAAATGGTTTCATGAAGTTCACACCCAAAGCACGAGCAGCAAGAGAAAAAATAGATAAATGTGATCTCCTCAAAATACATTGATTTTTGAATTATAAATTAACCTTGTATTCTAGAATAAATCCACCATCATCATATATTGACCTATGAATATATTCATTCCATTTGTAAATATTCTATTGCACAATTTTATTTATGTTCATTATTTTGTGTGTAATTTTTTTCTTGAAGTTTTTGTCAGATTTTGAGACCAAAGTTTTTCTTTCCTCAAAAAATAAGTTGCTAGTGTTCACGTCTATATTATTTTTATAAAGTGGTCATAAGATTGGCAATATTCAATTCTTGGTAGTATATATCTAAGACATTATCTGATCATGGAACTTTCTTTGTGTTAAATTTTTATTATATTTTAAAAAATTTAATATGGCTATGAAGATATTTTTTAAATTTCATCTTTTGTGAATTTTGGTTAATTTAGTTTTTCACATAAAATGTTTATTCTATCAAATTTTTTAATCTTGTATATTTCTTGGTAATGTTTTCTTCCTATATTATTACTGAATGTTGTGTTTGTAGGTGTATTCTTACATGAATGATAACAGTTTCTTAGATTATGTTAGTTTTCTCTGTCTCTAATTCTCGCTTTCTTTTTCTCCATCTCTCTCTCTCTTCTTAACTAATCTTTGGATGTGTTTATTAATATTATAGATCTGTATAATAAAAAAATTTTGACCCCTTCCATTGTATTTGCTATTTTTCCATTATTTCATTGATTTGTCCAACTGTTTTTATTTTTTCTTCCCTTCTTATTTTGGGTTTGATGGATTTTCATTTTTGAGTTCCTTATTTCCTAATATATGTACTTAAAATGTAACATTTCTCTTTAACCCACTTTTAACTGAAACACAAAATTTTTGAGATTTTGATACTGAGCAAAAGAGTGTTCTTTCCCCCCAATGCATTTTAATGTACAACTCCTGAGAAACTAGGGATTCAAGAGTAATAGAGTTTATTTGGTTCTGGAAGCAAAGAAGAACAATGGTCTAACAGCCTGTAGCAGTTTGGCAGTTTGATGTAATTATGAATTCCAAAAATAGATATTGGATCATGCTTTTAAACTGGTCTGTTAATTTGGGCATGATTAAGTTATGATTACGGCATTGACTGGGCCACATCGGTAGGGTGTTGAGCCCCATCCCTTGGTGGGTGGGGAATCAAATATAAAAAGCATGGCAAAGAACAGGGTTGGAGCAGTTCTGATGTTCGAGTTTTGATGCTGGAGTTGGGGAGGTGAGCAGATGGAGGAGTTTGGTAATGAGGAAGGAGAGAATGCCCTGGGATAGATTTGAGCCATTCACCTGAGAGTTCACAGCTGACCTTGTGGAGAGAAGCAAAGTCTAGAGATCCTCATAGTCTACAGCAGACCTTGTGGGGGAAACAGAGGAGCTAAGCCTGGAGAGAAGCACAGCCCTGGGAAGAGAGGAACCCAAGAAGCCTGAACCCTGACAAATGTCAGCAGCAGCCTTGCTCCCACACATAGCAACTGACTTTGGTGAGGGAAGAAATTTGTGCTTCATGGCTTGGTAACTGTAAGCTTATACCCCAAATAAATACCCTTTATAAAAACCACCCAATTTCTGGTATTTTGCATCAGCACCCCTTTGGCTGACTAATACAGAATTTGGTACTGAGGAGCAGGGAAGTGCTTTTGCAATTATCAAAATGTTGGAACAGTTTTATAACTAGGTAAGGGGTATTTTTTGGAGGAATTGTGAAATGCTTGATGGAAAAGGCCTAGATCACTTTGAAGAAACTGTTGATAGCAATATGACACTAAAGAGACTTTTTATAATGCCTTAGAAGTAAATGATGAAACTATTATTGGAAACTGGAGGAAAGGCAATCCATGTTTTAAAGTTGCAGAGAACTTAGCAAGATTAACTCCTGGTGTTATATGGAAGACAGAATATGAAAACGGTAAACCGGAGCATTTAGCTCAAGAACTTTCCAGGGTAAACTTAGAGAGTATGGCTTGGCTTCTCCTTGCAGGTTATAGCAAAATACTAGATGAGCAAAATACACTAAGGACTGAACTTCTGGGCACAAAGAAAACAGAAATTGATTCTGGAATGTCCAAGTTTCTGGAAATCAAGTTCCCAGATGAAAGTGCCCCATTTGAAGACTTAGCTAAACCTGGAACTTGTAAGTCAGGATTGAAGATGCAGTTATCTTGGAAAGACTGGTGGAAAGTCTTACTGTCTGATGGCTTGGACCCCTGCTTCTTGCATGCTAAACCAACAAGGTTTTTGAGAGCACTGTATGAACAAAACCACTGTCAGCCTGGACAAAAGATGACTTGGACAGGAAAGATTGAAGGAAAAACAGCTTTAAGAAGAAACCCATGGAAGCTGAGATCTGGAATTAAGCCAAAAGAAGAGTCCCACCCATTTGTACAGAGAGGGTGAGTTTGCCCCAGCAGTTGAAGAGGGTGGATGTTCCCAATCAATGTTTGGGAGAGTTTTGCCTTCCCAGGATGCAGAGAGGGTGGAGCACATTCCTCAAAGATTAGGGCAGTTAAGGTTAGCACCCCATAGGTCTAAGAGGGTTGCTCCTGCCCTCATGGATTAGAGAAGGCCAGATGGTCAACCCATTGCTCTGAGAGGGTTGAACCTGTATGCCAAAGGTTAGGGAAGGGTAGATGGTCAGCTCATTGCTTTGTGAGGTTCACACCTGCAAGTCAAAGGGTAGGGGGAATGTTGTCTTCACTTCACTGTACTTGGGGGGCTAAGACTGTCACCCGTGATTGGGTAAGGTGTGGCAACCACCCCAACACTCTTGGAGTGTGAAGTCTGGAGCTTGGTTGACACCCAGATACTTTATGAGGGTGGAATCAAGAAAACAGTCATTGGGCAAACCTATGGAAAGGGTGGGTCCCCATGTGGCCCCAAGGAGAAGAAACCATCATCTTAAGAATGACTCTCAGGCTTTGAAATCAAATGGATTATGCCCTGCAGGTTTACTGAACTGTAGAGGACCCATGACTCATGTTTCCCTCCCAATTTCTCCTTATGATAATGAAAATGTTTATCCTTTGTCTCTCCACTTGTGTGTTGGAAGCAGATAAATGATTTTGTAAGTTTCAGGGGTCTACAGCTAGAAGGGACTCTGCTTCAAGATGAACTGTATTTCTTTAAAATGATTATGATATGATTTTGTACTTGCATTGTTACTGATTTAAAGTTTTTTAAATATTGTAATGAATTTTTGGAATTCAGAGGGTGGAGTGTAGCAGTTTGGCAGTTTGATGAAGTTATGAATTCCAAAAATTGATATTGGTTTATGCTTGTAAACTGATCTGTTCATCTGGGAGAGATTAAGTTATAATTTGGACTTTGATTGGGCCATGTCAGTAGGGTGTTGAGCTCCACCCCTTGGTGGGTGGGGTCTCAAAGATAAAAGACATGGCAAAGGACAGTGTTGGAGCAGTTTGAGTCAGAGTTGTCAGGCAGAGTCTTGAGCTGGAGTCCCGGAAAATAGCATACAGAGGAGCTGGGTCATGAGGAAAGAGAGAAGGCCCTGGGAAGAGAAGCAAGCCATTTGCCTGATAGTCTACAGCTGGCCTTGTGGCACAAAGCAATCCTGAGCCCAGAGAGAGGCAAGCCCTGGGAAGAGAGGAAACCAAGAAGCCTGAACCCTGGCAAACATCAGCAGCTGTCCTGCTCCAACATGTGGCAACAGACTTTGGTGAATGAAGAAACTTATGCTTTATGGCCTGGTAATTGTAAGCTTTTACCCCAAATAAATACCCTTTAAAAAGACCAACCAATTTCTGGTATTTTGCATCAGCACCCCTTTGGCTGACTAATACACTGCCCAAAAATTGTATCTTCTTCTTAGGATTCTAGAGTTTTAATGGCTTCAAACAAGGGAGGCTGGAGTGGGTACATCACAATAATAAGTATATGCAAAGGTGAACCTAGTTTGAAATAACTATAAACAAGGGTAAGTTCAGTCTAGAATTGCTACCACAATAGTAAATACACACCAAGATGAGGCTGATACATGTGGTTTCAGTAATTTAAGGTGTTAACTTTTGGCTAATCTATGATAAACTGGCAAAATAAGAAAAAAAGCATCTATATAATGTTTCAATAATCATAATTATTTTTTAATTCTTAATTCTAAGTTACAATTTTGCAGTTTTATTATCATTTACATTGAAATCCCATTTTCCTTCTAATTTCTTTAAAAAAAAAAAAAACTAGACCACTTAGAAGTATTTTTTTTTAAATTTCCAAATGCTTAAGAGTTTTGTATATTTTAATTAAATTTCAATTTAACTGCCTTAGAGTCAGAGTATATACTCAGTAATGTTTTTGAAGTGAAATTTATATAAAATTAAAATTACAATTTTAAAATACATAATTCAGTGGCATTTAGTGCATTCATTATACTGTGCAACCACTACAGCTCTCATTTCAAGTCTTTTTCATCATCCAATAAGACTCTACTCATTTAGCAATCACTCCCTCTCTCCATCCCCACCCTGGCAAATGCTAATCTGCCTTCAATCTCTATGGAATTGTCCATTCTGGGCTCTTCAGATAAGAATCATAAAACATATGTTTTATTTCTGGTTTCTTTCATTTAACATAATGTTTTCGAGTTTCAAACAAGTGGTAGGACTCATCAGTATCATTCATTTTTATGGCTGAATATTATTCTATAGTGTATGTGTATGTGTATATATATATATATATATATATACACTATAACACAGTTTGCTTATCCATTCATTGAGGATTGGCATTTGGATTATTTCTACCTTTTGGCTATTGTGAATAGGGCAGCTATGAATACTTGTGCAAGATATCTGCTTGAGTATCTGTTTTTTTAATTATTTTGAGTACACACATAGTAGTGGAATAGTTGGGTCATAAACTTATTCTATATTTAATTTTTGAGGAACTGGCAAACTGTTTTCCAAAGTGGCTTCATCATTTTGCATTCCAACAGGCAAAGTAGGAGAGTTCCTATTTCTCCATATCTTACCAAAACATTATTTTTTGTAATTTTTATTAAAGCCAAGATATGGGTGTGGTATGTAACTGTGGTTTTTATTTGATTTCCTTAATTATGAACGATGTTGTATATCTTTTCATGTGCTTATTTGGCATTTGCATAACTTTTTTGAAAAATCATCTGTTCAAATTCTTTACATACTTTTTTTTAAATGTGCTATTTGTCTTTTGTTGTTTAATTGTAAGATTTCTTTACATAATCTGGATACTAAACCCTTATCAGATAAGTGTTCAAAAATATTTTCTCCCATTACATAGGCTGTTTTCCATTTCAGGATAATTATTTTGATGCACAAAAATTTTCAGTTCTGCAGTTTAATTTATCTTTTTTTTATTTATTGTTGTTGCTTGGGCTTTAGGTGTCAAATACAGAATCCATTGAGTAATTGATGATCATTAAGATTATTCTATGACTTTTCCCAAGAGTTGTATGGTTTTATATTTAGGTCATTGATTCATTCTGACTCATTTTTTACATAAAATTAGTTAGGAATTCAACTTCATATTTTGCATGTTATTTATTCAGTTATCATACCATCACATGTTTCTGTTTTAATTTTCCAAGTTAGACCATTGTTCAAATTCCTCAAAGTTGTTTCACTTTTTCCTAAGTATGAAATTTTTACATATTTATGATAATGCTTTTGCTTTAGCTCATTATTGGGGCATACATATTTTGTAGCACTGTCAGATACTATGATTTTCAAGAATCTGAAGGGAAAGTGACTTTAAATGCACTAAAGTTTTACTTTTCTAGATTAGTGGCCCAAATGCCTAAGGAGAATACAATTACAACAATATCAACTGTTAGAGGTCCCTCTCACTAGGTTTGCAATAATTAACAAGCTGTAACTCAGTTCCTCCTGATATACATTGAAGAAAGACAAGCACCCCCACCCCACCCCATAACCTATGTGCCTAATAACACAGCATTTCCCCAAAGATTGAAAAAAGAGACCGTGTGGAAATGGGAGTAACATGAGATAGAGAGCTTTCCCCCTACCAGACCAAGATCCCACCAGTCCCTACATCACTCCAAGGACACATAACTCCCTAGCGCATTATCCTTTAGCCATACAAGGGAAAATTTGCACCTCTAGGGCTTCCTATTGGCCCCTGAACCTCACTCAAACCCCGACCCCCTCCCACCAACTATCATTTCTGCCAAAAAAGTACTGTATAAATTCATATTCCCCCTTTTGGGGGAGGGCTGAAGTCTACTCTTCAGATTCCCTCCACTGGGAGAGCTTCTCAATAAAACTTCCTGCCTGCAATTATCAGTCCCTCTGTCCCAGTGAACAACATTTTTCCCAACATCAACAAAAAACAGTCTATGAACTGTCAGTATTATGCTAAATTTCCTTTACTTCTTATATTCCCAACAATCCTATTTAACAGATCAAAAATTTTTCTTTACACACTATATCAAGGAAAAGAGTGAGTAGAAACTGAATTTTATTTGCTTCTGTAAATTATAGTCCATGACTGAGAATTGTCTCTTATGTGTTTAATTATTTCACTAAGATGGAGAAAACAATAAATATAGAAAAAAATGTTGTTTGTTTGTTGGAAACAGAGAATAGTTCAAAATGACTTAAATGTTTGTCCCCAAAGTTTTGTAAGTGAATAAATATATATATGAGAAAATTGTATGTCCAAAAAACAGACATTAATTCAGTGTAATTTAACTCACTATTATTTTATGTATCTTCTAAAATGAAAATCCTCTTTTCCACATAGTAGCTTTACTGAGTTATTTGGGTTCATTTGTGTTTACTTTTTAGTTTTTAATTGCTTATGTTTTCAATTATTAAATGTACAAAATAAAGTAAAAAAAAAAATATTACCCACTGGTTCTTAAAATAGCTTTTCATCCTCATGTTATCCATGAATACTTACATATAATAAATCCTTTAATCCTTCCAATCACATAAGTGTCTTTCTTTTTAATTTTCATTTTATACTGTGTTTTCTCTATCTTTATTCACTTTTTATCCTCATTTCCTTTCTGAGTTAATTACCATTGGTGTATCTGAAATATGGCCACAAAATCAGTAAGTAGGGCACTAGGGATCTCAGGAGGAAGTAAATAAAAACAAATGCTGACATATCAAAATAGTCAAATCTATTTTATGCATATTTGAGTATAGCACAGGTAACATGAAATGTCTATCACAGTTGAAATGACTGATAACAGAAGGATACATTCTTTATGTTGTCAACAGATGACATGGAAAACTCTTTGCCTCAAACTTTCTACACACTGTTGTTTTAGGCTTAGAAAATATAATGAATTCAAGATTAAGACAATTCCTGTCTAACGAAACTGACAGAAACAAACACATTGTTTACTGATACAGAGTATAATAAGTATTCTTGTTAGCCAATATGAGCTCCAAAAAATGAATAGATCTGGGGCACATTCTCAATTCATAGTATTTAATATTTTAACCCCTGTGCTGCAGGAGTGAATCCCAATTGCTAAGGGTGATGATGAATGTTTGTGGAGTACATGCTGGGATCAGCTGTCAGAGATCATAAATGTGTCTACATTCAGAAGCCAGGAGTCATGGAAATTACCCAAATCTGGTGTAAAGAGAATCAAAGACAATTCTTAGCCACTCACTGCACTGAGTTGCTACAATGGTGCATCATGGGAATACAGGGTACAACAAAAACTTTCAGCATTGATCCCTTTATTGTACAGAATAAAGAGTCCAGAATGGAAAAATTTACTTGTCACTTGTGTATCACAGAGTCCAAAATAACAGGGGAATAAAATCTCAAACAGTCTGTCTCCCAGGGTGGCCCAAAACTGCTGAGTCAATGTCAATAGATAGCAGCTCTGCATGCCCCATTTCATGCTAAGGAGACCAGTCTATACTATTTGAGTGTGATTTATATCTACCTTGGGGAGAGGTGGCCCTGCTACTGAGAATTTCTGTTTTGAAAAGAATCATTTTACTTTCTGTTCTTCAGAAGACCAGGTAATGTCAGTTGTTTTATTCTTAGGTCCAATGATACTTTCTTTTGCCTGCTGAAATCTGTTTTTGAATTCAATTAGTGAATTTCATTTCATTTCATTTACTTCATTTCATTTATATTTCAGCTACTATAATTTTCAACACCAGAATTTCTATTTGGTTCCTTTTGATAATTCTCTCTTTATTGATATTCCCTAGTTGTTCACATATCAATATTCTAATTTCATTTAGTTGCTTGTATGTGGTTTCCTTCAGGTGTTTCAGAGTTATTTAATCTGTTAATTTGAAGTCTTTGTTTAGTAAATTCAATGTCTGCACTTATTTAGAGATGGTTTCTTTCAATAACTTTTCTTTCTTTGAATGACCTTATTTTCATGGTTCTTTGTATGCATCATAATTTTTTTGAGAATTTAATATTTTGAATATTATAATGCAGTAACTCTGGAATTAAAATACTTCCCCCTACCCAAGCAATTGGGGCTTGTTATGGGTTGCAATTGTCTGTTTGTTTAGTGGCTTTTCTGAACTATTTCTGCATGTGTGGTCACAAAAGTCTCTGTTCCATTATCTCTGGGGTCAACCAGGGATCTAACAATGATTTCCTTATGTTCCTGGTGTTAATAAGCAAAGAAAAAAATGTGGCTTGTCCCTAAACACCTTCAATGGATGTTTCTCAGGTAGCTGCTTCATCCTGAGGGTACTAAAACAATGGCCAGCTCTGTGCCAGTTCCTGGTACATAAACCATCAGGAAAATAAAGAAAACACTGCATCAATATCTGGAGGACTCAGTACTTATTGCATCTCTCCAGCACCAGCAAACCATGCTAGGAATCAGGTCACCATCCCCTCTGCTGCTTGCCTTGTTGCTAGGGGCTGAGGATGGAAGCTGTTACATGAAACAACAACATTCCCTGAAATTTATGAGGCTCTTTCTTCATCAAGCCCTCCCTTCATCATTGCAAGTGTTTGACTAGACTCCAGCATTCTGAAATATGTGATTCTAACAGCTCAATCATTGTTTTATTGGAGTGACTGATTCCTGGAATTTCTGAGTCTGCCATTTTCTGTGATGTGGCACTCAGTAAAATTTTGAACATTGTGTTATATGTTATAGGACATCCCTTGTTAAAGTTCATTTTCTCATTTTACTGTTATTATTATTATTTTGGTTAATTTTATCATTTATAAAAAATAATATTCTGGCATTCTTATATATTCATATTGACTCATTTGTATGTGCAATTCTATAAGGTTTTTACATCTTTAGAAGATGTGGAATATCTGGGCTATAAACTATGCATATAACAAGTTCAAGAGATAATAACAAATTGTTATTAAAAGTGATTGTAAGTTCCACCCTCATTAGCTGGCCTAAGGGCCTACATGGCTGCACATCCTTTTTCACATTTAGTTTATTATATTTGTAAAATGTTGTCAACCTGAAATGTGTAAAGCATTACATTAGCATTTAATTTAATTTACTTCTCTTTGATTAGTAAGGTATATATATATTTTTATTAGAGAAGTTGTAAGTTTATTAGAAAATCATACTGAAAAGAGATCTTACATTCCCCATTATTATTAACACCTTGCATTAGTGAGGTACAATTGTTACAATAGATGGAAGAATATTATTATAATTGTACTATTAACTGTAATTCATGGTTTATAGTAAATTTCTTTTTTTGTTTGTTTTATACAGTACTATGTTTATTTGCTTTTTTATTTTTTTAAATTACATATGTAAAACTTAACATTTCACCTTTCACCCACATCCAAATATGTAATTCAGTGCTACCATCACAACCATCCATTATTAAAGTTTTAATAAATAACTTTCATAGGTTTATCTTATTTTGTGAAAAAAAATAGTCAAATATTATTTATGTATATATATATGTATGTACATATAATTACCTATATATATACATATATACATATGTATGTATATATGTGTATATATATAAATTAGTATTTTTATTATAGATATTTAGGATTAAAAATATTCTTGATATAGCTCCTTTGTTAAAGTGTTGTAAATTTTTTATATGAACTCTTTTTTTTTTTTGGTTAAATATGTTGCCAATATATTCTATTTCATGGTATGCTGTCTTTCCACAGTTTTTTCCTTTGACATAATGTACAATTTCAGCATAGTTAAATTGATCATTTTTCTTTTTTGCTAATGTTTTCTACCATTGGATTAATAAGAGATATATTTTCTACTGAAAAAGTTTGTTTGGTTTTGTCCTTATTTTTCTGTATGGACATCCAACTATATACCAGCACCACTGATTGAAAAGGCCAGCTGTTCCTTACTATTTTGCCTCAAGTCCTCATTAAACCCAGCATTATGTAGCTAAAAGAAAGGATCTGATTCAATGATCATTCTTCTCTTCCATTAATCTGATCTCTCTGCTCTTCCATTCATCTATTTTTGATTCCTGTGATAATATCCCACTCTATTAAATATGGTAACTTCCTAGTAAATCTTGGAATCTAGGAGAGGTAGTAACTTCTTTTTTAAAAGACTTTCATTCTTTTTGATCCCTAATATTGTCATATAAACTTTATAATTAATACATTTCTGGAAGGTTTTCTTTTCTAACACATTAGTCAGATTGAAGAAGATTGCACTGTGCATTTTACAGGTTTGGTTTGTCTTCTAAGCCTACTCTCAGTTTTATAAACATCTTATGTTGAGAACCAGTCATGCATTTGTGTGGTTTTACCTTCATATTTGTCAAATTAGTGTATATCACCAAAGCTTTGCATGTTTTTTTTTCCCCCTAAAGGCACTGCTACCTCAGCAAGTTTTACCCTACAGTCTATCCCAGAATAGGCAAGTATCTCCTGGAAGAAATGGTTGGAAATTCTCTGTTATAGTGGAATAAAGTATCTGATTTGGAATTTGAGTTCATAAAAATCTTTCACAGCTCACTGATGTCATAAAATATGATTTTAAAAGTGATTAAATTTATGCAGCTGTTGCCTCACTGTAACTTGTGTTTTCCTACCTGGCAGCAGAAGTCTCATTTAAATATATATATATATATATATATATCTGCTTTTTTTTTAAATATATTTTTTTCTTTATTCAAGAAGTTTTGGATCTACAGAACAATCATACATAAAATATAAGTTTCCTATACCCCACCCAACCACCAACACCTTGCAGTGGTGTGGAATATTTCTTATAATTGATGTTTGAAAATATTTATAATTGTACTATTAATCAAAGTCCAAGGTGTAACTTAGAATTCACTGGTATTTATAAGATAGTTCCATTGATTTTTAAAAATGCATTATTCTTTCACCATATATAAAATCTAACTTTTCCTCTTTGCAACAGTTTGAAATTTTGTAAATCCCAGAAAAGATCATGTTCTTGGTACTAATCCATTCCTGTAGGTGTGGGACCCTTTGATTGCATTCGAGTCACTTATGGGACCTTTTGAATAGATCTTTTGATTAGATCAAGTTAGGGCCTTTGATGTCAGTGAGGAAAGATTTAGGTTAGGTCTCTGTCCTCTTTCTGGAGTCTTATATAAACTGAAAACTAAAGCAGAAGCATACAGAGAAAGATAGCTGCCATTTTTACACTGCCATGTGAGAAAGGGAAAGACTCCAGGATTACCTATATCTATAGAAAGACAGAGAAAACTGAGGGACTATAAGAGGGGACTAAGGAAGTCCCAAGAGGTTGAGAGAGAGGATGGAGGCTAGATTCAGTGGAACAGCCCAAAGTTGAGACAATGAGGCTTAGAAGTAAGGGGAAGAGATGAGCCATATGCCTAATTACCAAAGCTGAGCTCAGGGAGAAAGTGAGCCTGGAAGAGAAAGCAGAGAGTGGGGCAGACTGACCATTTTGTCTTGCCATGTGGCAGGAGCTGACCTTTGGTGAGAAAGCATCTCTGATGCTGTTTTGATTTGGACATATTCACAACCTCAGAACTATAAGCTGTTACCTTAATAAATCTCTATTTTGAAAGCCAACCCATTCAAGGTATTTTTGCTCCCAGCAACATTAGCAAACTAAAACACCTTTTTAATCATATTCACATATATATATTTCCGTGCTGTTAATTATGTTCACAATGTTCTTCTATCACCACCATCCATTATCAAAACATTTTCATCATTCCAAATAGGAACTCTGTAAATTTTAAGCCTCAATTTCCATGGCCTATTCCCACCCTGTCCTCTGGTAACCTATATTCCAGATTATTTAAAATCAGTGAGATCATACAATATTTGTAGAATGTGGAGAAATAGAAACACTCATTCATTGCTGGTGGCCATGTAAAGTGATGTAACTGCTATGAAAAACAATTTGGTGGTTCCTCAGAAAGCTAATTATTATGTAGAGGATTTTTTAAAAGTAACTTTTAGAACTAGTCTGGCTAAAATTTCTGGGATGTCACAAAATTTAGATTCATTACCAATTCTTAGTTTTACAACTTTTCTCTATTAAAATTTGTGTTAAAAAATAAGCCAAAAATTTAACCCAAGATAACATTTATAGAAATTAGGAGAAAGGAAATGTTATTTTTAATCATACCAAAATTAAACCAAGTAATATATTGACATATTACAGAATGGTAAGGTTTTTAAGTGATAAGATGGAAGACACAAAATTGATATCAGAGCGTGCAGATACTTATCACTATTAATTACAAAACTTCAGTTCTTTAAGCATGAAAAGAGGAGGTTCTTGACTCTGTTCACAAACCAAGTAAACGTTTGCTTTAGTTTCCTAATCTGCTCAAGCAAATACTATAGAATATGTGGACTTAAACAATGGGAATTTATTAGATTGTGGTTTTAAAGCTAAAAGAAAGTCCAAAACATGGCATGATCAAAGCGTCATTGAGGCAAAGCTCCCCCAAGACTATGGCATTCTGGAACTAGCTGCCAGTGATCCTTGGAACTTAGTTCCAAGGCAAATAGAAGCATTTTCTGGTCTTTCTCTTCGCTTCCAGTTTCCCTTGATGTTTGGCTTCTAGTTGTTGAATTTGAGGCTTTCTCTCCCTTCCACTGAATTTCAATCTCTTATAAAGGATTCCAGTTATAGGATGAAGACCCATCACTACAGAAGTGGGCTAAATCTTAATTGAAGTAACATCATCAAAAAGTCCTACTTACAAGGGTTCACACCAAAGAAATTGATTAAATTTGAGAACATGCTTTTCTGTGGTACATAGAGTCCCATAACCCCAAAATATTCAATTCTCAAAGGAAGTATTAAATATTATAGTGATGAGTGGAATCTGAAAGTTTCAAAGGATAGAAAATGACAAAAACTTGCACATACATTTGTACTACATACTTACATACACATACATAAAAGAACATGAAAAAAACTATAAAAAATAGTTAGGATATTGTTATTTTCTTTAATAATTTAAAACATTTTCCAGTTTTTCTTCAATGTTCACATATATTTTTTCAATAACTCAATTTTTTCATAATATTTTATTTTGCTCTAAGAACAAATATCAAAGCAGTATTTTTCCTTTTTAGATATTTCTTTATGAATAAGATTATACAAAAAGCATTTATAAACCACCAGTAAACATTTTAATATCAAAAGTTATTGTATATTCAAAATTTTGCAAAAAATATAAGTATTCTCATTATAGTGGCCAAAATTTATTAGTACTTACATAAATTCTTTCCTAATAGCATCTGATTCAATCTAATAACTTCATGGATTTAGAATTATTTTTCTTGCACAACTAAGAAACTACATTTAAATTTTCAGTGACTTACTAAGGGATATACATCTAAAAATCTGGCAGATCTAGGCTCTAAACACTATGCCATATTTCTTATGTACAAAATAAATGGAATGACTTTCGAAAGTGCTCTCCATAAAAATTTCTCTAAAATTGGAACTTTCATGGGGATTTCTATGATATTTTGAAAGACAAAAATGACATATTTTTTCATATTAGCTGCCCTAAAATACACAAATATTTAAACCACAGGCTTAACACATATTTCATAGGTTCCAATTACAATGTAGATTTCCTAAAACATATTCTTGGAAATGTTGCTGATCATGAGTGGTGAAATAAAGGACAGCTCAGCAGAAATGCAAATGAATTAAAAGATGTTAGTGTATTTAGAGAGATACAAATTAAATACCCAAATAGGCATGAAAAAAAAGATGCATGTAAATGTTCAGCATCATTGCCATTTCAATTCTCTGGAGCTCTCTTTTTTCTGCATGACTCTAATGAGAGCATTTTTCATCTCTTTGTTCCTAAAATTTTAAGTGAGTGGATTCAGCATGGGGATCACCATAGTATAAAACACAGAGGCCACTTGATCTTTTCCCAAGGAGTAGGAATTCTTTGGTTTTAAATAAGTAAAAATCATGGTGCCATAAATATGGTGACTCCCAGAGGTGGGGAGCACAAGTAGAAAAGGCTTTGCACTTTCCTGAAGTAGAATTAATTTTCAAGATAGTAGACAGAAAGGACATGTAGGACAAAGAGATGGTGATAAGAGACATAGATACAGTTGAGCTAGTGAAAATTAATATCATGATTTCAGTGTTATGAGTGTCAGTGCAGGACAGGGCTAAAATTGGGGTTGTGTCACAGAAAAAGTGATAAATTACTTTGGATTCACAAAAATGCAAACTGTTCATGCAAAGAACATTGACAAAGGATTCAGTAAAACCAAACATGTAGGAACCAGTGACCAGGACATGGCAGAGTCTCGTGGACATAACAACTGGGTAGTGAAGAGGATTGCAGATAGCTACATAGTGGTCATAGGCCTTGAAGAAAGAAAGAAAAATTCAGTGGCACCCAAGAAGACAAAAATTTACATCTGGGTGAAGCAGCCCATAAATGATATATACTTGTTGGAAGTCAGTAAATTCTCTAAGGTTTTAGGTGCAATGACAGTTGAATAACTTAGGTCAAGGAATGACAGGTGACTGAAGAAAAAGTACATGGGGCTGTGAAGCTGGAGATCCAGGCAAATTATCAGTATCATTCCTGCATTCCCCAACACAGAAATCAGGTATAACAGGAGAAATAGTATAAAGAGGAGCTTCTGGATCTCTTCAGAGTTTGTCAATCCCATAAAGATGAAGTCAGACACATTTGTGTTATTCCCACTTCCCATAGTGTTCAACTGTTGTCAACTGTTGTGAAATCAAAGGTGACACTTAGCATGAATGACATCAAAACAATTTTTGCTTCATGTATGATCTGGACTTTTAAAAAATTAGTAATTATGGAAATTTATAATAAAGAGAAATTTGCAAAATTTAACTGAAAAAACAGATGTTTGATTTCTAATTTATAAATTAAGTATAAACCATCCTTTGGATATTATATAACAGAAATTTATATATTTCATTATAGAATGGACTTGAAACTGTTAAAAATATTTCACTTTATTAACACATTCATCCAGATGAAAATACTATACCATAGATTTCATTACTGTACACATTTTTAGATGATAAATGGGTATAGAAAATTAAGTAAATCATTAAGAGGCAAAATAATTAACTTTTTGCTCTGCTCTGTGATTCTAACAAGATTGGTTGTTATGTACATTGTCCAGAGATCATGTACATAACACTATATTCCTATTTATATTTAATTTCAGTAAAACAGTAAAAAATGCTATAGAAAAAGCAATGATATTTTTAATGAATGATCAAGTGTTCTTTTGTATCTGACATTATTTGATACACATGACAGATCAGAAATTAAACACTTTGCTATTTTACTGAGGTATATTAATATTACAGACCACATTTTGCTATTAAGTTTGAGAAGATATGTTCTTATGTAATTATTTACAATAAAATTTCTTCCAAAAATTATAATTTCAATATAGGTACATTGCTTTATCACTCTGATTCTATGAATTCTATATTTCCATGTTTACAAATTCTGTTACTACATAAGTAAGACCTACATGATATGTGTATATTTTTGCATATTTTCTAATATCCCTATTTTTTGAGATAATCTAAAATACTCTTACTTTGAGAGTAATACTTACCATGAGTCAAAAATGGTGAAAAACCTCTCCAGCATTATCTGTCTAGAAATTTGTCAACCTCAAGTTTTTCTCACAAAACTTGCAAACCATTTAAGAGCCTGACAGTTCTGTGATACAATATTTGTTTCCTTTGATAATGAACTGTTTAATATATTGTGCATGCAAATTTTTTGTTTTGAGGTAAAAATAACTCAGCCTAAAAATTCTGTTCAGGTCCTCATCAAATAGAAAGTTCACCTGGAAATTATGTCTCACAAGAATACCAGGAACCTACTGGGAACATACACAGAGTTGGGTCTCCCTTGCCTTTCATCCTGATAATGCCATAGCACCTGTTACTTGAAGATTACTTATAATGCAACCTCTGATCATTCCTGGGACCATTTCCAAAGGAAAGTGCTTGGCATTATTCCAAGGATAAAAGTTCCAGGACTAATGCATCCATGTTAGGTTTGTAACAGAGAGTTGCCTTCCACTTAGAAGCCACATGATATTGAGCGTCATTTTCTGGTGTTCCTTTGGGATTCTTTATTTTATGACTGGTTAGAAGGTATTTCTAGAGAAATACTTAAGATGTGGCTAAAGGCCAGAATGTTAACCACCAGAGATGCAATAGTACATTTTCCACAATGTGTCCTGTTTATAATTAAAAGTTGAAGCCTATCATGGGGAGTAAAACATTATTCATTATTAGAGAAACAGCAAAATTCACAAAAGGAAATGAAAATCATTCATAAATGTTATTAATCTTAGTTGATTTTTTCTACCAATAATTTTCCTTTGTGTACCTATTTTTATATATATTTATAAGTTTACAGAATTTTATTGTACTTTTTAAAAATAACATCTTGATTTTATTATTAAATATTTATAACTCATGTTTACCTGTGTTTAATACAATTTAATGAATTTTGCATTGGCTGTTAATCCATAACTAATTTCTTTCTATGATTGTGCACCACCAAATGAATATTTTTGTGGCATGACAAATTAAACATGGTAGATTTTCTCCTGTCAGTTTTTGCAGTGTCACCTAATTCATCTACACAGAAGATTTTTTGTTGTAGTCAGACACAACAATGTTTCTGCAACCTCTTCCATTATTTTATTGTTCCTGGATTTTATTATATGAAAAGAATTATAAGAGAAGAAACGAAAAAATCAGTGCTGAGTGGAATAAAGATTTGATAACAATTAATGCCCAAAAGCTCACTGAAATGCTTTCTTATGATTCTTGCATTAATTAATGATACCAAAATCAAAATCTGTTAAGATTTATAAGCAACTTGTACAAGAAAAACTGTTAATATGCCAGATTTTCAGAAAGAATTTGATGGTATGGATCATGGAATTTACAAAATATGTTACATATTTACTGAACTTTTGGAAGTTCATCCCAAAATATTCTTCTCAATTAAAAAAATCAGTGATATTTAGAAAAGCTAATTTGGAGATTAAAAAGACAGCATCAATATATTTCACAGTATGTGATCTTGGGGATTTTGCCAAATGAGAGAATAATGGAGATTTTCTATATCAATGCCTCCTCAATAGGGTCATCTCACTACTTTCAAAACTGCTATCACCGATTTTTTCTTCCCAGAGTTGAAATTATTATTATTATTGTCATTAAATGTACTTTCAAATAACATCAGTAAAAGTTGAAAAAATAATAATTTAAGAAAATTATTTTATGATGAATTTTTTTGCCGTCTTTTATTTTTTCAACTTTATTTTTGGAGAAGTTTTAGATTTAAATTTACAGAAATATTACATAAAAAGTATAGGTAGGGACGTGACCTGGCCGACCCCCACCCTCACCCAGCAACTTGACCTAGCAGGCCCCGGACTTCCCGGAGCCACAGCTTCCGGTATGTCAACCGACTAGTGGCCTCCGGAAAGCGAGGCAGAGGATAATACCCAGAGGGCCAAGCGACTGGCACTGTCACCGTGGAGGGGCGGCCTGTGTGTGTCCATACCCACAAAGGCCCTTCCACAGGCTCCGCCCTAACTCCAGGGGCCCAGGGGCTCTGCTCAGGTATCTTACGGGGAGGGAGTTGGTAAATCTTTACCGACTCAAGTACAAAATAAGAGTGGCACAAACCCTGCGAGGACTGGGCATGCCCTGCCCCAGCTGAACCAAGGAGAACTTCTCCAGTGAATTTAAAATTGAAGGTGTCTGTCTCAGCAGAAAACAATGAAATTTATTGAGAGCTGACCTCAGGAAACTTATCTCCAGCCTTGAAAACTTGAAAGCACCACTTTCCCTGCCTCACAGATTCTGTAGAACTGTTATGTGTCTCAAGCACTAATTGAAATGTGGCACATGACATCCCCATAAAGGTTATTCTGAGGAAACTATGGAAGGAGTTACAAGAACCTACAATCCCAGACTCTGATGTTAGTATTTACTGACCAGTTTTGATGTTGAAAAACATCAACCATGACCTGTCCATCTCTTGCTCTGCTCCGAGTTCTCTCCTTTTGGGGATTTTGGCCATTTCTGAGTTCCTGGACCTCAGGACTTGCCTTCTCTCTGGGTCTCAATGCCATCAGATTATTGAAGCAGACCTAAATGGAGAACTGAACTTAAAAATAGAAACTGAATTAGTGTGTGGTACAACTTATTTTAAATACTTTGGAAATCCTCCATTAGCCTCTGAAAATGCTTCTCAAGATAGAAACCCAGAACAAATTGCTGAGGTGCACATAGATATTAGGAAGCGCCTACAATTTCTTGCTGGACCAAAAGTAAATCCCACAAAAGCCCTGTGGAATATTTTGAGTAACAGGATTGTCCATTTTGATTTGCTTCATCAAGATGTTTCCCTCCATATTTCATTCCAGTATGGTCACAGCACCACCTTACCAGATTTGGAAGCTCAACGACATACGTGTAGTGGAAAGAGAAAATAGGTTCATGTATCTAAGTTATTTGCCCATGTCCTCTGAGTAGCATGAATCATAAACACATGTCTTCCTTTATAAAATTTTGACTAGGAATTGAATTACTGAAACAAAGTTGGATAAACAATATTACTTCCTTTTCCCACATTTGTTGAGTTTTGCTTTTAAGACACTGACAAAAGCTAGGCCTTCTTTATGCAGAGTTTAAGTTTCAGTTTTTCATTGTTGAAGATGTGCAGATCTCATGTATTTAGAACTAGTGAGGTAATTTATGATTTAGAGAATTTATAAGAGTCTGTGGAGCATGGTTCAGTTTGTTCAACTCAACATGTTGTAGCAGATAGTTTTATTTCTGACAGTGTATCCCCTCCCCTTGTCCTGATGCTGTAACAAGGGTGGCCCTGCCTGTGGACATGTTGCATTAGCCTGGGAGAACTATCCTGCTACTCCTCTTTTACCCTGGGACCAGCTTTGGTCTTAGGTTATATTTCCTTGTGATGTTTGTTTTCCCTGTGTATTGGGATCTGTCATTCTGGAAATAATAGCAACGTATTTTTCTTTAGAGACAGTACTTAGCATAGGGGGAAGAAACTTCTAAGTTAACATCTGCACTAATGATGAAACCATATTTCTGTTTATTTATCAGAGCTGCTTCAGGTACTGATAAATTTGCTTTCTCATTCTCCCTCAAGTATGTTCTAACATATTTCCTATTATAATTAAATCTTACATGTGCTATAGAGGTGGAAATCATAAGCATTATTTTAGCTTCACTTTACAAAGTTGAGACTTAAAAAGAAAGCAGTTGCTTGGGATAAGATGCAGAAATGGGATCAGCAAAAATGAAAAATTCTCTTATGGCTTGTTCATCCTATTTGGTAAAACCAATGATTCTACCAATATTTAATAATGTTAATTTAAATGGCATGTAGTATTTCAATGAATTAATATTTTAAAATGAAAGGATATAATTTTGTTTATTTAAAACACGTTTCCCCTCTTTGACTTGTAACAAAATTTATTCCACCTGAAGATATAAAACTTAAAAATCATGATGCAAATTGTAATGTCATTTTAAAAGTAGTTTTATAAAACTTATATTTCCTTTTAAAAATCTTCAAAGATTTACTGAATCCCAAAAAGCGATATTGATTATGTTTATAAACTGGTCTGTTCCTCTGGGCTCTGATTGTATTAAATTCAGAGGTTTCACTTTTACTTTATTAAATTAAGATTAGGGGGTTGATCTGCCAACATCATTAGGGTGACTCAGAGTTGAGTCCTTGCCCCCTTGGTGGACTATATAAACAAAAGCTCAATCAAGGAGACAGAAACAGAGAAGGAGATACACAGAAAAGATATACAGAGGAAGACAGACAGCTCCATAAACATGGCAGAGGCCCCGTGAAGAGAGGTGAGCCTGATAGCTTACAGCTGACCTTGTGAAGAGAACAGAACAGCTGAGTCCAGAAAGAAATGAGCCCTCCAGCATTCAGTTGAGATTGGAAGAATTTGGGCCTATGGAGCCTTAAGACTGAAGAGGAATGCTGCACTCTCGCAGACATCGCCTGCCATCTTGCTTCAGCACGTGACTATATACTTTGGGTAAGAAAGTACATGATATGGTACCTTGAATTGGACTCTTTAGGCCCTTGTAACTGTAAGCTTTTACCCCAAACAAATATCCTATATAAAAACCAACAGATTTCTGGTACTTTGCATCAGCACCACTTTTGGCTGACTGATACATTTATCAACCCAGAAAATTGGTTGATAAAAAAATTGGTTATTTCTGATGATTTAAATGATGATTTTGGATGTATAACAAAGATAATATATTGGTTTTCCTTGAAGATAATAGTAAAGAAACATATTTCCTCAACTGCAATCCACCAAGTGCCATTTGGTTACTTTAGCATGCACACTTCAGATATCATGGGGTTCTCCTAGGAGGATATGCTTGGGTAGGACCTGTCTGGATCAGAACATCACAGGAGTTCATGCATAAATCATGCAGTGCTGCTGCTTTATTTTGCAAATTAGATTAAGTAACTTGCCCAGGGTCACATAGTGGTAGGGATGGGCTTAGAACCCAGGAATTCTGACTCTGACAGAATTCCTATAACTCTTTCCCTCATACTTCCCTGTGCCAAGTGACCCTAATTAATCTTTTGAATGAGGAATGAATAATGGATTTCAAATTTGAAATTCATCAATCATTTTAGAAGTTGGGAAAGAATATCTTAGTTTTTAAATCTGCTATGATAAAGAAGATTTAAATGCAATTATTTAAATGTCATGAAACCCGATGTAATTTCTCCCAGTTCTTTTTAGAATTTGTCATCACTCCAGACTTGATTCTGATGATTTTCTGTCTCTCTCTGAGTGGAGTGTGGCTAGTTAAAAGAACCTTATCTGGGAGTCAAGGGTCTGGGATCAACTTGCCATGACATGTTGGTGGGTCTTCTACCTCTTTGTATCTCAGCCATCTGTAAAATGAGAATGATTCTTACCTCCTGTAGTGGAGGGAACAGATAGAAAACTGCAGACTTACAGAAATGCATGGTGCCATTTTATTGAACAATATACCAAAGTAAAATTGTGTTAGGTCAAAGAGTAGCAATTTATTCCTATTATAGGAACAGATACAACTTGAAAAATTAACTTATTTCAAGACTAACATTCTCAATGTGATTAGATCTCTTTTAAATAGCTTTCTGGATTTTAGAGACAATTTCTGCTGGCTGTGATCATGTAAGAATCTGTGAAACACTGTGGTGTGTGGAATGCACTCCTCCATGTTGGGGCAGATAACATAGTAGCCAGCCCAGCTCATGCCTGGTGCTGGTGTTACTTTATTAATTACATCTCAAGCTAAACTTTGGAACCAATCCTGGGTTAAGTCAGGGAAGGTTAAGAATTCCTAATCCAGCAGCTCAGTGGCCTTCTCATCCTCCCATCCAGGCTTCCTTGGTCTAGGTAGGAACTAATCACCTGCAATTTTTCCCTGACGGAGTGCCACACCTGGCACGAAGGGCTGTGCTTACATTGGTACTCTTAGGGGCCTGGAGTTTGGTCTCAACATTGGTGTCTGGGACTGGGATTTTGGTTCCTGCTGCCAGGCACTGAAGACTTCTGATGACATCCTTGTTCTTGATAGATATTATCAAATTGGCAGAGCATTGTTTTTGAAGAGCTGCACAGTGAACTAGTAGATAAGAATCACTTGTTATAACTGGTATTATTTCAAGATTATTAGAGAAAGAAATTATTTCACTTAGACATTGCTGATGGGAGTGAAAATTGATGTAACTTCCCTAGAATCCAGTTTTGTTAGGATACATGGATATGCTTAAAAATGTGTGTACCTTTTGATCTAGAACTTCTGCTTATTGGAAGTTACACTAAGATAATAAAATCATTCTAACACTGATATACTGAAAAACTAAAAATACCCTAACTAAATTCATAGGGGATTGGTTAGATAATTTATGGTTTGATATGATAATTCATACTCTAAAAGTAATGTTACACACAAAAATATACTGGTGTGGTAAAATGTTTTAATTTATAGTTAAGTTTTTTTTTAAAAAGGCAGGTTAGACAATGGTATGTACAGTCTGATTTAGGGGAATAATGTATATGTATCTTTCTGATAGAAAAAGTTTGAAAGGATAAACACCAACATTTAAACCTGGCTATTTCTGGGTGGTTTTTATTTTAACTTTTGTACTTTATATATTTTCTAAAACATTTATAACCACTATTGTTTAAAAAGTAAATTATTTTTAAAGGAAAAAAATATAGGGAATTCCTATATAACCCCCTCAAACACACCCACATAAACACATAGTTTCCCCTATTATTGACATCTGAGATAAGTGTGGTACATTTCTTACAGTTGGTGAACCAATATTGAAGCATTGCTACCAACCAAAGTCTAGAGTTTACATTATGGTTTACACTTTTTGCTCTATAGTTCCATAAGTCTTGACACATGCATAATGTCATGCATCTGTCATTGCAGTATCATACAGAAGAATCTCATCTCCCCAAATATATTCCTGTGTTCCATCCAATCATTCCCCTATCCCTTCTGAACCTCTTGCAACCACTATCTGTATATCCATGTTACACCTTCTTCCATTGACCCAAGATAATAACTATGATAACAATAAATCTACTTTGGCCCATAGTTATGTTCCCTCCTTATGACTGTTCATTCCTCAGTCTTGGGAGATTTAGGATGATGTCTGCTCTGACAGCTTCAGGCTATAAGGAGTCTGATATTATGGAGCAGATTGAAGGGATTATTTTGTTTGCAGTTGAATATACTCTTTAGTTTTGGGGATAGAATTTGTCCATCATCATCATTTTGTTGGTTGTACAGGGAAGGCCTGAAGAACTTGAGAGTAGGAGTTTTGCTGAATGTTTATCCAGGGGATTTCAGTATAAGATCTTGTTTTAAGAACTTTATTCACACACCATACAATCCATCCAAAATGTATAATCAATGACTCTCAGTACAATCAGAGTTGTGTATTCCTCATCACCATAAGTTTTAGAACATTTTCAATAACCCCAAAACAAAAATCCCATACCCTTTGCCCCCCTATTATTGACCCTTAGCATTGATATAGTACATTTGTTACAATTAATGAAAAAATATTACACTATATTTGTTAACTGTAGTTGATAATTTGCTTTAGTAGTATTTTTTCGCATAAACCACCCTATTATTAACACCTTTTAATACTGACATACATTTTTTACACTTCATGGAAGAACATTATTTTATTTGTGCTATTAACCACAGGCATCATTCACAACCAGGTTCATTATATTATACAGTCCCAAGTTGATCCTCCAGCTTTCCTTCTATTGACATACACAACCTTAAATTTCCCCTTTCAATAACAATCACATCCATCAATCATCACTGATAATCACAATCACAGTAATGTGCTCCTATCACTTCTATCCATTTTTTTTTCAGATTTGTTATATATTTTATATATTGAATATCAATTTTAGCTAAACTCATTCTCTACAACATACACATCTTCCTTTTTTTTTTTTTTTATGTTTGTATATGCATTAATGCTTGTATATATATATATATATATATTTATTTATTTATTTATTTATTTATTTTTATTATGGGTAAAAATCAAAATTCTCACAATACATACAAACATTTGTAAAATGATATATAAATATATAGGCATATATGTGTATTTGCTTACAAAAATGTTATTTATATATATATATATGCATATATTTTAAGAGGTGCTTAGATAGCGGCATTGTTCACCATTGCCAAAAGTTGGAATCAGCCCCGGTGCACATCTTCCTTTTATCTAAATGCCACACTGTTTTCTAGCTTGGTTTCTATATTCTATTATACCCCAAAGTACTTTTATGGAAGACACAATACATTTTTGCTTTATATGATGCATAACAAACATACACATGACAGATTCATATGATATTAGATAATATTTTATGAAGACAATAATAAATATGATGCTTATTGCATTTAGCACACCATTTTCAAAGCACATCCTTTTTAGTTTTGATTAGAACATTAAAAAATTGCTTAGACAAAAGACAGCACTACAGCACTGAAACATTTTCATGTTCATGCAAAATTAATGAGCATTTCATATCTATAGTGGCTGCCATTTGATTAGAATCCAGCAATTTTATGAGATATTCAAAATGAGAAAAGAAATAAAATTGTTAGTAGATGGTGCCAATTAAACTTAAAACTTCACTGTAATTGTATGGTAAGAACTGTATGAGGAAGTTTCGTAATTTTTTTATTTTTTATTTATTTTTATTTTTTTATTATGGGTAAAAATCAAAATTCTCACAAAACATACAAACATTTGTAAAATGATATATAAATATATATGCATATATGTGTATTTGCTTACAAAAATGTTATTTATATATATATATCTACATATATTTTAAGAGGTGCTTAGATTACCTAAAATATTACACGGA
>JAKSZT010054090.1:1068718-1183806 GCA_026826555.1 Tolypeutes matacus | reverse complement strand
CTCTCTCTCTCTCTCTCTCTCTCTCTCTCTCTCTCTCTCTCTCTCTCCCCCGTTGACCTATCTATCAGACAGTGGTTCTCAGAGACTGCTTACTTTCCTCAATTCAAATCAGTGAGGTCATATACTGTTCATCCTTCAATGACTGGCTTGCTTCACTCAACATAACATCTTCAAGATTCATCCACGTTACTTCATGTGTTAGCACTTTATTCCTTCTAACAGCTGAGTAATATTCCATTGTATGTATGTACCACATTTTGCTTATCCATTCATCTGTTGATGGGCACTGGGGCTGAATCCAGCTTTTGACAATTGTGAACAGTGCCGCTATGAACATTGGTGTGCATATATCTGTTCGTGTCTTTGCTTTCAATTCCTCTGGGTATATATCCAGCAGTGGAATTACTGGGTCATACAGAAGATCTATTGTTAGTTTTCTGAGGAATCACCAAAGTGTCCTCCACAGTGGCTGGGCCCTTCCACAATCCCACCAGCAGTGGATGAGCGTTCCTATTCCTCCACATCCTCTCCAACAATTATATTCTTCTGTTTTTTTAATAGCTGCCATTCTGATGGGTGTAAGATGGTATCTCATTGTGGTTTTGATTTGCCTTCCACTAATAGCTAGCAATGTCGAGCAATTTTTCACGTGTTTTTTAGCCATTTGTATTTCTTCCTAGGAGAAGTGTCTTTTCAGGTCACTTGCCCATTTTTTAAATGGGTTGTTTGTCCTTTTATTTTTGAGGTGTAGGATTTCTTTATATATGCAGGATATTAGGCTCCTATCAGATATATGGTTGCCAAATATTTTCTCCCATTGGGTAGGCTGTTTTTTATTTTATTAATAACATCCGCTGAGGTGAAGAAATTTTTGATTTTGAGAAGATCCCATTTATCTATTTTTTCTCTTGCTGCTTGTGCTTTGGGTGTGAAGTTCATGAAACCATTTCCTATTACAAAGTCCTGTAGATGCTTCCTTACATTATCATCCAAAGTCTTTATGGTTTTGGCTCTTATATTTACATCTTTGATCCATCTTGAGTTGATTTTTGTGTAAGGTGTGAGATGGTATTTTTCTCTCATTCTTTTGGATATGGATATCTAGTTCTCCAAGCACCACTTGTTAAAGAGGTCATTCTCTCCCAACTGAGTGGTCTTGGTGGCCTTGTCGAATATCAGATGACTGTATATGCGAAGATCTATATCCGAACTCTCAATTCAGTTCCCTTGGTCAGTAGGTCTATCCTTGTGCCAATACCAAGCAGTTTTGATCACTGTAGCTTTGTAGTATGTTTTAAAGTCAGGTAATGTGATACCTCCAACTTCATTTTTCTTTTTCATTATGTCCCTGGCAATTTGGAGCCCCTTACCTCTCCAAATATATTTTGTGGTTAGTTTTTCCAGTTCCTTAAAAAATACAATGTTGATTTTTATTGGGATAGCATTAAGTCTGTAGATTGGTTTAGGTAGGGTAGACATCTTGATGATGTTTAGTCTTCCTATCCAAGAACAGGGAATATTTTTCCATTTATTTAAGTTTTCTTTGATTTCCTTTAACAGGGTTGTGTAGTTTTCTGTATATAAGTCCTTTACATCTTTAGTTAAATTAATTCCTAGGTGTTTGATTCTTTTAGTTACTATTGTAAATGGTAATTTTTTCTTTGGATCATACTCCAAGATAGACCACATGCTAGGCCACAGAACAACTCTCAATGAATTCAGAAAGATTGAGATTATACAAAGTGAATTCTCTGACCACAATGGAATGAAATTGGAAATCACTAAGGGCCAGATAAACAGGTTAGGCATAAGGATATGGAAATTAAACAACACACTCTTATACAAACAGTGGGTCAAGGAGGAAATCTCAAAAGAAATCAGTAATTACCTTGAAACTAATGAAAATGACAACACAACATATCAAAACCTATGGGATGCAGCGAAAGCAGTCCTGAGAGAGACGTTCATGGCCATAAATACATATATTAAAAAAGAAGAAAGAGCTAAAATTGAAGACCTAACTGCACACTTGGAGGAACTGGAAAAATAACAACAAACAATACCTAAAGGAAGTAGAAAGAAGCAAATAACAAAGATTAACAGAACTAAATGAAATAGAGAATAAGAAAGTACTAGAAACAATAAATGAAACCAAAAGCTGGTTCTTAGAATATCAATAAAATTGACAAACCCTTAGCCAGTCTGACAAAGAAAAAGAGAGAACAGGTGCAAATACACAAAATAAGGAATGAGCAAAGGGATATCACTACTGACCCCTCAGAAATAAAGAGCATCATAAGAGGATACTTTGAAAAACTATATGCCAACAAGAATGATAATTTAGAGGGAATGGACAAATTTCTAGAAACTCACGAACAGCCTACATTGTTGAAAGAAGAAATTGATGAACTCAACAGTCCAATTGCAAGTAAAGAGATAGACTCAGTCATCAAAAACCTCCTAACTAAGAAGAACCCAGGACCAGATGGCTTCACAGCTGAATTCTACCAAACATTCTGGAAAGACCTAACACCAATTCTGCTTAAGCTCTTCCAAAAAATAGAAGTAGAAGGAATATTGCCTAACTCATGCTACGATGCCAACATTACCCTAATACCAAAACCAAACAAAGATACCACAAGAAAGGAAAATTACAGACCAATTTCTCTAATGAACCTAGATGCTAAAATCCTCAACAAAATACTTGCTAATTGCATTCAACCACATGTCAAGAGGATTATACACCATGACCAAGTGGGTTTCATCCCGGGTATGCAAGGATGGTTCAATATAAGAAAATCAGTCAATGTAATACACCACATAAACAGATTGAAAGAAAAAAATCACATGATCATCTCTAAAGATGCAGAAAAAGCATTTGACAAAATACAGCCCTCTTTCCTCATAAAAACACTGCAAATGATAAGATAGAAGGAAACTTTCTGAATATCATAAAGAGTATATATGAAAAACCCAAAGCTAACATCATCCTCAATGATGAAATTCTAATAGTCTTCCCTCTGAGATCGGGAACAAGACAAGGATGCCCACTATCACCACTCCTATTTAACATTGTCTTAGAAGTACTTGCTCAAACACTGATGCAAGAAAAGGATATAAAAAGCATCCAGATTGGAAAAGAAGAAGTAAAAATTTCATCATTTGGAGATGACATGATCCTATATATAAAAAGCCCTGAGAAACCTACAACAAGGCTTCTAGAACTTATAAAGGAGTTCAGTAATGCTGCAGGCTATAAGATCAATGCTCAAAAATCAGTAGCATTTCTGTACACCAATAATGAGCAATCTGAGGTGGAAATTAAAAAAAATTACCATTTACAATACTAACTAAAAGAATCAAATACCTAGAAATAAATTTAACTAAAGATGTAAAGGACTTATATACAGAAAACTACACAACACTGCTAATTTTAATCTTTTTAAATATATCGAGACCTGCTTTGTGCCCTGACATGTGACCTATACTGGAGAAGGAGACTTGTTGGTCTCTATGCCACTGCCAATTTCATGGAACTCATTTGCTTATTCTATTCTTGACAAGTAACCATCTCAATATGACATATTCCTAGTGTATTTCATGTTATGTAGATGAAGCATTGAAGGCAACTGGAGGGAGCACAGCCTAATTCATGGTTCATCCTATACTCCTTTACACCCATGAAATTACAGCTATCAATTAATTAAGAAAGGATTAAATATTTAGGGCTATGGCACACTGAAGGAAAAACAACAGTTGCCATGCAGAAATCCCTCTTTACATTTTTTTTCATGCACTAATCTTTCTTCACAATCTACTTAATGAGAAACAATCTGATGGCATGGGGAAATTAGCATACTATTTCTCACAAACACTACTTGTGGAAAATATCATGATTTAATTCTTTCAGCAATATCTTTTAAAATTCTTTCACTAGTGATCATTAGTTGATATTTAATTCATAGTTATTTTATAGACTACATAAACAAATATAATAGATTAATGAAATGGCCATAATTTCTTCTTGATAGAAATGTGTCTTGGAAATCCACACAAGGATATTGCAGGAAGAGTGTGCATATAAATTAGAAACTCTGTATATTGTCATTAAGTTAAAATCCGGCAACATTTGAACATATTATTTTCACATTATTCTCCATTTAAATTTAATGAAATCTAGTGATATGAATGTAGTTTCCCCAATTTTATGATTTTGACCATTAAAGAAAGGCATTTCATGTACATTAAAGCAGCTAAAAATGGTACTCAAGTGTGTACTTTCCATTATAACATTTTTGGATATAAAATTGCAATAGTCATTCACCTTTGTCAATTTTAGTATGACATAATATGAAAACAGATGGTAGAACTGTTAACATAAAACTGACTGGGAAACAAACCACATCAAATGCTAGGGTTTTTTTACATGATACATTTAGCCAAAAAATGTATGAAACAACTTCTTGATATTATACAGAAAAATGCATCCATTTGGGCCTATATTCTTTGTCATTGCTCAACTTATCATTGTCTAGGATATCATTTTCCACTCCATGAAACAAACATGAGGATATAATTGGGTGGGCTCTCTTTTCATGAATGATTGTCATGAGGATCTATAAATATAAATTAAAATGTCAAGGTTACCATTAGATTAGAAGCCATGCAGTATTTAGTTGAATAATGTTATTGATGTCAGCATGTTTATTGTTAAGGGGCTTCATAAATAACATTGAACTGGAAGTTTTGCTGTTTTTTATATTCCTACCAATCTATCTTGTTACTCTGATAGGACATTTGGGACTAGTTGTATTGGTTATTGGGAATTCCTGGCTCCACAATTCCATATACTGTTTTCTGAGAGTGTTGCCAATCTTGGATGCCTGCTTTTCTTCTGTTGTCACCCCTGAAAATTGGTCAGTATTCTGGCAGTGAATAAAATCATTTCATTTCTAGGATATATGAGAGATTTGTCTCTTTGTTTCTTTTGGGGCTATAGAATGCTTTCTCTTGGTTGTAATGGCTTATGACTGTTAAGTAACAATCTATAACCCACTTCTGCTTTCAGTTAATATGTCACCCTGAGAATATGTGTCACTCATCATTGCTTCTTGTGTTGGGGAATTTTCAATGCTACTTTGCAGACTTTGGACATTTTTATTCTAACCTTCTGTGCATACAATGAAATTAGGTGTATATTTTATGACATACCTCCTCTTTTCATTATTTCTTGTTCTGACATTCATATCAACCAGCTTCTACTCTTCTCCTTTGTGGGCTCTATTGAGATAACTATTTTATTAATATTACACTATATTTTCATTCTGTTGGCAATTCTGAAGATGCATTCTGTTGAAGGGAGGCAGAAAGTCTTTTCTACTTGTAGCTCTTACCAAAATGGAGTGTCAGTTTATCATGGGACAATCCTCTTCATGTATGTGAGGCTGAATTCAACCTACATTTTAGATCATGATATGGTGGTGTCTATATTTTACACTAATGTGATTCCCTTGCTGAATCCTGTCACCTACCATTTGAGGAACAAGAATGACTAAAATGTAAAGAAAAGCTTGTTTGAGGGAAGTTGGTTCATAAGTAAAGTTCATTTTGAAAATTGAGTAAAACAGAAAAGAATGTTGGGAGTCAGTAGATAGCTTAGTCAGAAACTAGGGAAGAAAATGTCTTGTTTTTAGTTCATACTGTTTATATTTTCCAGAATATTTCTTAAGAAAGCATTAATCAACCCCCCCCCATGAAGCATTATATAAATGTAGATATTTTGTGTCAGCATTATGTCTATTACTGATCCATATTGATTATTCAGTGTTAAAATTTTATTTATACTATTAGTCTTTGTTTAATTTGATTTTCACTGTTAGAATTAAAGGTCATTTTGGTTCTATGTAACTTCATATTTTATATTTTAAGCTAAGTTTCCATGTTGAAGTTAATTCCTTTTCTGGAATCCCTGATAAAGGACTTCCAAAAAGTTATTTTCTTATACTGACACTCTCAGATTCATCCTCTGTGCATGCCTTTTGCACAGTTTGGATCAGCAGCATATTTTTTTTTTTTGAATGTTTTTATGTGGACATACAGTTTTAATTGATTTGAGTAAATACCTAGTAATATGATTGCTGGGACATATGGTAAGACTTTGTTTAGTTTCTTTTTTTTTTTTTTTCACCATAGAATAAGGTTTTACTTCTAGTTGACTTCTAGTTGACTAATTTGCTTCTTTTTATTATTTTGATTTTTATTAATTATAAAAAGAAAAAATCACACAATACATACAAACATTTGTAAAATGATATATAAATATATATGCATATATGTGTATTTGCTTACAAAAATGTTATTCCATTTTTTCCTTCTTCTAGCATGTAAAATAACTTAAAACTTGCTGCTATGTATGGATGCCCAAGATCTCAAAAGATAGCCTGCTTTCAGGGGTTCCTATGATATTATGTCCTTTATCAGTTCCTATTGCTGCCTTTATCCTCTATCTATGCAAAATGACCTTGCATCTATCACTATTCTTAAATTTACTCTTAATGAACACATTCCAGAGAAGTGATCTTACATCACATAACTCACATGTGCTTCAGCTTTATTTTTTCTGCTTTTAACATTTTTGTTCAAGATTTGTTTATTTGAACAGAAATTAAGGGTGGAAATTTACTTTTCTATCAGTTAAATTTCAATCTTTTTCACAGCATGGAGACTTGTCCTCTGACATCATTGGTTGAATCACATCTGATCAATGTAATAAAAGGGCTAATTCTTAAGTGTGAGTCTGTTACATGATCCAACAATTTTCAGAATCTCGGTATCTAATTAGTTATGCAAAGAGAGTCATGTATCTCTACTGGAACAAGCACATGTTTGATAGCAGAGTGTTGCTTAAATATAGATTCAAAATTCTAAAAACAATATCAAATGCATTTTCAAAGACACGATACTGACTATAATGTAGACAATATGTTTCTTATGAATAAATTAGCTACTTGAAATTACAATATGTTAAATTTTCCTTTTTTGGTTATAATCATTTGAGATGATTCTTCTGGAATAAAGGAAAGAAAAGTAACTCAAAAGTATTTCTAAATATCCAACAGTTACAATAATTACAATATTTGCAGCATTCCACATTCATTTTTAAGGGCTTCTACCATTCAAATAAGGATTTCAAATTTTTAATGTAAAGTTTCAATCAAGTTGGCATGTTTTTATCAGTTTCATCTTTCTTTCAAATTAATCAAAATAATATTTCTACTAGAAAAGAAGAGGTGAGCACAACTAGCAAGGATGTACTCACTTATGACTAAAAATGTCTGGACAATATACATTCAAATTATAATGGAGTTCCACTATTGCATCCCCCCCTCATTTTTTCCTAAAAGTAGAATACAAATATGAGAACTAGTCGTATACTATGTTTTTCTCTCTTAGAGATAAAAATGGAATTATAGTATATTTAACTCTCAGGTTAATCATTACTAAATACTCAAATTTTGATTCTAATATTTTCCCCTCAACCATGTAGTATAGAATTCCCTAACCCTATGGAACTTCAATTTTGCATCATTGAGCAAAGTCATCAATTAATATTTATTGTTGTGAATATTTGATTAATATCTAGCTCCACCATTGCACTGAACCTATAATTTACATAAAGACAATTATTGAGCATGTTTGACCACACAATTGTATTGCCAGTGCATTGAAAAACTTGGAATATATAGTTTATTCAGAAAACATATTTTCAAATGAATGGTGTCACTGAATGTGTAATACTAGAAGTTGTTAACACTTATAAGCAGCTTTATCTTAATTATACTATATAAATGTACTACATATACTAAGTCATTTATCCTCTAAAAACTTTTATAGGTAGTTCTATTATTACCTATATTCACATTTGAAATAACAGAGGCATATCAACTCTAAGGAATATGCTTAATTCCACAGAGCTCTTAAGTGATGCCAAGATAGACACCAAAAACTTTCTGGCTGAGCAGTCTCTGCTTTCAAACACTTTAGTATACAGCATGAAACAAAAGACTGATCTCTGCTTTGCAAAGGGGTATTATCTGGCCTCAAAAATGCCATATGAAGTAGTGAAAGTTTTCAGTTTGTCAATGACAGAAAAAAGAAAAAGGAAACTATGTAAGAAGTACAGTATTAGAAAACTAATTTCCCCTGGTTTTTACAGATTGTTCAATTGGTTGACATATGTAGAATTTGCAGTTTTTGAGCCTGAGTGATCAATATTGAAGACAATAAAAGAAGAAGAAAAAGTCAAGTTTTTACTATTATTATTAAAAGAAAAAGGAAGAGGAAGAAAAAGAAGAGAAGGAGGTGGAGGGGAAGGGAAGGAGGAGAAGGAAGAGGAGGAGGAAGAAGAAAAGGATGTGGTCAGTGTTCTGTGTGAAACCTCTTAATACATACAAAATAGGACAACATTTTGGGAGATGGTACAACAATAACACAGAAGAAACCTTGGTCCAGGGTTACCCCATGGAAAAGAATCACCCACAATGCATGGTCAGTGAAAGCCTGCATTGCTACACCCAAGGACTATACTTTCCCATTGTTGAGACATTCTGTTTCTGAACACCTTTCTTACACCAGGACATCCTATACCTTACTAATACATGTTCTATCCTCATCCAGGCAGCATCATAACTAATGTGTATAGGAAGATGAGAGATTAGTAAAAAAATATATATTGTTAAAAATAAATGTTTATCAAAAACGTCTCTAATTGCAAAAAAAGAAAGAGGAATGCAATAAATATGAACTCTAGAGCAAAAATAAGTCAGTTGAATCAGTGAATAATTATTAAACATTTAAAGTATAAAGCAGAGGTTGAACATTATTTTAATTATTCAAATGTTCCAGTAGTGTTGCTTGAGGAGTTCTTTGGGGAAATGATGTTTGGCAAGAGGGGAAAATACACTGTAGAAGAAGAACCAAAGCATGGGGAGTATTTGTGTGGACAAACTAGAAGAGGAATTTAATGTCACAAGGTGGGAACTTTTATGTTTGATGTGAGAGGGATATTCCAAATAAAACAAAGGAGTTGTGTGTACGTCTCAAGGAATTTAAGCTTGACAGACAGGCAGAGCAAAATTCAAATTCTAGATGTGTCATTTTCTAGCCATGTAATATTGCCATATCAATAAATATTTCTGAACATCTGAGTGTCACTTGTAAATTGCTAAATAAATAATACGCAGGAGGAAAAATTATTTAGGAAAATAATCAAATATAATTTTCCAAAGAAAACCTTAATTTAAATTAAAAGAATACAAATTACTTGAATGTGAAAAATAGAATTAATATCCATAATTAAAGTTTAAATGAAAAAATCAAATACTTGTAAAATTAAGAAAACATACTTTTTAAAATGCACATTGAGTAGCAGAGAAAATTAAAATGGAAACATCACAATATAGAGGAAATTTTTAAAGGAAATTTTGCCAACTATCTTAGTAAAATTTATGGGAGGTCAAAAATTTGGATTCATTATCCATTCTTAGCTTTAAAATATTTTTCTATGAAAAATCTTAACACAAATGAGCAAAGAATTTAACAGAATAATTTATTTCTTTTTAAAGACTATAATGAAATTATAGAAATCAGGAGGTATGAGCAGTTGAAATACAGGGGCTTCTTTGGGAGTTAGAGGTTGTCCTGAGTACCGTTGTGGCAATGGATGTAGGCCATTTTAAATCAGCACACACCACTCAGAACTGAGTGTGAGAGAGTGTGGTCTACAGTGTGAACTGTGGTCTATGGTTGGTGGCAAGGCTCCAGGATGTGTAAGTTCATTGAGGGTGGTGGGCCACACTTGTGGGAGATGTTTGTGTGGGATGTGGTGGGAGGTGTGGGAGGTGGGCAACATGAGAATCCCAGTGGGTTCCGTGTAATATTTTGGGTAATCTAAGCACCTCTTAAAATATATGTATATATATATATATAAATAAATTTTTGTAAGCAAATACACATATATGCATATATATTTATATATCATTTTGCAAATGTTTGTATGTATTGTGAGAATTTTGATTTTTACCCACAATAAAAATAAATTAAAAATTAAAAAAATAAAATAAAATAAAAATCATATTGAAATTAAACAAATACTACTGAAGCTTGTTGACACATCACAAAATGAGAGGGTTTTCAAATGGTGTTAGTAGGTAGACACAAAAAAGTTATTAGTGTGTGCAGATGGTTGAGCTCATGAATTTACAAAACTTCTGGTGTTATAGCATTGCAAGATGAGGTTCTTGATTTTGCATATATACCAACAAAACATTCATCTCACAAATTTAAATGAAAAAGTAATTACCAGATATTTTAGGGATTAGTGGAAATCAAACTGCAAAAGAAAAATAGAAAATAACAATAATTTTGTAAAACTATTTAATTTATGCATATATAAACATTAGATAATTCTATAACAGCATTAATAAAATATCAAAAGTGGTTGCTATATTGCTATTTTATTTACCATTTAAAATATTTTTCAAATTTTCTTCAATGTTCACATATACTTCTTTTTATAAATTAATTGCATCACAATATTTTCTTTTGATCTAAGAACAGATATTGAAGTGCTATTTTACCTTTTGAGTTATTAATTATGCATAAGATTAACCAAAAGCATTTATAAATCACCAGTGAACATTTCCCTAACAAAAGCTATTATATATGCAAAATATTGCGAGAGTTAGGTATTCTGATGAATAGTGGCCTACATTTATTAGTAGTATATAAATTATTCCCATCCATAATCTAATTTAATTTTTATAGTAATTTATAGATTTTGCATTATTATTTCTCTTTACAACTGTGAAAACAATATTTAAAGATTCAGTGATTTACTAAGGGATATACAGCTAAAAAGCTGGCAGATATAGAATCCAAACCCTGAATTGTTCAGTCCAAAGCAGTATTCTATGACTGTGCTGTAATTCTTACCTACAGAATAATTGAAATGACTTCTGAATGTGCTTTCCATAAGAAATTTCTCTGAAATTGAAATTTTCATGGGGATTTCTATGATACAATTAGAAAGAAAACACCACAATGGTTTTGCACATTAGTTGCCCTAAAATACATGTATATTTAAACCACAGTCTTAGCACATATTTCATGGGTTTCAATTAAAATGTAGATTTCCTAAAACATATTCTGGGTAATGTTGCTGATGTGTGGTGAAATAGAGGATGGCTCAGCAGAGATGCAAACTAATTAAATGGTGCTAGTATATTTAAAGAGGTACAAATTAAATACCCAAATAGGAAAGAAAATAAAAGGCACTTAAATGTTCAGCATCACTATCATTTCAACTGTCTGGAGCCCTCTCTCTTCTGCATGACTCTAATGAGAGCACTTTTCACCTATTTGTTCTTAAGACTATAAATGAATGGATTCAACATGGGGACCACCATAGCATAAAATACAGAGGCCACTTGATATTTTCCCAAGAGTAGGACCTCTTTGGTTTTAAATAAGTGAAAATCATGGTGCTGTAAAAGATGGTGACCCTCAGGAGGTGGGAGACACAATTAGTGAAGGCTTTTTGCTTTCCTGAAGAGAAATTAATTTTCAAAATAGTGGACAGAATGGACATGTAGGACACAAAGATTGTGATAAGAGACACAGATATAGTTGAGCCAACAAAAATGAATATCATGATTTCAGTGTCATGTGTGTTGGTGTAGGACAGGGCTAAAAGTTGGATTAAGTCAGAGAAAAAGTGAGAGATTACCTTGGATTTGAAGAAATGCAAACTGTTCATATAAAGAACATTTACTAATGATTCAGTAAATCCAATCAGGAAATGAGGGCTTGGCAGAATCTTGTAGACATAACAACTGGGTAGTGAAGGGGATTGCAGATAGCTACATACTGGTCATAGGCCATTAATGAGAGAAGGAAAAATTCAGTTACAGCCAAGAAAACAAAAAAATACATCTGGGTGAAGCAGCCCTAAATGAAATTTACTTGTTGGAAGCCAGTAAGTTCTCTAAGGTTTTGGATGTGATAACCATTGAGTAACTGAGGTCAAGGAATGACAGGTGACTGATGAAAAAGTACATGTGAGTGTGAAGCTGGAGATCCAGGAGAATTATCAGTATCATCCTCACATTTCCCAGAAGTGTAATCAGGTATATCAGGAGGAATAGTATAAAGAGGACACGCTGGATCTTTTCAGAGTCTGTCAATCCCCTAAAGATAAAGTCAGGCATATTTCTGTTATTCCTACTTCCCATAGTGTTCAACCTTTATAATCTGTTCAAAAAATAAAGGTTTTACTTGAAACAAATGAGTACAAAACCATTTTTGTTTACACAAATGATTTGGACTTTTAAAAAATGATTTAGAGTGGAGGGCAAGATGACATCAGTTTAGGAGGGCACTCGCTGACTTGTTCTCTGAGGATGGATGATTGGGGACAGGGTCCTGTCCAGGGGGTCTGTACTGGGGGAGCATGGAATAAGAATCCTGGGGACATTGATCTGGAGGGAGCTGGAGGTGAGATGGATTGCTTGGGAAGGATTCATGAGTTTTTTCCCTGCCTATGGTGGTTGTCACAGATTGCTGAGCCCCACCCTCAGGGAAAAAGGCTGGGTTTGAGCCATGACCCCCACCGGCAACCCAGTGAGAGGGAGCATACTCTGAGAGTGGGAAGGTTTTGGCGGAGGGTCAAGAGGGGTTTCCTTTCTGTGGATTTGGTGGCCTGGAACCCCTTGAAGCTTTGGGGAGCAGATAAGCTGGCTTGAAGCAGTGCCAGGCTGAGGGGAGGAATAAATCTACTGAGGAGGCCTGATTTACCCACCAGCCTAGTCATACTGAGACTTGGCTCCAGAGGGGGTGGAGTAAGCCAATTTTATCATTCTGCACTAACAAGCATCAGAGCTTCAGCTCCCCTGGGGATGCCACGAAGTGGGAAGTGCTTGACTAGTTTCCACAAGCCTATTTAGGGTCCCCTCAGTGAAGGGGGTGGTCTAGATGAGGACTTCTTCTGGGTACCTTATTTCACCAAAAAAAAAAAAAAAAGAAAGAAAACAGTCACCTTAAAAAATAAAAAAAGAAATTTTTTTAAACTTAGTTTAATTGCTAAAATATGCCTCAAAACCTGCAGATAGAACCATGCAGCGCAATTGATTGATGAACACAAGCAGGCTGAGAGGTTCCACAAGGGCCTAAGAAGGAATACTATTTTTCCTTAGCTTTGTTTGCCTGCTTGCTTTTGTGGTTGTTTGGTTTTTCTTTGTTTGTTTGTTGTCTCTTGCTTTTCTTTCCTCTTTCCTCTCCCCCTTCTTTTTTCTTTTCTTGTTTTTAAAAAATTTTTAAATTAGGTGCTGCTAGCTTGACTCTTTTTTGCAGTGCTCCTTCTTCTTGATTTCCCATTCTCTGTCTATGCTGATTTTTTCTCCCAATGCTATCTCTTTCCCTTCCTTCATCTTTCTGCCTCTGCTTTCTGTTGTGGTTCTTACATACCATGTTTTTTCATGAGCCCACAACTTCAAGGGTGCCAATTTCTATTCTATCTACTCTGTTTTCTTCCTTTTTTATTATTATTAACTTTTTCCTTTCAGCCCTTTCTTTACTCTTTCTCTCCCTCCTCATCATTCTAACCTTCTAAATCATTGTTTATATTTTCCTCTATTTGATTTCCCATTCCATTGCAGGTACTCCACTTTTTTTTTCCTATTACTCTACACTGCTTACATGAGTTAAATATTCATTTTACTAAGTCTTATATGGCCCCTCTTCTAAATTTTATCAATATTACTATTATCATTCTTCCTTTCTCACATCTTTCAATTCCTCTGGCCCTAATCTTCTGCCTTCAAGAGAACATAGAAAGAAGCAAGGAAATAAAATGAGAAGAAAAATGTCTCAAGGAGAAAACTTAAACACACACAGAACCACCAGCTAAGTAAAATTCTAGAACAGAGAGAGAAGCTAATCAACTGAATAAACTCATCAAGATAAAATGATGATTAAAGGGCAACAAAAAATTACAAACCAACTGAGAAACAGGAAGACATGGACCAGTCCAATGAACAAACTAAACACAAGGGAGAGATGCAGAACATCAAACAACTAATCAAAGCTTTCCAATCACATATCATGGACCAACTTAATGAAGTGAAGGAAGAGATTAAGGATATTAAGAAGGCACTGGAAGAACATACTGAAGAAATTGTAAACATACATAAAAAGATAACAGATATGATGGTGATCAATGGCACAATCCAAGAAATCAAAAAGAAGCTGGATTCACATAATAGCAAATTTGAACAAGCAGAAGAAAGAATTAGTGATGTGGAAGATAATACATCTGAAATCAAACAGATAGTAGAACAGATAGATAAAAAGATATAAAAAAATCCTGCAGGGACTCAGGGATTTAAACGACAACACAAAACACACAAACATACTCATTTTAGGCATCCCAGAAGGAGAAGAATAGGAAAAAGAAACAGAAGGAGTGTTGAAGGAAATAATGGCTGAAAATTTCCCAACCCTATTGAGAGAGATGGAAGTACAAGTCCAGGAAGCACAGCACACCCCAAACAGTGTAAATCCCAAAAGGCCAACTCCAAGACATATCCTTGTCAAAATGTCCAATGCTCAAGACAAAGAGAAAATACTCAAGGCACCAAGAGAAAAAAGAACCATCACATACAAGGGAATCACAATAAGAGTAAGTGCTGATTTCTCATCTGAAACCAGGGAGGTAAGAAAAGTGTGGTATGACATAGTCAAAGTACTAAAAGAAAAAAACTTCCAGCCATGAATTCTCTATCCAGCAAAACTGGCATTCAAAAATGATGGAGAGTTCAAAATATTCACAGATACACAGAAGTTAAGAGAGTATGCCAATAAGAAATCTGCACTTCAAGATATACTAAAGGAAGTTCTACAAGTTGAAAGGAAAAAACAAGGGAGGGAGAGTTGGAGGAGATTTTAAAAACAACTAAAAAGACAAAAAGAGAAATAAAAACAACATATGACATACATTAACCCAAAGAAAATATGGCTGAAGTAAGAAATTCATTGTGAGTAATAACACTGAATGTTAATGGATTAAATTCACCACTCAAGAGACACAGATTGGCAGAATGGATAAGGAAAAATGATCCATCTATATGCTGTATACAAGAAACCCACCTTTGACCCAGGGATTCAAGGAGGCTTGAAGTGAATGGATGGAAAACAATTTTACAAGCAAACAATAGCCAAAAAAGGACAGGAGTAGCTATCCTAATATCAGACAAAATAGACTTTAAATGCAAAACTATTTTAAGAGATAAAGATGGACACTATATATTAGTAAAAGGGGTAATCGCTCAAGAAGAGAGATCAATCATAAACATTTATGCACCTAATCAGGGTGCCTCAAAATACATGAGGCAAACTCTGGAAAAACTAAGTGGACAAATAAATGCCTCTACAATTATAGTGGGGGACTTTAATACACCATTATCACAATTTGACACAATATCTAGACAGAGAATCAATAAAGAAAGAAAGGCTCTGAACAATACCTTAGAGGACACAGACCTAATAGACATATACAGAACACTATACCCAAATACAGCAGGATTTACATTCTTCTCGAGTGCACATGTATCATACTCGAGATACACCACATGCTAGGCCACAGAACAACTCTCAATGAATTCAAGAGATTGAGATTATACAAAGGAATTTCTCTGACCACAATGGAATGAAATTGGAAATCACTAAGGGCCAGAGAAACAGATTAGGCACAAAAATATGGAAGTTAAACAATATACTCTTAGACAAACAGTGGGACAAGGAGGAAATCTCAAAAGAAATCAGAAACTACCTTAAAAACTAATGAAAATGACAGCACAACATATCAAAACCTAAGGGATGCAGACGAAGCTGTCCTGAAACAGAAGTTCATAGTCATAAATACATATGTTAAAAAAGAAGAAAGAGTTAAAATTGAAGACTTAACTACACACTTGGAGGAACTGGAAAAACAACAAAAAACTAAACTTAAAGGAAGAAGAAAGAAGGAAATAACAAAGATTAGATCAGAGCTAAATGAATTAGAGATTTAGAATGCACTAGAAAAAATAAACAAAACCAAAAGCTCGTTCTTTGTGAAGGTCAATAAAATGGACAAACCCTTGGCCAGACTAAGAAAGAAAAAGAGAGAACAGATGCAAATACACAAAATAAGGAATGAGCAAGGGGATATCACTACTGACCCCACAGAACTAAAAAGTATCATAAGAGGATACTTTGAAAAATTATATGTCAACAAGAATGATAATTTAGAGGAAATGGACAAATATCTAGAAACTCACAAACAGCCTACATTGATGAACTCAACAGTCCAAGTACAAGTAAAGAGATTGACTCTGTCATCAAAAACCTCCAAACCAAGAAGAGCCCAGGACCAGAAGGCTTCACAGCTGAATTCTACCAAACATTCCAGAAAGAGCTAACACCAGTTTTGCTTAAGCTCTTCAACCAAAGACATATTGAAAAAGAAAAATGAAGTTGGAGGTATCACACTACCTGACTTTAAAACATACTACAAATCTACACTGCTCAAACCTGCATGGTATTGGCACAAGGATAGACATACTGACCAATGGAACAGAATTGAGAGTCCTGATATAGATCCTCGCATATACAGTCATCTGATATTTGACAAGGCCACAAAGCCCACTCAGTTGGGAGAGAATGGCCTCTTTAACAAGTGGTGCTTGGAGAACTGGATATCCATATGCAAAAGAATGAGAAAGGAATACCATCTCACACCTTATACAAAAGCAACTCAAGATGGATCAAAGATCTAAATATAAGGCACAAAACCATGAAGACCTTGGAAGATAATGTAGGGAAGCATCTACAGGACTTTGTAATAGGAAATGGTTTCATGAACTTCACACCCAAAGCATGAGCAGCAAAAGAAAAAATAGATAAATGGGATCTCCTCAAAATTAAAAACTTCTGCACCTCAAAAGACATTATTAAGAAAATAAAAAGGCAGCCTGCCCAATATTTGACAACTATATATCTGATAGGAGACTGATATCCTGCATATATAAAGAAATTCTACACCTCGAAAATAAAAAGACAACCCATTTTAAAAATGGGCAAGTGACCTGAAAAGACACTTTTCCAAGAAAGAAATACAAATGGCTAAGAAGCACATGAAAAAATGCTTGACATCACTGGCTATTAGGGAAATGCAAATCAAAACTACATTGAGACACCATCTTACACACATCAGAATGGCAGCTATTAAAAAAATAGAAGACTAAGTGTTGGAGTGGATGTGAAGGAATAAGAACCCTCATCCACTGCTGGTGGCATTGTGGAATAGTCCAGCCACTGTGGAGGACAGTTTGGCAGTTCCTCAGAAAACTAACAATAGATCTTCCGTATGATCTAGTGATTCCACTGCTGGGTATATACCCAGAAGAATTGAAAGCAAAGATACGAAGAGATATATGCACATCAATGTTCATAGTGGCATTGTTCACTATTGCCAGAATTTGGAATCAGCCCTGGTGCCCATCAACAGATGAATGTAAACTCCAGCACCAAGTAAAGGTTTGAATAGAACGGACTGATGGTCCATGTGCAGGGAGGACTTATTTGAGTCCAACTCTGTCACTCTCAGGAGCACAGATTCCAAAGTAGAGCCCACTGATAAGGCGTCAATCTCTGGGGCTATCCCCCCTTATATAGGACCTGGGTGTCTCCATCAGCAGATGAATGGATAAACAAAATGTGGTATATACATACAATGGAATATTACTCAGCTGTAAGAAGGAATAAGCTGCTGACACACAGAAAAACATGACTGAATCTTGTTGACCTTCTGTTGAGTGAATCAAGCTAGGCATTGAAGGATGAATAGTACATGACCTCACTGATTTGAATTGAGGAAAGTGAGCAGTCTATGAGAACCATTGTCTGAAAGATAGGTTAACAAGAGAGAGAAAGATAAGAGAAAGTTGTGAGCCATCACCCATATGGGCATAATTTATTGTAAAGTGATAGAGTATAGTTGCATATTGAAGGGTAGGACAGGTGGGTAGTGATATTACTGGGTTTGGTGGTGCAAGGTTGACAAGTGGGTAGATTAGGAAGTGCAGGTTAGAATACCCAGGATACTGGGGAGAGAGATGGGAGAGGGACCAGGTGAACATGAGATTTGTGGATATGAGGTTGAAAGTGCAGGAGTGGGAATGCTCTTATGGCAATATGACAAGGTAGTGTCACTGGTGTAGGGTGTAGGTTGGGGTGGCATGCAGGACTGGGCGCATCTGGAGTAGGCTTCTGGGGAGTGTGTGAGTGTTCATCCTGTCATAATGTGTTGTGTCAGGGAGTGGAGACCCACATGGTGAGTGGAAAGGAGATGGACCCCCATCTTTGGGAGGACCAATTCACCCAGAAACAGACAGGTGGGTATCTCTTATGAGCAAGGGTGGATCCTAATAGGGGAGGACAATCAGCGTGTCAAGACCTTTTGTTGCATGTAACTATGAATCTTTTCATCTAATGAGTCAAGATGGGGGGGGTGTCATATGCCCCAGGGGGATGGGGAGGAAGGAACACAAAAATCAAATGGATATTTAATGGTCAAGTGAAATATTTTTCATTACCTTACAGTGATGGACACAGGACATGGTAAATATCCTCAAAAATTTTTTAAATGTACCGTCTAAATTGTAAACTATACTGTAAAGCATTGACAATGTTTAGTAGTTATATTTCACTATCTGCACTATCTGTATAACAGTAATAACAATGCTACCATCCACATACAAAAAGGTTTTAATATGGGGTGAGGGAAGGGGGAGGAGGTTGGGTATATGATAGTCTCTAGTATTCTGTGTGGGATTTTGCTGTGACTTAAAACTTCTTTGAAAATTAAATGAAAATTTGGGAGACACTGGGGAATGAGAGGGGGCAGGTACCATAGTCTAGATTAGGCACCCCATAATGCAATGATAAAAGGGAAAATGTTAAAAAATTTTTTTTCATTTTTCCCATTTTTTGAACACCTTAATCCTCTAATTTTATTTTATTTTTAGTGATTTTTAAAGTTTCCATGTATTTTATCTCTTATATTTAAACATTATTATTTCATTTTCCTATTAATTCTATTTGGCTATTATATGGGCTTCATCTTCAAGGAATGTTTGGATCACAGAAGGGTTACAATGGGGGCAAGAGAGGATCATTGGTGGGTGGTGTCTGGGATGGGGGTTTCATGGGAGGAAGTTCACCTGAATATACATGAAAGATATATAAAATTGTTCAAATGATCAAGGGGTGGGGCATGGTCACAGTGGTGGGCAATCACTCAATAAATGAGAGAATACTGAATTCCCAGCCTGGAGAGCTCTGCCACATTTCCCAAGGGAGCAGCAACAGTCCCCCAAGTGCAGGGGCTGTGTCTGGCAAAGGAGGATGGTGCACTAATGGGTTCTTGTTTTTGATGACTAACCTTATGAGTCTTTGCTCTTGTTTTTGAAACTTGGCCTTCTGTTATGGAGTGCCTAAGGGTTGCCACCTGAAAGCCTCCTTGTTGCTCAAATGTGGCCTCTCTCTAAGCCAAACTCAGCATATGAATGCACTTCCTTCCTCCAGCATGGGACATGACTCCTGGGGATGAGCCTCCCTGGCAATGAGGGATTAATTACAAGTGCCAACTGGCAATATGACTGGGAAAAACCTTGAATAAAAAGGGGAAAGGGGAAAGACAGATGAGTTCATATGGCTAAGGGACTTCAAAGAGAGTCGGGGGGTCATCCCAGAGTTAACATTTTTGTACACCTCAGTAGGATCTCATAGAACACCAAAGTGGATATCACCCCACACAGAGGGGCTCCTGTGGGCTCTGGAGACACCCTGGTCCTATATAAGTTGGGATAGCTCCAGAGATTAATGCCTTATCAGTGGGCTATACTTTGGAATCTGTGCTCCTGAGAGTGACAGAGTTGGACTCAAATAAGTCCTCCCTGCAAATGGACCATCAGTCCCTTCTATTCAAACCTTTTCTTGGTGCTGGAGTTTATAGGTGTCCTTCCAGAGACTGGAGACTTTAGCCTGCCCATGTGCCAGCTGTGCCTGGAATCTTGGTGGAGCTGCACCTCCTACTCTACAGCTCAATGGACTCACCCAAGTCACCTGGCAAGATGATGATGGACAATGGCCATCCCAGAGAATGGAGAGGGTCTGCAGCTGCAGGCAGGATAATCCCATCCATCTTATCCATGGGATATAAACCCCCTTTCACTTGGAGGTGGAGTGGCCATCACCATCCCAGACTCCTCAGGATTGGGGGAAGAGCTATGGACTAGAGTGGACTTAAAGGTATTCTGTTGTAGACATATTGTGATTCAAGCAATGGAAAAATCTATGACATTGATGTGGAGCCAGTGGCCACTGGACGCCTTGAGGGCAGGGAAAGGGTAAAGCAGTTGTGATACAGGGGCTTTTGGGGGACTTGGGAATTATCCTCAGTGACATTACAACAGATATAGGCCATTTTGCATCAGCATATAACATGCAGAACTGTGTGGGAGAGAGTGTGGTCTACAATGTGAACTATGGCCCCTGCTTTGTGGCAAAGCCCCAAGATGTATATACCCATTGCAGGTGATGTGCTACACTAATGAAAGATGTTTATGTGGGAGGTTATGAGAGGTTTGGGAGGTGGAGAACATGGGAATCCCTGTAATTTTTGTGTAACATTTATGCAATCTAGGCATCTTTTAAAATATAAAATAAGTAAATATATAAACAAAATAAAAGAAACCTGAAGGGCAACTGTTTTTTTAGATGTAATAAGTATGGGATTATATTTTTTAAAGCATCACTGATTTTCTTTTTTTGAATCAATCAATATGTTACACAATATATTTGGTTCATAATAATGCAAACACACACACACAAAACCAGAGTGGGCATCACCGTCCTAAAATCCTCAAGCATGAGGAATGAACAAACATAAGGGCGGAATGCAACTATGGACTGAAGTAGACTTATTATTATTCTAGCAATTGAAAAACTTGTAACATCGATAGAAAGGCAATGTTCACTAGAGGTTTTGAAGAGGAGAAGTAAGAATAGGAGTAACATGGGGCATTTTTGGGACATTGGAATTGTTCTGAATGACATTGCAATGATGGACACAGGTCATTACACATTTTATCAAAAACCTATAAAAATGTGCAGTGCAAAGTGTACCCTATGATATAAAATATTGACCATGGTTGGTAGCAATGCTTGTAAATATGTTCTTCAATTGTAGCAAATATACCGCAATGGTGAAAGATGTTGTTGGTGGGGAAAACTCTGAGACGAGGAGGGGATAGGGTATATTTTTGATATACCATTTATGTAATCTAAAGCTTCTTGAAAAGTAAAATAAAGTTAAGAGAAAAAATTATTTAGTAATTCAGCAAATTCATAATAAATATAAATTTACAAAATATTGCTGAAAAACATCTTTGTTTGACTGCCCAATATAAATTATGTATAAATCATAATTTGGTTATAATATAATAGAAATTCATATATATTTCATCAGTAGATTGCCCTTGAAACTTTTATAAATTATCTTTATTAATACATTCATCCAAAAGAAAATATTATACCATAGATTTCATTACTGGACATATTTTTTTAGATGATAAAAAGGGCACAGAAAGTTCAGTAAATGGTCCAGATTCACAGCAATTAACTGTTGGCTCTTTGTGATTCTGCCAAGATTGGTTGAGTCAGAGATCACACTCATCAAACTGTATTACCACTTATATTTAATTTCAGAAAAACATAAAAAATTGCTAGTTATATAAAAAATAATGATAGCAAGTTTTAATACATCAGATACTGTTTGGTTTATTTGTATTTAATAATATTTGATAAAAATGACAGATTAGAAATTAAACCCTTAGGCTAATTTACTGAATTATATTAATATTATAGACCACATATTGCTATTAACTTTCAGAAGATATGTCTTTATGTTATGACTTAAAATCAAATTTCTTCCACAATTATATTTTCAATATATGTACATTGCTTTATGACTCTGATTCTACAAATTGCGTATTTCCCTATTCAAATCTGGTGTTACTTGGGTAGGAATTATATGATATATATTGTTTCTGCATATTCTTCTAATATCCCCATATGCTGGTAAATTCTAAAATGCTTTAACTTTAAGAATCATACTTACAATGAGACAGAAGTGGTGAGAAACTTCTTCCAGCATTATATATTTAGAAATTTCTCAACCTCAAATTTTACTCACAAGTTAAATATATAAATCACTTAACAAGGCTGACAATTCTGCAATATAATATATGTTTCCTTTGATATAAACTGTTTAAATTTTTGGGCATGTATTTTTGTTGAGCTATTCCTTGGTAAAATAAATCAACTCAAAATTTTTGTTCAGCTCCTGGTCAAATAGAATGTTTACCTGGAAATTTTTGTCTCATGTGTATACCAGGGAGCTACTGTGAGTACAAGCAGAGCAGATTATCCCTTGTCTTTAATCCTGATAATACCATGGCACCTCTTATATTGAGGATTGCTGATAATGAAGCATTTGGTCATCTCTGGGACCAATTCCAAGGAAAATTGTTTGGCATGATTCTAAAGATAAAAGTTCAAGCACTAAAACCTCCATGTTAGGTTTGTAAGAGAAAGTTGCCTCCTCTTTATAAGCCACATGAAGTTGAGAATAATTTGTTTGATATTCTTTTGTGATTCACTTTTTAAATGATGGGTTAAAACAGAACATATTTCTAGAGAAATAATTAATCTGTGGCTGAAAGGCCAGAAGGGTAGCCACCAGGGATAGAAAAGCACATTTTTTACAATGAAACAAATTTATAATTAACAGATGGTACTATAATAGGGTTTAATCATTATTAATTACACAAAAATTAGGGTACAAAAAAATTCAAAAACTTAAATGAATCACACTCATGTATGTTGTTAATCTTTAGATGGATTTTTTCCAATCATTTTCCTTTGTGCATATATGCTTATTTTATGTATACTTATGTCTTCACATAATTTTTTCACACTGTGTTTTCCATCACATATTCATTTTATTATTAAATATTTTTAACACACCTTTATGTTAAATACAATTTTGTGAATTTGCATTGGCTGTATCTCCATAAGAAGTTAGTTACTTTCTAGGAGTGTAACTACTTTATAACTATACTTCAAAACTACTTTCTAAGAGTGTATACCAGCCAATTAGTGGGTATATTTGAGGCTTGAACATGTAATCATGGTGGAGCCTCCAGTCAGTTTTGACAATGTCACCTATTGCAGCTACAAACAGGATATTTTGTTGGATTAAGGCATAACAATATTTTTACAACCTGTTTTATAATTTTATTATTCTTGGCTTTTACTACATTAAATGGCACAAAAAAGAAAGTAAAAATCAGTGCTGATATGAATAAAGATTTTACAATTAACTTAGTGCCCAAAAGCTTTAAATTTAAAAATTTTAAAAGGCTCACAAGAAATGTTTTCTTGTAAGTCTTCTACAATTAATGATACCAAAATCAAATTTCATCTACATTTATAAGGAATTTGTCAAAGAAAACCTGTTTACACTCAAGAATTTCAGGATAGAAATTTTATATGTATTATGGAATTACAAAATAATGTGACATATTTGATGAATTTTTGGAAATACAATTCTTCTCTTCATGAAAAAATCAGTGATATTGAGAAAAGCTTATTTGGAAATGAAAAAGACAGCATTAATTTATTTCACAACAAATAATAAAGGGGATTAAACCAAATAAGAGTGTAATGAATATTTTCCATGTTAATGCCACCTCAATAGGTACTAATTACAAAATCTTTGCTTAGTCAGTGTTCTCTAGGGAAACAGAACCAATAGGAGATATCTGTAAATAGTATGAGATTTTAAAAATTGTCTCACATGACTGTGGGGATGCACAACTCCAAATTCCATAGGGCAAGCTGCAAACCAGGGGCTCCAATGAAGGTCATTGATGAGTTCTACAGGAGATGCTTGTTGTCTGAATTAGAGATGGGAATTCCCTCACTGAAATTTGATGTTACTTCCCCTTTTAAGACTTTCATCTTATTGGATAAGACATCTCTCATTGCTGACAGCAATCTTCTCAGTTGATTGTAGATATAACTAGCTATCTATGCAATCAATTCACTATGAAATGCCCTTGTATTACAATTAGACTAGTGCTTGCTTGACCAAACAACTGGGCACCCTTACCTGACCGAGTTGACACTTTAGCCTAACCATCAAAATCATCATGAGTGTTTTTTTATTCCTAGGAATGAAATAAACTTTTTATCATCATTAAGTGTACTTTCAAATAATATAATTAAAGGTTGAAGAAAGAATTTTATGAAAAATATTTTAGCTCTATCTTTATTCATGGAATTTCAATATATCATCTCTATTAGTAAAATTATTTCATCATATCAGGAATAAGAAATAAAAAGGAAACAGCATTTCTTTGTCTTAGATTTTCAGCAAATTAGAACTTTAATCCTATTAATTATCCAATGTTATGACATTTTAAAATTTTATTTCTCCATTTAATTCTGTCAAATTTTGTTTTATTTGTTTTGACAGTGTGTTAAGAATTTTTAAGATTTTTCTGAAAAATTGTCTTTGTAGTTCTTTGATGCTATCTTTCATATCTCTTAAGTACATAATATATTTTCTTATAATACAACTTTGACTATTAATTTTATGCTTATATTTACAGCCATATATATTTCTGCATAATTTTTCTTTTATCATATACAAATCATATAGCTGGGTCTTACTTTTCAATAGAGTCAATAATTGTGCTTTTAAATGGAATGTTTAGTCCACATACATTTAAAATAAATTATTTATGTGCTATTGCCGATTTATGTCATATATTTTGGAAGTTCTAATTCTTCTCTCCTTACTTCTTTTTTGTTATTACAATATTTTAAATTCATTGTTATTCTGTTTTGGATTTTTAAAATCATCCCTCATTCAAATATATTGCAAGTGATTTCTCTAGGGGAAAATTTTGCATCCTTACCTTAATTTAGTGCACTTAATATTATTATGACTACTTCTAGCAACCAAGACGGCCACATAAAATAACCCAGAGTTGTGTACACCCACAGAATCTTTGAAAAACTAGCAATAACTGGCAGAGCCATCTTCTTCAAAACTACAGAAGACAGATAAAGGATTGTTGTAACTGAGTGATAGTTGTTGATTCAAGAAAATACAACTTAAAACTGGTAGCACACACTGTCTTCTCCCAGAAACCCTTCCTGACACAGCATGTAGCCAACCTACACTCTCATTGTGGGTCTGTGGCTCTGTCTGGGAGGGAGCAGAGTAGTATCTATGTGTATACTTAGGTGTATGTATATTTGTTCCAGTCTAAACAGTGGAAGACTGAAAGCCTGACTCAATAACCTCATCTCTATCTTTTTCTTCCCGTAACTTATCCTGCAGACAGAGACAGCTTGCAGACAGTTAGAGTAGTGTAAGAAACATTTGATTAAGTAGCTGGGACAAAGGATTCCTGGTTTTAAGGCATGTAATAGAAAAGAATGAAAATAGGGAAAGTCTATATCATAGATATACAGAAGGAATGCCAATTACCATAAACAGGGGGATTCCTAAATCCAAGCCACAAGCCTAGGACAGGACACAGGCTCAGAATAGAAGGAGAGGAACCCACACTTTTGCCTCAGTTTAATCTTCTTGATAGAAACATTAATCTCTGAAGGAGAATATTAGCCAGCACAAAGCCAATTTTCAGACAATGAAATGAGGGTTTTTGTGTTGTTGTTTTTTTGTTTGTTTTTGTTAGCTCCTGTCACTCAATGATGTATCTATCATATCTAGCTGGGTACAAACTTAGGAAACAGACAGCTCCAGCACTAAATCTCACAATTAAAAAAGTAAAATATTAAAATGTACATTGTGCAAGAATATTTTATAAGACAAAGACACAAGAAATAATTATCCATCCAAAGGAACTGTATAAAACTTCAGAAATACTCAGAGAAGAATAACAAATATTGAATATACAGAGGAAAAATGGGTGCACTCAAAGAAAAACAAATGAAATGATTATGGCTGAAGACTAGAAAGAAAAAAGATGAGAAAAATGAACATAGCATAAGAGTACTTGGGGCGCCTTAAAGCATACCAATATATTTATAACAGGAATACAAGAATAAAAAAGAGAGACAGGAGCAAGAGGAGTTTTCAAGAAATAGTGGCAGAAATCTCTTCAAATTTACTGAAAGACATGAATTCATGTCTAAGAAGCCCAACAAACACCAAACAAGATAAAATAAAAGATAATCACTCCAAGACAAAACATAGTCAAACTGAACAATGCAAAGAGAAAGAGAGTTCTAAAAGTTGCAAAGGGAAAGCAACAATACCTTTAAATTTTTTTTTAATTTATTTTTATTGTGGGTAAAAATCAAAATTCTCACAATACATACAAACATTTGCAAAATGATATATAAATATATATGCATATATGTGTATTTGCTTACAAAAATGTTATTTATATATATACATATATTTTAAGAGGTGCTTAGATTACCCAAAATATTACACGGAACCCACTGGGATTCCCATGTTGCCCACCTCCCACACCTCCCATCACATCCCACACAAACATCTCCCACAGTGTGGCCCACCACCCTCGATGAACTTACACATCCTGGAGCCTTGCCACCAACCATAGACCACAGTTCACACTGTAGACCACACTCTCTCCCACTCAGTTCTGAGTGGTGTGTGCTGATTTAAAATGGCCTACATCCATTGCCACAACAGTACTCAGGACAACCTCCAACTCCCAAAGAAGCCCCTGTATTTCAACTGCTCATCCCCTCCCTACCCAAAAAACTGTCAAGTGGCCACTGGCTCCACCTCATTGTTATAATTTCTTGCATTGCTAGAATCACCATTTGTGAACAAGAGAATACCATCAATTCCACTCTAGTCCATAGTTCTTCCCCCAATCCTTAGGGAACTGGGATGGTGATGTCCACTCCAACTCCAAGTGAGAGAGGGCTTATATCCCATGGATATGGTGGGTGGGATGATCCTGCCTGCAGATGCAGGCCCTCTCCATTCCCTGGGATGGCCATTTCCCATCGTTGTCTCCTCGCCAGGTGACTTGGATGAGTCCATTGAGCTGTAGGGTAGGAGTTGCAGCTCCACCGAGATTTCATGCACACCTGGCACATAGTTAGGTGGGAGGCTCCAGTCTCTGGAAGTATACCTAAAAACTCCAGCATCACATATAGGTTTGAATAGAAGGGACTGGTGAACCATGTGCAGGGAGGACTTATTTGAGTCTAATTCTGTCACTCTCAGGAGCACAGATTCCAAAATAGAACCCACTGATAAGGCATCAGTCTCTGGGGCTACCCCCCCTTATATAGGACCTGGGTGTCTCCGGAGCTCTCAGGAACCCCTCTGAGTGGGGTGATAGGCACTTAGATGTTCTATGAGCTCCTACTGAGGTGTGTGTAAGAGTTACCTCTGGGATGACCTCCAGACTCTCTTTGAAGTCTCTTAGCCACTTGAACTCATTTGTCTTTACCATTTCCCCCTTTTATTCAAGGTCTTTTTCCAGTTGTGTTGCCAGTTGGCACTTGGTATTAATCCCTCGTTGCCAGGGAGGCTCATCTGGCAACATTTAAATTTAAATGTCAATTTCTCAAAAATTCATGTAGGCATGAAGACAGTGATATGATATATTTAAGTACTAAAGAAAACAATTTCGAGAGAGGGGCTAAGATGGCGTTAGTGTAGGAGGGCACACACTGCAAGATCCCAGAGCAAGGTGGATTGTGGATGGGGGCCTGCCCGGGGGTCTGTGCTGTGCGTGCATGGAATGAGAAGCTTGGGACATCTATCTGTGTGGATCAATGGCGTGGAAGGAACAGGAGAGATTTGTGAGTTTTAAGCCTGCCGGTGGTGGTTGGCACGGACGGCTGAGCCCCGTGGTTAGGGAAAAAAAATAAAAATAAAATGGCTGGTTGGAGCCATGAGCAGGGCTCGGCAACCAGGAGTTAGAGCCTAGGGGGAGGGGGCACTCTCTGAGGGGGGGCTCTGGTAAAGGTGTAAGAGAGTTTTATTTTCTGAGGATTTGACTGCCTGGAGCCACTTGGAACTTGGGTGAACAGTACAGCCAGAGCAAATTGCACCCAGTGGAGGGGAGGGGTGATTCTGTTTGGGGAGAGAATTGATTTGCCCAGCTGCCCACGGATAAGACCCGGGCCACCGCAGAGCCAGGAAGAGGGGGTACTCTCCAAAAGAGGGAGGACAGGGAAGGGAATTTTTTTTTGTGTGTGTGTGCCATCAATCTGGCTGCCTGGACTAGCTTTGGGGAACAGATAAGCTGACTTGAAGCAGCATCAGGCTGAGAGGAGAGGTGAATCTGCTGAGTCAACCTGATTTACATAGCAACCCGGTGACACTGGTGCTCGGCTCCAGAAGGGGTGGAGTCGGCCATCTTTAGCATTCTGCACTGACTAATAACAGAGCTACAACTCCCCTGGGGAGTCCAGGAAGTGGGACATGCTTGATTAATTTCCACGGGGTCCCCTCTGTAAGGGGGTTGGTCTAGAGGAGGAATTATTTTGGGTCCTGTATTTCACACACACACAAAAAGTGAGAAAGTCACTTCAATAAATGAAAAATAAATTCTTTTTAATTTAATTTAATAGCTAAAAGCTGTTTCAGGACCTGCATATAGAACCCTGTGGGGAAATCAATTGATAAACACAAGGAGGCAGAGAGGATCCACATGTACCCTAGGTGAATCATTGACCCTCCTTAGCTCTGTTTGACTGCTTGCCTGTGTGGTTCTTTGGTTTTTCTCTGTTTATTTCTTGTCTCTTGATTTTCTTTCCTCTTTCCTCCCCCCTTTCTTTTTCCTTTCATTTTTTAAAATTAGGTGCTGCTAGCTTGTCGCTTCTTTGCTGTGCTTCTTCTTCAGTAATTTTCCACTCTCTGTCTATATTGATTTTGTATTCTGAACTATCCTCAGAAAACTAACAATAAATCTTCTGTATGACCCAGCAATTCCACTCCTGGGTATATACCCAGAAGAACTGAAAGCAAAGACACAAACAGATATATGCACACCAATGTTCATAGCAGCATTGTTCACCATTGCCAAAAGTTGGAATTAGCCCTGGTGCCCATCAGCAGACGAATGGATAAGTAAAATGTGATACATACATACAATGGAATATTACTCAGCTGTAAGAAGGAATAAAGTGCTAAGACATGGATAACGTGGATGAATCTTGAAGACCTTATGTTGAGTGAAGCAAGCCAGGCACTGAAGGATGAACAGTATATGACCTCACTGATTTGAACTGAGGAAAGTGAGTGAGCAGTCTCTGAGAACCATTGTCTGAAAAATAGGTTAACAAGGGAGAGATAGAGAAGAGCAGGCTTTGGGTCATCACCCATATGGACATAATCTATGGTAAAGGGATAGAGTATAGTTGCATATTGAAGGATAGGACAGATGGGCAGTGATATTACTGGGTTTGGTGGTGCAGCATTGACATGTGGGTAGATTAGGAAGGGCAGGTTTAAATACCCAGGGCATGTAACTATGAATCTTGACATTTCATGAGTCAAGACAGGGCAGTGTCATATGTCCCAGGGGGGTGGGAGGAAGGAACAGTTAAGATCTAATGGGGTATTTAGTGGTGATGGGAAAGGTTTTTCATTACCTTACAGTAATGGACACAAGACATGGTAAATATCATCAAAACTTATTAAACTGTATCATCTAAATTGTAAACTACACTGTAAATCATTGACAATGTTTAGTTGCTATATTTTGCTATCTGTATAACAGTTATAACAATGCTAACATCCAAAAAAAAAAAAAAAAGAAAGAAATGGCTTTAATATGGTGTGGGGAAGGGGGGAGGGTTTGGTATCTGGGAGTCTCTGGTATTCCGTGTGTGACTTTGCTGTAAACTAAAACTTCTTTGAAAATTAAATGAAAATTTGGGAGACACTGGGGATGGAGAGGTGCAAGGTGCCACGGCACACCGGACATCCGATAACACAGTGATAAAAGGAAAAAAAGAATAATTTTTAAAGGCATTTCTTTTGCTTTTTTCTCCATTTTTTTGAATGTCCCAATCCGCTAATTATATTTTGTTTTGTTTTATGTTTGATTGTTTGTTTGTTTGTTTGTTTGTTTGTTGAGTTTTCTTATGTTTGTCACTTGCATGTAAGCTTATCACACTTGTTTCTTTTTCCTAGTAAGTGTATTTGATTATTATATGGGCTACATGTTCATGGAAGATTTAGATCACAGAAGGGTTACAATTGGTGCTGCAGGGGATTATTGGTGGGGGGTGACTTGGAGGGGGGATTCATGAGAGTAAGTTCATCTGAATATACATGAAAGATATACACAATTGTTCAAATGATCAAAGGATGGGGCATGGTCATGGTGGGTGGACAATCACTCAATAAATGAGGGAATCTGAATTCCTAGCCTGGAGAGCTCTGTCACATTTCCCAAGGGAGCAACAACACTCCTCTGAGTGCAGGGACAGTGTCTGTCAAAAGAGGATGGCCCACTGATGAGTTCTTGTTATTGATGACTATCCTTATGAGTCTTGCTCTTGTAACTGAAACTTACCTTACTGTTATGGGGTGCCTAAGGGTTGCCACCTGAGAGCCTCCTTGTTGCTCAAATGTGGACTCTCTCTAAGCCAAACTCAGCATATTAATGCGTTACCTTCCCCCCAACGTGGGACATGACTCCCAGGGATGAGCCTCCCTGGCAAAGAGGGTTAATACCAAGTGCCAAGTGGCAACACGACTGGAAAAAGACCTTGAATTAAAAGGGGAAAAGGTAAAGGCAAAGGAGTTCAAGTGGCTAAGAGACCTCAAAGAGAGTTCGGAGGTCATCCTAGACGTAATGTTTACGCACACCTCAGTAGGATCTCATAGAACATCAAAGTGCATATCACCCCACACAAAGGGGCTCCTGAGGGCTCTGGAGACACCCAGGTCCTATATAAGGGGGATAGCCCCAGAGACTGATGCCTTATCAGTGGGCTCTATTTTGGAATCTGTGCTCCTGAGATCGACAGAATTGGACTCAAATAAGTCCTCCCTGCACGTGGTTCATCAGTCCCTTCTATTCAAACCTATATGTGATGCTGGAGTTTTTAGGTATACTTCCAGAGACTGGAGCCTCTGGCCTACCTATGTGCCAGGTGTGCATGAAATTTTGGTGGAGCTGCAACTCCTACCCTACAGCTCAATGGACTCATCCAAGTCACCTGGCGAGGAGACAACGATGGGCAATGGCCATCCCAGGTAATGGAGAGGGCCTGCATCTGCAGGCAGGATCATTCCACCCACCATATCCATGGGATATAAGCCCTCTCTCACTTGGAGGTGCAGTGGACATCACCATCCCAGTCCCCTCAGGATTGGGGGAAGAACTATGGACTAGAGTGGACTTGATGATATTCTGTTGTACACATATGGCGATTCTAGCAATGGGAGAAATTATGACAGTGAGGTGGAGCCAATGGCCACTGGACACTTCGGGGCAGGGAGGGTATGTGCAGTTGAAATACAGGGACTTTTTCGGGATTTGGAGGTTGTCCTGAGTGCTGTTGTGGCAATGGATGCAGGCCATTTTAAATCAGCACACACCATTCAGAACTGTGTGGGAGGGTGTGTGTTCTACGATGTGAACTGTAGTCTAAGGTTAATGGCAAGGCCCCAGTTTGTGTAGGTCCATTGAGGGTGATGGGCCACACTTGTGGGAGATGTTTGTGTGGGATGTGGTGGGAGATGTGGGAGGTGGGGATATGGGAATCCCTGTAGTTTCCATGTAATATTTAGATAATCTAGGCACCTTTAAAAAAAAAAAATATATATATATATATATAACATTTTTGTAAGCAAATGCACATATATGCATATATGTTTATATATCATTTTACAAATATTGGAATGTATTGTGAAAAATTTAATTTTTCCCACAATAAAAATTAAATAAATTTAAAAAAAAGAAAACAATTTCAACTTTGAATTTTATATTTTGCAAAGCTGTATTAAAGATTAAGAAGAAATTAATACATTCCGAAATTTAAAAAAGCTGAGGGAGATCATAACCATAAGAACTGCCTGTGATCAATGCTACAGGGAGTATTTCAGACTGAATGGAAATGACACTGGACAGTGGATCAAAGCATTATAAATGAATAAAGATTTCTGGTAAAGGTAACCATATAGGTAATTATAAAACCAAGAATTATTGTATTATAGAACATCTAAATGCCTATCACCCCACACAGAGGGGTTCCTGAGAGCTCTGGAGACACCCAGGTCCTGTATAAGGGGGGATAGCCCCAGAGACCGATGCCTTATCAGTGGGCTCTATTTTGGAATCTGTGCTCCTGAGACTGACAGAATTGGACTCAAATAAGTCCTCCCTGCACATGGTTCACCAGTCCCTTCTATTCAAACCTATATGTGATGCTGGAGTTTTTAGGTATACTTCCAGAGACTGGAGCCTCTGGCCTACCTATGTGCCAAGTGTGCATGAAATCTCGGTGGAGCTGAAACTCCTACCCTACAGCTCAATGGACTCATCCAAGTCACCTGGCGAGGAGACAACGATGGGCAATGGCCATCCCAGGGAACGGAGAGGGCCTGCATCTGCAGGCAGGATCATCCCACCCACCATATCCATGGGATATAAGCCCTCTCTCACTTGGAGTTGGAGTGGACATCACCATCCCAGTCCCCTCAGGTTTGGGGGAAGAACTATGGACTAGAGTGGAATAGATGGTATTCTCTTGTTCACATATGGTGATTCTAGTAATGAAAGAAATTATAACAATGAGATGGAGCCAGTGGCCACTTGACACTTTTGGGGTAGGGAGGGGATGAGCAGTTGAAATACAGGGGCTTCTTTGGGAGTTAGAGGTTCTCCTGAGTACCGTTGTGGCAACAGATGTAGGCCATTTTAAATCAGCACACACCACTGAGAACTGAGTGCGAGAGAGTGTGGTCTACGGTGTGAACTGTGGTCTATGGTTGGTGGCAAGGCTCCCGGATGTGTAAGTTCATTGAGGGTGGTGGGTCACACTTGTGGGAGATGTTTGTGTGGGATGTGGTGGGAGGTGTGGGAGGTGGGCAACATGGGAATCCCAGTTGGTTCCATGTAATATTTTGGGTAATCTAAGCACCTCTTAAAATATATGTATATTTATATATAAATAACATTTTTGTAAGCAAATACACATATATGCATATAAAAAATTTAAAAAAATATAAAAATAAAGTACTCTCTGGCATTTCAAAAAAAAAAAAGAATTATTGTATTGTGTGGGGGTTTATTGTATGTAACTCTTCCATTTATTTTTAGAGATTCTAAAGAGCAAATGCTTAAAGATATTGCCAATTCTACAGTTTAGGTGATGTATTATTCAGACAAAGGGATGCTTATGTGAAATACTAAAAATGGGTTGGTCTTTATAAAGGGTATTTATTTGGGTTAGAATTCCACAGATACCAGGCCATAAAGCATTAAGTTTCTTCTCTCACCACAGTCCATTGCCACGTGTTAGAGGAAGACAGCTGTCGCTATTTGCCAGGGTTCAGGCTTCTGGGGTTTCTCTCTTCCCAGGGCTGCATTTCTCTCCAGGCTTAGCTCCTGTTTCCTCCACAAGGTCAACTGTAGATGATCAGGTGAACGGCTTGCTTTTCTTCTCCTGGGGCCTTCTTTCCAACATCAAAACTGCTTCACAAAAGACTGCTACCTAAAATTGCTTCAACTCTGTTTTTGCCATGCCTTTTATATTTGATTCCCCACCCACCAATGGGTGGGGCTCCATGCCGTACTGACGTGGCCCAGTCAATGCCCTAATCATAACCTAATCATGCCCAGATTAATAGACCAATTTACAAGCATGATCCAATTATATTTTTGGAATTCATAATTACATCAAATTGGCCAATGGCTACACTCCACCCTCTGAATTACAAAAATACATTACAATATTCAAAAATCCTAAAATCAGTAATGATTCAACTACAAAATCATATCATAATCATTTTAAAGAAATACAGTTCATCTTGAGGCAAAGTCCCTTCTGCTATAGACCTCCGAAACTTACAAAACCATTTATCTGCTTTCAATACACAAATGGAAAGACAAAGGATAAACATTTTCACTATCATAAGGAGAAATTGGTATGTTAAACATGAGTCATGGATCCTCTACAGTTCAGTAAACCTGCAGGGCATCCTCCATTCGATTTCAAAATCTGAGAATCATTCTTAAGAAAATGGTTTCTTCTCCTTGGAGCCACATGGGGACCCACCCTTTCCACAGGCTTCCCCAATGGCCATTTTCTTGGTTCCACCCTCATCAAGCATCTGGGTGTCGACCAAGCTCCAGAGCTCACCATCAAGAGTGCTGGGGTGATTGCCACACCTTACCCAATCTTTGGGTTAGAGTCTTAGCCCCTGTAGTACAGTGAGAGGAAGACAATATTCCCCCTAACCTTTGGCATACAGGTTCAACCCTCTCAGAGCAATGAGTTGACCACCTGGCCTTCCCTAACCTTTGGCATACAGTTTCAACCCTCTCAGAGCAATGGGTTGACCACCTGGCCTTCTCTAATCCATGGGGGATAGGTACACCCCTCTCACACCTATGGGGTGTTGACCTTAACTGCCCTAATCTTTGAGGAATGTGCTCCACCCTCCCTGCACCCTGGGATGGCAAAACTCTTCCAGAACATTGGGTGTGGACATCCACCCTCTTCAACTGTTGGGGAAAACTCACCCTCTCTGCACCATGGGGCATTGAAACTTTCCCAGAATGTTGGTGGCAATATCCACCCTCTTAAAGTGCCAGGAAAAACTCACCCTTTCTGTACACAGGGGTGGGACTCCTTTCTTGGCCCAAGGTGATGTCTTCATTCCACATCTCAGCTTCCATGAGTTTCTTCTTAAAGTTGTTTCTCCTTCAATCTCTCCTTTCCATGTCCTTTTTTGTCCAAGCTGACAGTGGTTTTGTTCATACAGCTCTCTGAAAAACTGTGTTGGTTTAGCATGCAGGAAGCAGGGGTCCCAGCCATCAGACAGTAAGACTTTCCACAGGTCTTTCCTAGATAACTGCATCTTCAATTCTGAGTTATGAGTTCCAAGTTTAGTAAAGTCTTCATCTGGAAATTTGATTTCCAGAAACTTGGAAATTCCAGAATCAGTTTCTGTTTTCTTTGTGCCCAAAAGTTCAGTCCTTAGTGTATTTTGCTCATCTAGTATTTTGCTGTAAGTTGCAAGGAGAAGCCAAGCCACATTCTCTGAGTTTACCTTGGAAAGTTCTTCAGCTAAATGCTCCAGTTCGCCATTTTCAATTTCTGTCTTCCATATAACACCAAGAGTTAATCTTGCTAAGTTCTCTGCAACTTTAAAACATGGATTGCCTTTCCTCCACTTTCCAATAATGGTTTCATCATTTACTTCTAAGGCATCACAGAAAGTCTCTTTAGCATCCATATTACTATAAACAGTCTCTTCAAAGTGATCTAGGCCTTTTCCATCAAGCATTTCACAATTTCTCCAAAAAATATCCCTTACCATTTATAAAACCATTCCAACATTTTGGTAATTACAAAAGCACTTCCCCACTCCTCGGTACCAAATTCTGTATTAGCCAGCCAAAGGGGTGCTAATGTGAAATACCAAAAATGGGTTGGTCTTTATAAAGGGTATTTATTTGGGGTAGAAGTCCACAGATACCAGGCCATAAAGCATTAAGTTTCTTCTCTCACCACAATCCATTGCCACGTGTTAGAGGAAGACAGCTGCCGGAGTTTGCCAGGGTTCAGGCTTCTGGGGTTCCTCTCTTCCCAGGGTTGCATTTCTCTCCAGGCTTAGCTCCCATTTCCTCCACAAGGTCAACTGTAGATGATCAGGTGAATGGCTTGCTTTTCTTCTCCTGGGGCCTTCTTTCCAACATCAAAACTGCTTCTCAAAAGACTGCTACCTAAAATTGCTTCAACTCTGTTTTTGCCATGCCTTTTATATTTGATTCCCCACCCACCAGTGGGTGGGGCTCAATGCTGTACTGACGTGGCCCAGTCAATGCCCTAATCATAACCTAATCATGCCCAGATTAAAAGATCAATTTACAAACATGATCCAATTATATTTTTGGAATTCATAATTACATCAAATTGGCCAATGGCTACAGGTGATAAAATATATAAAGATATAATTTGTAACAACTACAACAAAACATGGGAGGATGGAGGATATGGTAGCTGGATTTTTTTGTGAAACCCAGAAAAGATAATGTTCTTAGAGGTAATCTATTCCTGTGGATGTGAATCTATTTTAGGTGGGACCCTTTGATTAGTTTATTTCATATAAGAACACTTGACTAAACTACTGCAGTAAGACATGACTCAGGGTAGGTCTTAATCATCTTACTGGAGTCCTTTATAAATTTTTTCTGTAGAGAGAAAATAGCCACAGAAGCAGAGAAAACTCCCAGTAGCTGAGAGAGAAAACCTTGGAATCCAGAAGCTGAAATCAATGGAACACAGATCTCCTAAGAGGCCACTAAAGTGAGAAGCTGAAAGTAATGAAGCCCAGAGGAAAGGAGATAGACAAACAGATTCTGCCATGTGTCTTCCCATGTGAGAGAGGAGACTGGGACTTCTGGCAGCTGATCTTCAGGAAGAAAAGCATTGCCTGATGAAACCTTGTTTTGGACATTTTCGTGGCCTCAAATCTGTAAGCTTATGTTAATAATGCCCCATGTTAAAAGCCAACCCAATACTTTGTTGTAAATGTTCAGAATTTTCTATATGTAATATCATATAATCTGCAAATAGATAAAGTTTTACTTCATCCTTTCCAATTAGAATGCCTTTCACTTCTAATTCAGCAAATTTTCAGGGTACAAGATCAATAGACACAAAAAACAGGGAGGATTCTTTACATTAGTAATGAAGAAAGGGCTTATACACAGAAAACTACAAAGCATTTCTGAAAGTATTCAAAGAAGGTCTAGAGAAATAGAAGGTTATTCCTTGCCTATGGATAAGAAGACTAAATATTTTTACAATATCAGTTATTTATAAATCCAATGCAATCCTAATAAAATTTCTAATAACACTCTTTGCAGGAATGGAAAAGCCAATGGAGAAATTTGTATTGAAAGATAATTGCCAAAATCACCAAAAACTCTTGAAAAAATATAAGGATGTTGGGTCACTAACACTTTCAATATTAAAACTTATTACCATGCTACAGTAAAGAAAGCATCATGATCATTTCAGGTGGGCAGGCATAGAAACCAATAGAAAGGAATTGGAAGTTAAGAAATAAACCCACATATCTATGGCCAATCAATTTTTGAAAAGTGTGCCAAGTCCACTCAAGGGGGGGGAGAATAAAATCTTCAACAAATGGTATTGGGAAAACTGGCTGTCTAAATGCAGAAGAATGAATGTGCATCCTTACCGCTCACATTATACAAAAATTAGCTCAAAGTGGATAAAATACTTAAATATAAGAACAACAGTTATAAAATCCATTGGGGTTTGAATTGTTTACTGCAGAGGACATGCTCTTAGTCTTAATCCATATCTGTGGGGGTGAGGCCATTTTTAAGAGAACCTATCAAAGAAGTTATTTTTAGATAAGGTATGAACAACTGAATCAGTTTGGGCTCCTTTACAAGCAGAATGAAATTAGAAGTAGAGTGGTAGATGCAGAAGAAGCTAGAAATTAATAGGATCCCAGTATAGAAAGGAGAATGACATCTTCATTAGCATTGCCATATGACAGAAAGGCAAGTATCAAAGATCATTGGTAACCAACACTAGAACACCATGGGAAGAACGAATCACCTTGTTGATGCCTAAATTTTGATCTGCCAGGCTCAATTTGGGCTAACCCAAATTATAGTATTTACTTTGGCAGCCAGGAAACTAACATGTACTCCCTAAATGGAAACAGGGAAATCTCTTCAGGATCTTATGTTAGATAATGGTTCTTTAGCATTTATACCAAAAGCACAGAAATGAAAAAAATATATAGATAAATGGTATTTCATCAAAATAACTAAACTCTTGTGCATCAAAATACTTTATCATGAAAGTATATAAACAAATTACAGATTGAGAGAAAATATTTGGAAGTCATACATCTTATAAAGATTTATTATACAGAAAATGTAAAGAAATCCTATAACTCAAGAACAAAAAGACATACAACCCAATTATATAATTGGCAAAACATGAATATTCCAATAGGAATATCTATAACTGGTCAATAAGCACATGAAAAGATGCATGGCATCATTATCTTTGGGTAAACACAAATCAAAAATAAAATGAGATACCTTTTCACACCAACTAGAGTGCCTACAATTAAAAATAGAAAACAGCAAGTGTTGGAGAGGATGTGGAGTAATGGGAACATGTGTTCTTTGATGGTGGGAATGTAAAATGCAGCCACTGAAGAAAACTGCTTGGAGATTCCTCAGAAAGTTAAGTATAGAATTACCATATGACCCAGTATTCCCACTTATATGCATATACCCTAAGGAATTGAAATCAGAACTTGAACAGATATTTGCACACCAATGTTCATAGCATTATTATTCAGAATTTCAAAAATATGTAAGCAACCCAAATGTCCATAAACAGATCAATGGATAAACAAAATGTGGTATATACATGCCATGTAATATTTTCAGCCATAAAAAGAATGAATTTCTAATGCATGCTACAGCATGCATGAACTTGAAGATATCATGCTGAGTGAAATAAGCAAGACCTAAAAGGACAAATATGGTATGATCTTACTGATGTGAAATAATTCAAATATGTAAATCTAAAGAGTCAGAAACTAAATTATCAGGGTATGGGGTGGTTATAGGGAGTGGGGTTTAGATGCCAAATTGGTATAGAATGACTGTTTTGGGTGATGGAAAAGTTTTGGAAATGGTAGGAGGTGATGGTAGCACAGCATTGTGTATATTATTAACATCACTGAATTGTATATTTCCAAGTGGAATAATTGAAAATTGAAGGTATAAATATATATATTACAGAAAAAAAATTAAATTGGAACTGTATAATAAAACAGTGTAATGTAGTATAAACTATGGCTGACAGTTAACAGTTTATTCACAATAATATTGTTTCAACAATTCTTTTTTTTTTCTTTACAATTTAGATGATACAGTTTAATAAGTTTTGATGATATTTACCATGTCCTGTGTCCATTACTGTAAGGTAATGAAAAACCTTTCCCATGTCCACTAAATACCCCATTAGATCTTAACTGTTCCTTCCTCCCCACCCCCCCCTGGAGCATATGACACTGCCTTGACTCATGGAATGTCAAGATTCATAGTTACATGCCCTGGGTATTTGAACCTGCCCTTCCTAATCTACCCACTGTCAATGCTGCACCACCAAACCCAGTAATATCACTACCCATCTGTCCTATCCTTCAATATGCAACTATACTCTATCCCTTTACCATAGATTATGTCCATATGGGTGATGGCTCAAAGCCTGCTCTTCTCTTTCTCTCCTTTGTTAACCTATCTTTCAGACAATGGTTCTCAGAGACTGCTCACTTTCCTCAGTTCAAATCAGTGAGGTCGTATACTGTTCATCCTTCAGTGCCTGGCTTGCTTCACTCAACATAAGGTCTTCAAGATTCATCCACGTTATTCCATGTGTTAGCACTTTATTACTTCTTACAGCTGAGTAATATTCCATTGTATGCATGTACCACATTTTGCTTATCCATTCATTTGTTGATGGGCACCGGGGCTGATTCCAACTTTTGGCAATGGTGAACAATGCCACTATGAACATTGGTGTGCATATATCTGTTTGTGTCTTTGCTTTCAGTTCTTCTGGGTATATACCCAGCAGTGGAATTGCTGGATCATATGGCAGATCTATTGTTAGTTTTCTGAGGAACTGCCAAACTGTCTTCCACAGTGGCTGGACCATACCACAGTCCCACCAGCAGTGGATGAGGGTTCCTATTCCTCCACATCCTGTCCAACATTTAGTGTCTGCTTTTTTTTTAATAGCTGCCATTTTTATGCGTGTAAGATGGTATCTTATTGTAGTTTTGATTTGCATTTCCCTGATAGCAAGCGATGTTGAGCATTTTTTCATGTGCTTTTTAGCCGTTTGTATTTCTTCCTTGGAGAAGTGTCTTTTCAGGTCACTTGCCCATTTTTTAAATGGGTTGTTTGTCTTTTTATTTTCAAGGTGTAGGGTTTCTTTATATATGCAGGATATTAGGGTCCTATCAGATATGTAGGCATATAATTGTTGTTTCAACAATTCTTACAAAAACAACAAACTGATGCAAAGTGATAATAATAGGGAATCTGTTTGTGAGGAGGTATATGCAATCTCTGTATTTTTGTCATGATTTTCCTATATATCTACAACTTCTTTAGTCAAAAGGACAATATTATTATACCTCTTCAAATAAAATGGAAGAACACTAAATTTTTCTAATTTGCACTCAGTTATTACATCCATAATTAGCATATTTCTTTACATATACATATATCTCCAACATGAAAATGCAATGCTATTATTTTTGTTGTAATCAATTGTCTTTTACAGATATTTCACATTTTTCACATGGTTTACACTCTTCATTTTATTTTGTACATTCATTTTTTCTTCTGATATCCTTTCCTTCAAATTGGAGAAATACAGTTAGCTCTTCTTGTACCATGGGGCTTTTGACACCAAAGTTTTTGAGCTTTCATTTATCTTAAATACATCACATTTGAATTTCACAAACATTTTTACTAAATAGAGAATTATTTTTATTTTTGCCTTTCTACACTTTGTAGAACCAAATTTCTTATAGTGTTTCTTGTTTCTTATGGGAAGCCAGCAATAACTGATAAGGTCTCAACTACCCTCTCCACCAAATACTCTTCCCTCCATCACCCAACTTGCCATAATATGTTTTCCATGGCTGCTTTGAAATGTTTCTCTGTATCTTTCATTTTATGTAGCTTGATTATGATGTGCTTCTGTGTCTGTGATTGAGTGTGTTTGCATATTAGATTTACCTTATATTTTAGTTTCCCAAATGGCTTCCAATGCAAAGTACCAGAAATGGTTTGGCTTTTACAAAGGGGATTTATGTGGGTTAAATCTTTACAGTTCCTAGGCCATGAAAAGTCCAACTCAAGGCACCATAAGAAGTGATTTCTCTTTAAAGTCAGGGGCCACATGTTGAAGCAATATGACAGCAATCTCTGTCTTCCCTTTTGGGCTGTACCTTCTCCTGGAGCTCAGCTATGAGCAACCAGGGTTAAGGCTTGTCTCTTACTGAGCCTTCTCATTCAGGCTCAGCTGCTCCACTTTTCTCTGAATTCAGCTGCAAGCTATCAGACATATGGCTTATCTCTCCTTGGGCCTCATCTCTTTGAGACTCTCTTTTCTCTTCTATGGCAGAGCTCACTTTTCCTGCATGTCCCCATTTGTATCAGACCCAGCAAGAGGGAAGAGACTCAACCTGAATCATGCCCCAAAGACATTTCCAACTGAATGGGTCTCATACCCTCAGAAATGGATTTAGTCCATAAACATAGACTTTCTCTTTTGGGGATTCAGAAAATAATTTCAAATCTTGTTTTGATGTTCAGAATTTCTTTGATTTCTCCGTTCATGGTTTTCTCCAAATTTTATAAAATTTCACTGACTTTTCATTCATTCCTTTTTTTTTTTATTCTCTTGGTCTGTGTTCTTGTTTAGGTAAACAATTGTTTTTACCTAAAAACAATTTTTAGTTGTTGTTGCTTTTCTCTTAGATCCTCAGGTAGAAAAATATTTATTGATCTGGTTTCAAGTGTACTGCTACTCTATTCTACAGCCTCCACTCTGCTGTTGAGTCCCTCTGGCTAATTTTTCAATATCATGTATATCACTTTTCCTTTCTAAAATTTCTATTTAGTTCATTATAATTTTAGTCTTCATTCTTTTCTTTTCTTTTTTTTTTTTTTCAGTTTTCTAAGGAGTTTAATATAGACATATATGACCAGAGTTCCAACTTCTATGTCAGTCTTCATTCTTTTCTGATGTGATTTCTCATGTATTCCTCATTAGGATCATCTTTTCCTTAAGCCAATAACCTTATATTTTAAGGTGTTTTAATGTTGTTGGCTGCTAATTAAAACTTTGGGTTAATCATGAAATTTTTCATTATTATCACTCATATTTTCTTGTTTGTCTTGTTTCATAATTTTTTGTGATCTACTGTACTTTGTGATGATACATTGTAGGGTGTCTGGATTATGTTGCCTTTCAATAAGGGGTATTGAGTTTTGTGCTGACAGGCAATAAATTACTGGCAATACCTTTAAATCTCTCAGGCTTTATATTGCTCTTTGTTAAGGAATTTTTTGTTGTTCTGTCCACAGTCTTAGGGCATATATTTATTACTGGACATTGTTCTTACTTCTAATGTGTGGTATTTTTTGTCTTAACTTCATGCCTGAGTCAACCAAAGATATTTGTCATACTGTCTGGGCCATGAATCCAGCTTATCCTAGCACTTCCTTACCTTGGCATTTAGGTATTGAGCTCAGCCCTGAAACAGTATCTCCTGGCTAGGCCTGTTGATCTCCATCTATACATAAACATCTCAGCTGTCATCTAAAGAACATCAGAGAATCCCAGTACTGATAATGGACACCACCTTTCATACCATATTATTTGTGTTACAACTTTTCCCCATCTCTGTCTCATTAGCTATGTAAGACCTTTATATTCTGCCTGTACTCTGCATTTCCAAAACCAACAATCAGTATAGAAAAGTAGGTTAGACATGCATACCTTATCATATATTTCCATTATTTTTGTGCAAGTACTCTTCAGTCAGATATTGCTTCCTATTGTACCAAGGCTTTATTTTGTAGCCATCTCTTTCTTTCATGATGAAATGAAACAAAATATGATTTTTAAGTATTCTTAAGCCATTGTGATAAGAGAAAGAGACATGAATGAAAGCTACTACCATTAAGAGACTATGATACAAATACTTATCTGAAAGGGTATTTAAAGGGTAAATGCAAAACCCAATAGTATTGTATCCTCAATATACAACTTCTACTCTTTAATTCCTATAAGAGACAGAATACAGTTGAACAATACCATATATTCTGGTAATGGACATGCAAAATATAAAGTGGTAAACAGAAACAGAGGGATGTGGGAGCAGAGAACATGCATGCTATTGAAATAAATTGGTATCCTTTGGTAGCAGTAGGTTATAGATATAGGTTGTGTAATAAAAACACCAGGATAAACACAAAGAAAGTATATGAAAAATATACAGAAACAGAAATGAGAAAGGATAAGTCAGATACATTACAAAAATTCAGCTATACAGAAAAGGGATTGGAATAAAGGATATGAGAGGTTCAATTCAGCTGTTTTAACACACAGGAAAACTCCAAGAGGAAAATGATCTAATTACCATCTGATTCTAAACAACAATATGACAATTTCCTCAACAATAAAAAGTAAATGAATCTGGAATAATGTACTACCTGATTACATTTGTTGAATTGATAGAGTTCTTTCACCTCTTATACAAAATGAAATCATAGAAAGTAAAAAACATATATACTTTAATGCTATATATCTTAACATATGAGACATAAATTTATATGATAAGCTCTGACATGGGTTGGCAATTAAATTTTCTGAGGCTCAGTTTCTTACCTTGGTAATGTAATCCATATTAAATTGCAAAAGGTTTGTAAATATGATCAACTATAATAATGTTTTAGCACAATATATTTCTTGTAGAATCTAGCACATAGTTTTACAGTAATCCAAATTAATTATACTTCTTTGTCTAAATTATGAAATGTTGTGTTTGGAGTGAATAAAGTATAAATTTTGAGCTTTTGAATAGATTATTATCCAAAAAGATAATGAAAGTACAAAAAATGACAAAAACATGTAGAAATGGAATATCAAATGTATGAGGCTCTGGAGGTCTTCCTAAGTGTTGTAATTTTGTGAATATAGAATACTAACTTATAATTTAATCAGAAGGATTAGTAACACACCCACAAACACCAACATACCTTGGATTTACATAGAAAAATATTGGTAGACAAAGGGAACCAAAATAATTTTTACTTTTTTAATTTTCTAGGTGCTCCTGATGGGCTATTTATTAAAATTACTTTTGAGGACCTATATGTTGGACTGGTATACAACAGATAAGAATGTCATGGACTATAAACTATCTGAGTATAAAATATGGTGTTGTGATAAGGGCCTGACATATTTTAGAGAGAGTGTAAGATGGGCCTCAATGGTGTGGTGACATTGGTAAAAAAAATCTGAAAGAAGTGATGAACTATGACATTATAAATTCATTTTGGTGACTTAGTTTAAAAGATGAGCAGACAAAGATTACTAGTCATTTGAGTAAACGTTCTCTTTGAAAGAGAGAGGAAAAAGAAACAAATACTGAAAATAAATTTGAATAAAATGAAGACAAGGCAGGCAGAAGAATGCGTAAGGCAGAAACACTGGACGGAAAGTTGAAAATACGGGAGGAAGTTCTTTAGGACATAGGTCTTACAATGTACTGTTACAGCAACACATACGGTCTAAAGTGCAAAGAACCACTTAGGAAGGTAAGATCTGAATAGCTGTAGGGTTGAAGGAACTCAAAGTAGGAAGTGTTCATGAATCAAGCATGATCTGAGCAATAAAGTAGGTCACAATAAGATATTTTATTAAAGCCATTATAAAAATGCAAGAGTGATTTCGGAGTATGAAACTGGAAACATCACTTTGACCAATCCCTAACCTACATCTATAACCTCCTGCTGATGGTCAAATGTCCATAGTAATGTATTCAATTGTGAAACCACAATCAAATTATAGAATATTTCCATGAAAGAATTATAATTAAACTGCATAAAATGTTATGTTTTGTGCAAAAGGATAAAAAGAACAACCAATTTTATAAAAGTTACTAAGAGCAAAGCATAATACACGGACATATGACAAGAAAACAAATATCTTAATTTATGATATTAAAGTAATATAAAATATTTTTAAAGATGTTTTAAAACTGCAAGAAAATGAAGTCAATCTGAAATGAGAACAATAGCCATCAGGGGGATATGAAAACATCTTTCAAAGGACTTATAAGTTAACTAAAACAAAGTAAAACAAATCAACACTAATTTTAAAATATATGAGTGAGTAATCAGCAAATAAAGCACAGTTAATGAAAGAAAAAATGGAAAGGACAGATATGAAAAAAAAAGACAATAATTTTAGAGAAGCTGGCAGACCTAAAAAATGCTAAACTACAATTTTCAAAATGCAAAATCAACTTGCCTCCTACAAATACAATTTGAAGACATGGAAAATGTATACATTATTTCATTAATAGAAAAGCCAGTAAGATGAAAAAACTGATTATTCTGATTCAAAGAGTATTTAAGTTATGGGGGTTTAGAGAATTTATTACAAAATATGCAACAAGAAAGGTTTTGATTCATTTTTAGTTTTTTAAAGATAACCTGCATATAAGCAAGTCCAAATGTCATAAGTGTGAAGATGAATGGATTTTCAATATTTAAAAATAGTCCTTAAACAGGACCAAGGGTAAGAAGATTGACAGCACTACACAAGATGCACTTATGTTGTCTTCTAGTCACTATCTTGCCTAGAAAGATAGCTCTCCTTCTGCAGCAAATATTAATTTATGAGGTAAGTGACTTTAACATTAGGGTTATTCTGATATACATGCATAAATATACCATTCATATGTGCCAGATATATGAATTTTGACAAACATAGCAATTGTACAACCACAATGAAGTTATAGAACATTTATCACCCTAAAAACTCCCCTCAACCACTTTGTTGTCAATACCTCCCTGTACCTCCTGTTCTTGTAACCACAGATGTGTTCTCCATTGTGATAATTTTGCTCTGTTCAGAATGTGATCTAAGTGGAATCATATTATATGTCACCTTTAGACTGGTGTCATCCATTCAAACATAAAGTATCTGAGATAAATTGTATTCTGACTATATCTGTAAATTTTTCCTATTTATTGCTTAGTATTCCTTTGAAGGTATGTACCATGTTTAGCTTTCCCCTTCGTTAACTGATGGATGTATGAGTTTATCAATAATGTTATATGTAATTAAGCATACATATATTTCTATGTGGACATGTGTTTTCATTTTCCTTAGGTAAATAAAAAAAAGTGAGATCTCTGGGTCACAGGGTAAGAGATTTCACTTCATAAGAAACTATCATATTGTTTTCTCAAATGGCCCCATCATTTTCCATTCCTGCCAGTAATGGTTGAGTGTTTCAACTGTTCTGCATTCTTTTAAGTACTTTGTGTTATCAGTTATTATTATGCATTTTTATTTTTAGGTATATGATCATATTGTAGTCTTAAATTGTATTTATCTATGATGAGTGATATGAGAATCTATTCATGGGCTTAGATGTCATCTGGGTATCTTCATTGGGGAGGTGTCTATTCATGTTTCTGCACATTTTCAATTGTTTCCTTTTAGGTAAAAGAGAGTTATTTATATATTATGGATACATGTTCTTTGTCAAAAAGCTGTTTAGCAAATATTTTCTCAGATTCTGCGACTTGTTTGCTCATTTCCTTGGCAGTGTCTTTTACTAGCAGATTTTAATAGGATGAAACACACTGAATCCAGTTTGCTCCTATGGTTCATGAATTTTGGGTTTATTCTAGAAAATGGGACTATCCCATGGTCACACAGATGTTATATTATGTTTACTTTAGAAGTTTTGTAGTATTGAGCTTCATATTAAAGCCTAGGGTCTAGTTATGAGAGAGTTTTTATATATGCAGAAAATGATGAGTTAATGTCTCACTTTTGGCAAGAGATTATTCAATTTTTGAGCACCTTTGAAAAAAGACTTTTCTTTCCCCATTGATATTCCTTAAAATATTTGGCAAAAATCAATTGACTATGAATGTGTGAATCTATTTCTGAACTCTGTGTTTGGTTCCATTTATCTAGATATTTTGTTTTTCACCAATACTATATTTTGTTGATTTTTTAACTTAATGATAAGTCCTTAAATCAGATAATGTGAAACCTCCAGCTTTATTCTTCTTTTTAATATTTTTAATAAAATTTCATTGAATTATATCATTCATATTTTTTTTGAGTAGCTTAGTTCTTTATTTTTTCATCTAAATTGTAGGACCAGCTTCTCAGTTTCTGAAATTTTACTTTCCTTAAATTTTTATTTGGGTTGCTTTGAATCTATAGATCAATTTGGGATAGCTTTTAGTTAATTGATTTCTTCTAATTGGGATGGTGCCACTTAGCATCATATTTCTTTATTTCTTTCATCATTTAAATTCATATGCATGGTCAACATTACCTATGTACTAAATGTGCAGCAAAGCATCCATGAGCTTTTCAAAAACTTCCAAGAGTTTCTTATTAACACAGAAGTTATAGTCTATAGATTAGTATATGGGATCACCAGGATAAGAAAATACCATACAAAATAAAAAACATGTTACCTTTATCTCTACCAGTTTTCAAATGTTCTAACGTTCTGTCATATGTGGCCCCAACTTTTCTCTTGATACTTACTATGCATAAGTTTACAATATTCTTTTTTTATTTCCTCTTTGAAATGTAAATGAGCTAAAAGTATAAATTTTGGCATAGATTATGGTTTCATATTATTTCATTAAATACATGTTAATGGAAATTTTGAGAGAATTAGATAGGTTATATTACCAGGAAGAGGACATTGGATTTCAGGGTTTTAAGTTATTAACTTAATGGCACATAGCTAATAAGTTTCAGACTAGGATTACTTACTGTACAATTAGATTACTTGTCCAATCTTACAGCATATGATTTTCCACTGATAATTCTTCATTTCCAAGAGGCTAACCTGTATTCATGTAATCTTTCATATCATGTAGTTTGTTGTTTCAGAAACATTAACTTGTGTCCTATAGGGGAAAATCATCTTGTTCTTCTGCCCAGAAGAGAGGGTATATTTTCCTTGTGCATCCCTTCTGAAATTCAGTAAGAGCTTGATAAACTAGAAGAAGAATCCAAATGCATAATATGCACAGTATGCCTTAATTAAGTGAGCAGTTCAGTCCCATAGGTAAAAGGAAAGTTTTTTCCTGAGAGAGTCTACAACTGCAAGCAAGAGAGTCCTACCCATCAGCCATATGGGATCGAAGCCCCTTTTCAATTAGAGGTGGAGTAGGCATCACCATCCCAGAATCCTCAGGATTGGGGAATAAAGTATGGACTAGAATAGACTTACTGGTATTCTACTATAGATTTATCATGATTCTAGCAATGGAAAAAATTATATCATTGATGTAAAGACAGTGGCCACTGGATGTGCTGTAGTCATGGAAAGGGAAAAAAAGGTGCAATATGGGGACATTTTCAGGACTTGGGATTGACCTGAGTGACATTGCAATGACATATACAGGCCATTATATATCTTGCCATAACTTACAGAATTGAGTGGGAGAGATTGGAAACTACAATGTAAACTATAGTCCATGCTTAGTGGCAATGCTCCAAAATGAGTTCAGCAACTGCAATGAATGTACCACACTAATGAAAGAAGTTGTGAATGTGGGGAAAAGTGGGAGGTGTAGGGAGTGGCGTATATGGGAATCCCTTATATTTTTTTATGTAACATTTTATGTAAACTAAGTATCTTTTAATAATAAAAAATATATTTTATAAAAAGGAAAGGTTTTTCATCACTTACACAATTATTTTAGAAACTAAAAGTTGTATCTCAAACCAGAGTACATGCTTTAATATTTAAATTAGAGATCAGGTGCTCTATTTAAATTTGTATTAACATTTGAACCATAAGACTTCCAGGAAATATAGCAGGGTGAATAGGAAGTGCTCTCTACATATTTAGTTCAATCAAGTTGTAAATTAGGAATTTGCTTCAATTTTCTTGATTGAAGATAATAGTCCAAAAAGGGAATATAGAAATTCAGACTCTATATAAAAGTTAGGTAAATTTTTTAATTGAGAAATTATCTTTCCAATTTCTATTGGCATATGTCAATTCAAGACCATAATTTTTCTGATAGCAGAATATAAATGCATTTTAAACTTATTTTACCAGTTAACTAATTTATCTAGAGTCCTCTTTAGTTTGTGTGTTAAATCTCATGTTCTATTAAGTTTTATGGCTTTAAAAAATAATTCAGAGGTGTGAGGATATTATTTTGCATCATTATAGCATATAAAAAATTCCAGAATTTTGTTATGTCACAGTAGTATTATGGAAAAAGCTTAGGATTTGGAGTCAGAGAAATCTTGGTTTGAATCCACATTCTGCTAGTAAGCCCCTCTGTGGCTCCAGACAAATTACTGTTCAAAGGGTGCCAGTTTTCTCAACACAGAAGATAAGACCAAATTATTTAATTTGTATGCTGCTGTTGTAGATTATATAAGGTAATATACAAAATTAAAAAAAAAAATCTCTACTGCTAGTAGCCACTTAATAATATGTGGTACCTGCTATCATAGCTTTTCTTTTTCACAACCTCAGGGTTTGTATAACTGCTCCCAGATACATTTAATACTTTTTTTCCCCAAATATGTGATTTGAGGAATTGATTTTATTTTAGTCTTCCGGGTTGATCGTTTTCTTTCTCAAAGTCAGGATGTATATTTCTCCTGTCTAACTTCTATCTCTTCTTAAAGTGAATTTGGCTACACATAAACATAACTATTTTAATAATAATTAAATAATAATTAATAGAAATACCCATTTGAAGAACAGATTGGAAAAAAATGGCTAAACCCCATATATTTTCTCTATCATGTTTCTGCATCCTTACAAACATGCTGAGAATTTCTCTATAGGGGCCTGTTTCCTATAAAATATACCGTCATTTACAAACTAGCATCTTGAACTACAGACAAGATCAGAGATACCAAGAGATGCCAGGATATCATATTGTCTAGAATACTAGGGAAATTTAAGCAAAATATAGTATTATTTTGCTGATATATCCAAGAATAGAGTTTGTTGACAGAGATGCATTTTCTTGAGTAGCATAGTAAGTTTTGATTCATTGAGTTTAATCTCAATAGTATGATATTCTAGTATCATATGATAAGAATATGTACAACTTAAATAGGGAATATTTAGCTTCTGGTTTGTTGCTCTTTCATTGCTTAATGTTCTGATTTTAAAAAGCAATTATATTAATAAAACTCCATTTTTTACATTAATTAAATTTGAATTTATATTCAATAGTATGCACATCCAGAACATATAATCAAGAATTTAATTTAATAAAAATATTTTTATAGGTCTCATATATAAGCAATCTGCAATGACTTCATGGCCATGAAATTGAAGTTGAACTTAGTCAATCTTAGTTATTGTTTGGTTGAGAAAGATAGTTACTTTTCCAGCTACCTTGTCATTCAGGGCTAAACTGAGATTTCATACAAGGGTTTTGAAGCTTTTCATCTTCCACAAATGTTTTGTCTCAGGCATGCTATTAAAGTGTAGAATTGTAATGTTACTTCTTTTTATTTAACTAATTACTGTTTTTCCTTTACCTCTCAAGAAAATATTTTTATTCTATACATCTTGTAACAGAGAGACAAGGGAGAGGAGAAACATGGAGAAAGTGAGAGAAAGAGACAGAGTAAGAGAGAGAAAAAGAGACAGAGAGAAAGAGGGAGAATGGGAGAGAAAAGGTAAGGGCAGAAAGAAGAGAATGAGGAAATTTTTATAAAAGAATTTTTTAAAACAAAAAATATTGATAAATACTTATAGTATTAATTGATACCTTTATAGCCATTCAAACAAAATTAGAAATTATTATAATTTTTTTTTATTTTGTGTTTTTATCAGATATGGATAAGTTGACTTTACTCAGAAATGAGAATTTAGCTTAATTATATATTGTACTCTAGATTCTCTAATAAGTAAAAGAATTTTTTGTTCTGTAAACCCACATATATGAAACTATTTATGCTATGTATTAAAAAACCTTTCACCAATATCTCTTAGGGTCTGTTTGGGAAAACAAGACATAATTCCAGTGATTTTAAGCTGATCTGATCATTCTATTTTATATATATATATATATATATATAAAACACATTTTGTTTATCCATTCTTTCATTGATGGGCACTTGGGTTGTTTCCATCTTTAGACAATTGTGAATAATATTGCTATGGACACCAGTGTGCATATACCTACCTGTGTCTCTGCTTTGATGTCTTCTGAATATGTACCTAGACATGGGATTGCCGAATAATATGACACTTCTATCGTTAGCTTCTTGAGGTTCTGCCAAACTGTCTTCCACAGTAGCCGTACCATTTTACATTCCCAGTAACAGTGAGTAAGCATTCCTGTTTCTCCACAACCTCTCCAGTACTTATATTTTTTCCCCACTTTTTAATAGAGAATAGTCTAGTAGGTATGAAATGATATCTATGTGTAGTTTTAATTTGCATTTCCCTAACAGCTAGTGATGTTGAGATTATTTTCATGTGATTTTTTACCATTTGTATTTCCTCTTTGGAAAAATGTCTATTCAAGTTTTTTGCCCATTTCTTAATAGTTTACTTTGTCTTTTTATTGTTGAGTTTTAGGATTTCTTTATAAATATTCTAGTTATTAAATCCTTATTGGATATGTGGTTTCCAAAGCTATTCTCCCATTTATTATGCTGTCTTTTCAGCTTCTTGAAAAATTGCTTAGAAGCAAAGAAGATTTAATTTTGAGGAGGTCCAATTTATCTATTTTTTCTTTCATTGTTCATATTTGGGTGTAAAGTCTAAGAATTCTCTGCCTACCCCAAAGTCATGAAGATGTTCCTTTATGTTTTCATCTAGGAGTTTTATGGTCCTAGCTCTTACATTAAGTCTTTGATCCATTTTGAATTAATTCTTATATAAAGTGTGAAATAGGGGTCCTCTTTCATTATTTTGAATATGTAAACACAGTTCTCCAGCACCATTTGTTGAAGAGACTATGCTGACCCTGCTGAGTGCACCTGGCAGCCTTATCAAAAATCAATTGATAATCAGTGTTAATTATAAATCCTTGATCCTCTGCAATGTGCTTGAAAACACAGACATTTTGGGTTAAAAGCTTTAACATCTATTAGGAAGAATTTGTCATGTGGGTTTGGAATCTTTGATTTTCACCCCTTTATGAATTGTACTGGCTGTTGACCACCAGACACCTGACTGCAAATATCTTTTCTTGTATTCCCTTATTTCTAGACAATGATTTTTGTAAGACAATAAATTTATTCATTATAGATACAAAAAAAAATCAATTGAGCATTGACATGAGGGTCTATTTGTGAACTCTCAATTTGAATCCATTGATCAATATATCTATCTTTATGTCAATACCATTCTGTTTGGCCACTGTAGTTTTATAATACACTTCAAGATCAGGAAGCAGGAGTCCTCCGACTTCACTCTCCCTTTTTAGGATGTTTTTAGCTATTCAGGAACCCTTTTCCTTTCCAGATAAATTTGGTAATTGACTTTTCTATTTCTGTAAAGTAAGTTGCTGGAATTTTTATTGGTATTGCATTGAATCTGTAAGTCAATTTTGGGTAGAATTGAGATCTTCATGATGCTTAGTTTTCCAATCCATGAACGTGGAATACTCTTCCATTTGTTTAGGTCTTCTTTGATTTCTTTTAGTAGTGTTTTGTAGTTTTCTGGATATGGATCCTTTACATTCCTGGTTAAATTAATTCTTAGATAGTGAGTCTTGTTGTTGCTAATGTAAATGGAATTATTTTCTTGATTTCCCTCTCACCTTGCTCATTACAAAAGTATAGAAATGCTATTGATTTTTGCATGTTGATCTTGTATCCTGCCATTTTGCAGAGCTCATTTATTAGCTCTGATAGCTTTTTTTTCCTTCTCTCTCTCTATTTTTTTTTTTTTTTTTTTTTTTTTTGAGGTTGCAGGCTGGGGATTCAACCCATGATCTCATATGTGGAAAGTCAGCACTCAACTACGAATCACATTCAATTCCCTGAGTTGGTTTTTTTCATTTATTTGCTGGTTTCCTTTTTGTTTTGGTTTATTTTTTATGAGGCACCCAGGACCTCCCATATGGGAAGTTGCTCCCCTCTAATAGCTTTGTTGTAGATATTTCTAGATTTTCTAAATATAGAATCATATCCTCTGCAAAAAGTGAGAGTTTTACTTCCTCTTTTCCACTTTGGATGCCTTTTATTTATTTTTTTCTTGGCTAATTGCCCCGATAGTGGGCATCATTGTCTTGTTCCTGATCTTAGATGAAAAGCTATCAAACTTTGCCATTTGTGCCCATTGAGTATGATGTTGGCTGTGGGATTTTCATATATTCCATTTATTATGTTGAGGAACTTTCCTCTACACCTATATTTTGAAGTGTTCTCTTTTTTTTTTTTTTTTTTTTTTTAATCAAGAAAGGCCCTTGGATTTTGTCAAATGGCTTTTCTGTATCAATTGAGGTGATCATGTGTTTTTTTCCCTTCAAGTTGTTAAAATGGTGTATTATGTTAATTGGTTTTCTTATGTTGAAACATCCTTGTATACCAGGAATAAAATCCATGTGATCATGGTGTAAAATTCTTTTAATATACTGTTGGATTTGATTTGCAAGTATTTTGTTGAGAATTTTTGTATCTACATTCAATAGAGAGATTGGTCTGTAATTTACTATTCTTGTAGTATTTTTACCTAGTTTTGGTATTAGGGTGATGCTGGCTTCATAAAATGTGCTGGATAATTTTCCCTCCTTTTCAATTTTTTGGAAGAGTTTAACCAACGTTGGTGTCAATTCTTCTAGAAATTAGCTTGTGAAGTTTTCTGGCTTTTCTTTGTTGGGAGACATTTGATGACAGATTCAATTTCTTTACTTGTGATTGATTTGTGAGGTCTGCTCTTTCTAGTTCCTCTGGGTGTTCTGTTAGGTCTCTGTTTTAGTTCTTTCTTCCTTTCTAATGCAGGTATTTAAGGGCTACAAATATCCCTCTCAGCACTGCCTATGTACATCTCATGAGTTTTAAAATGTTGTGTTGTTTTCATTTATCTTGAGATATTTACTGATTTCTCTTGCAAATTCTTCTTTGACCCACTGATTGTTTAAGAGTGTGCCTTTTAGCTTCCATATATTTGTGAATCTTCCCCTTTCTTGCCAATTATTTATTTCCAAATCATTCCATTAAATCAGAAAAGATGCTTTGTAAAATTTCAACCTTTTTAAATTTATTAAGACTTGCTTTGTTACCCAGCAGATGGCCTATCTTAGAGAAAGATTCTGCTGATTTGGGGTGTAATATTCTGTAAATATTATTTAGTTTTATCTAGTTTATCATATGGTTCAAGTTATCTGTTTCCTTGTTGATCCTGTTTGGTTGTTCTATCTATTGATGTGAATGGTGTATTGAAATCTCCAACTATTATTGTAGAGACATCTCTTTCTCCCTTCAGTTTTGTCAGTTTGCCTCATGTATTTTGGGAAAACCTAGTGAAGTGCATAGATAATTATGATTGTTATTTCTTCTTAGTGATAGCCCCTTTTATTAATATATAATGGGCTTCTGCATATCTTATAACATTTTTGCATTTAAAGTCTGTTTTGTTTGATATTAGAAAAAACAGCCCTGCTCTTTTTTGTTACTGTTTGTGTGAAATATCTTTTTCCAGTCTTTCACTTTCAGCCTATTTGTATCCTTGGGTCTAACCTGAGTGTCATGCAGAGCATCATTGATTATTTCTTTCAAATCTGCTGTCTTATCTGAAGTTTAAATTTGTTCCTTCAGGCCATATCTTTCTGTTTCTTAGTATGGTTTGTAATTTTTTGCTGCTATCTAGGCATTTAATTATACTGGTGAGTTTACCCTGATGATTAGTTTCTCTTTCTTGCCCAGAATTTTATTGCTGATTGGCTTTCTGTTATGGCTCTTCTTTGATTTTTGGTTCAACTTATTTTAGCTCTTTAAAATTGGATGTGTTTAAGCTATTGAAACAGGGCCAGAGACTCACTCATGGTATGTAGACCATGTCCAAGGGACCCTGGGGATAAAGATAAGGACAATGCCAAATAGCTTTTTTTTCCCTTTAAGTTCCTGGTATTGCCCTTTTCTGGCCTCCAATCAAATGGTGCTTTTCAGTGAACCTCTATTCACAGACCTAAAAGGTAAAGAGCGTATCATTTCCAACCCTCACCGGATGGTAATGACTTAATGGCAACTTTTCTGGGCCATGATTCCAAAATCATATGCTCCAAATTCAGTGATCAGGAGCCATAGTTGGACCTCTGCCTTGGTCTCCCTCTTCCAGGGAATATCTTTGAGGAATGTGCTCCAAACCCCCTGCACCCTGGGGTGGCAAAACTCTTCCTGAACATTGGGTGGTGACATCCACCCTCTTCAACTGCTAGGGAAAACTCACCCTCTCTGTATATATGGGTGGGGCTCCTCTCGTGGCCCAAGGAGATGTCTTAATCCCAGATCTCTGCTTCCACGGATTTCTTCTTAAAGCTTTTTCTCCTTCAGTCTCTCCTTTCCATGTCCTCTTTTGTCCAAGCTGACAGTGGTTTTGTTCATACAGCATTCTCAAAAACTTTGTTGGTTTAGCATGCAGAAAGCACGGGTCCAAGCCATCAGACAGTAAGACTTTCCACAAGTCTTTCTGAGATAACTGCATCTTCAATTCTGAGTTATGAGTTCCAAGTTTAGTGAAGTCTTCAAATAGGGCGTTTTCATCTGGGAATTTGATTTCCAGAAACTTGGAAGTTCCAGAATTACTTTCTGTTTTCTTTTTGCCCAAAAGTTCAGTCCTTAGTGTATTTCTCTCATCTAGTATTTTGCTATAAGCTGCAAGGGGAAGCCAAGCCACATTCTCCGAGTTTATCTTGGAAAGTTCTTTAGCTAAATGCTCTGGTTCGCCATTTTTAAATTCTGTCTTCCATATAAAACCAGGAGTTAATCTTGGTAAGTTTTCTGCAACTTTAAAACATGGATTGCCTTTCTTCCAGTTTCCAATAAAAGTTTCATCATTTACTTCTAAGGCATCATAGAAGGTCTCTTTAGCCTCCATATTGCTATCAACAGTTTCTTCAAAGTGATCTTGGCCTTTTCCATTAGGCATTTCACAATTCCTCCAAAAATTACCCCTTACCCATTTATAAAACCGTTCCAACATTTTGGTATATGCAAAAGCACTTCCCCACTCCTGGGTACCAAATTCTGTGTTAGTCAGCCAAAGGGGTGCTAATGTGAAATACCAAAAATGGGTTGGTCTTTATAAGGGTATTTATTTGGGGTAGAGTCCACAGATACCAGGACATAAAGCGTTAAGTTTCTTCTCTCACCACAGTCCATTGCCACATGTTAGAGCAAGACAGCTGCCGGCGTTTGCCAGGGTTCAGGCTTCTGGGGTTCCTCTCTTCCCGGGGCTGCGTTTCTCTCCCGGATTAGCTACTATTTCCTCCACAAGTTCAGCTGTAGACGATCAGGCTTGCTTCTCTTCTCCTGGGGCCTTCTTTCCAACATCAAAACAGCTTCTCAAAAGACTGCTTCAACTGTCCTTTGCCTTGCCTTTTATATTCAATTCCCCACCCACCAAGGGGTGGGCCTCAATGCCCTAATCCTAACCTAATCATGCCCAGATTAACAGATCAGTTTACAAGCATGATTCAATTATATTTTTGGAATTCATAATTACATCAAACTGCCACAAATATATTTTGTTAACTTAAAATTTGAACAAAAATAATAGTACAACAAGCTGAAAGGGCAAAAATGGGTAATTTATCAACATGTACTTCAGGAAATAAAAATGAAAATCAGATGTACTCTTTGATGGCACATAAAATGCATCTGCCTTGAGAACATGTTCTGCTGCTCTTTCATGACTGCTCCAGAAGGGCAACTGGTATAGGATCATTGCCAGGAAAGGGCACAAAACTGGTTTAGTATGAAAAGAAGCCCCTGTGAGACATGTGGACACGTAAATCTAACTATTCCCATTTTTAAGTCATCTGGAAACATTTTAAATTAAATTATTTTCACATTATTTCTCATTTAAATTTATTAAAATCTTGTGATGTGAATGTGTAGCTCTCATTTTATAATTATAACCATTAAAGAAAGGCATTTCCTGCATATTAAAGCAATTAGGAATAGTATTCAGGAGTGTACTTTCCACTATAACATTTGTGGATATAAATTTGCAATATTCATTCATCATTGTGAATTTTAATATGATGCACTATGAAAACTGGTGGTAGAACTTTTAACACAAAATTAACTGGAAAATAAAACATGTAAATTGGCAGGTTTCAATTTTTTTTACATGACATATTTAGTAAAAAGCATATGAAATAATTTATTTTATACAGATAAGTGCATCCATTTGGGCCCAAATTCTTTGCCCTTGCTTACCTTTTCATTGCCTAAGGTATCATTTTCCCTTCCAAGAAACAAACATGAGGATATAATTGGGTGGGTTCTCTTTTCACAAGATATTGTCTTGAGGATCTATAAATATAAATTGAAATATCAAGATTGCCATCAAATTAGAAGCCATGCAATCTTCATTTGAATAATACTACTACAGTCACCATGTATATATGGAGGGGCTTCATAAATAATATTGAGCTGAGAGTTTCCCTATTTATCCTATTTCTGACAATCTATCTTTTTACTCTGAAAGGAAACTTGGGACTAGTTGAATTGGTCATTGGGAATTCCTGGCTCCACAATCCCATATAATGTTTTCTGTGTGTATTGTTAATGTTGGATGCCAGCTGTTTTCTGTTTCCACTCTCCAAATGCTCGTCAATTTACTGGCAGTGAATAAAGCCATTTTACTTCTTGAAAGTGCAAGACAGATTCCTCTCTTTATTACTTTTGTGACCACATTTGGCTCTCCTTTGGCTGTTATGGCTTGTGGTTGTTATGTAGTAATATAGAACTCACTTCTGTATTCAGTTATGTACCACCCATTTCTTCCTGTGTTGGTGGGATTTTGCATGCTAAAGTACACACTGTGGCCACTTTTAGCCTATTCTTCTGTGCATATACTGAAATTAGACATAGCTTTTGTGACATCCCTCCACTTGTTGCTATTTCTTGTTCTGACACTGACATCAAAATCTTCTACTCTTTTACTTTGTGGGCTCAAAGATAAGTACTATACTGATATTCCTTCCCTCCTGTGTTTTCATTCTGCTGACCAATCTGAAGATGTGTTCAAACAAAAGGAGGTGGAATGTTTTTTCCATCTGTGGCTCTCACCGAACTGAAGTGTCAATTTACTATGGAGAATCCTCTTCATGTATGTGAGGCCATGATCCAGCTATTCTTTGGAACATAATTTGACAATGCCAATATTTTACACTATTGTGATTTCCTTTCCTGAATCTTGTCACCTACCATTTGATGAACAAGAATGATTAAGAGGCAATGAAAAAATTGTTTGAGGGAAATTGGTTCATAAGTAAAGTTCATTTTTAAAATTATGTAAAAGTGAAAAGAATGTTTTGGTTCAGTCTATAGCTTTGTGGTCAGAAACTAAGGGAAAAAAGTCTCAGTTTTAGTTCATACTGTTTACATATCAAAGAATATTCCCAAAGAAAGCATTAATTAGTCTCCCAAATGCAACATAATACAAATGTAGATCAATTGTGTCAGCTATATCTATGACTATGTTCAAATTAAGCCATATTAATTATTCAGTGTTAAATTTATATTTGTATTACTAGTCTTTGTTTAATTTGATTGTCACTGTTATGATTAAAGATCATTTTGGCTCTATATAACTTCATATTTTATATTGTAAGTTCAGTTTCCATTATGAAGTTAATTACTCTTCTGGAATCCCTTATGAAAGACCTCCAAAAAGTTATTTTCTTTTGGAGAAAGAAAATAGCTCTCAGATTCATCCTCTGTGTGTGTCTTTTGAATCAACACCATATATTTTTATTCCATTATTTCCTCTCCACTGTCCAGTCACAGTAATTCATTCAATTCCATTCTGAAACTCCCAAAAATATATTGAGATAATATGGTACTATATATTGCATGTGTATTTAATGCTCTGGAATAATAAAAATATAGCATAAAGCAGGGGTTTTTAATCTTCTATTCCATGGACCCCTTTGCCAGTCAGGTGAAAACCACGGACCCCTTATTAAGTCCACAATATACTGTGTATTATTTAATAAATATATCACACCTGCAACACATCTCCACAAGAACAATGATTTTTTTTATTTCATTTCAAGCTCATGGACCCCTTGTTAAGAACCCCTGGCATAAAGAATTACTTAAAACTTGCTACTATGTACAGATGGTCCATGATATCTATGATATTGGATCTTCTGTCAGTACCTACTGCTGCCTTTATCCTCTATCTATGAGAAATTGCCTTGCATCTATTATCATTCCTAAATTTACACTAAGTGAACACATCCCAGAGAAATTATCTAACATCAGCTCAACTTACATTTGCTTCAACTTTATTTATTCTGCTTAAAATGTTTTTGTAATATTACACTTTATTTTGGAGAAGTTAGATTTACATTTACAGAAAAATGACACAAAGACTGTAGGGAATTCCCATATAACTCCCCACACACATAGTTACCCCAATTTTTTGCTTTTTCAATTTTTGTTCCAAGATATGTTTATTTGAAGATTCCTTGAGAATGGAAATTTACTTTTGCCTCAGTGAAAGTTAATATTTTCCCACCAGAGATGTTTGTCCTATGACTTCACCAGATTAATCCCATATAAACAAAGTAAACAAAGTTAATTCTTAAGTGTGAGTTGTTACCCAATCCAATAATTTTCAGGACCTCAGTTTCTAATCAGTTATGCAAGGATGATTCATATATCTTTATTGGAACAGGCATAAGTTTGATAGAAGAGTGTTGTTTAATATACACTCTAAATTCTTCTAAAACAGCAACAGAGGCATTTTTCAAAGACACAGCACTGACTATAACATGGACAACAGGTTTTCTTATAAATACATTAAAATACTTGAGGCCACAGCATCTTAAAATTTACTTTCCTGATTATGAGCTTTTGAGATGATTCTTATGCAATAAAGAAAATACTATTTCAAATGTATTTCTAAATATCCAACAGTTACAATAATTATAAAATTTGCAGCATTCCAGGTTCATTTCTAATGGCTTTGAACATTCATCTAAGGTTTTCAAATTCTTAAGGTAGAGTTTCAATCAAGTTGGTCCCATATTTTATCAGTTTCATTTTTCTTCCAAATTAACCAAATAATCTTCCTGTGGGAAAGAAAGAAGAGAGAACTAGAAACAAAGATGTTCTCACTTATACCTAATAATATCTGGCTTATAACATATTCAAAATATAAGACAAAATAGATACCAAGTTAACATGCATGAAATTAGACTATCATGACCCATTAATTTTTTTCCTTAAAAGTAGAATCCAAATGGTGAGAACTAACAGTTTACCACGATTTCCTCTCTTAAAGTCCACATTGAATGATGCTATATTGAACTCTGATGTTAATAGCTTGTTACTTTTTCATATTTCATATGAAAAATGAATATGAATATTTTTCATATTTCAACTCAATTTCCCTCAACCATGAATTTGCTGATTTCCCTCCTCAATGCAACTTTACTTTTGGATCATTTGGCAAAATCAACATTTAAATTTGTGGTTGTGAAAATTTTATTAATATCTAGGTCTCCCACTTTACTGACCTTGGCATATGCATAAAGACAAGAACTGTGTCTTGTTTGTCCACCAAATTGTATCCCCAGGGCATAACATAACACCTGGAACATATAGATTATTCAGATAATATTTTTCAATATATGGTGAGTCATGGAATGAGTAATAGTAGAAATTGTTAGCATTTATATGCAGCTTTATATTTACTTATATTACATCGAGTACTACAGCAAGAATAGAAAGGCATAAGAAGAAATATTTAAAGAGATAATGACCAAAGCTTTTCTGAAAATAAGGAAAGACATCACACCTCAGGTCCATGAAAGTTAAAAGACCACATGAAGTTGAAATACAAATAGAAAACCAATAAACCTTCAAAACACATCTAGGCTCTTTTATCTCACAGCTAAAAAACAAAGATAAGTGAAAAATTGTAAAGGAAGCCAGAGGATAGTACATATTATATACAGGGAAAAAAAAAAAACATGAGAATTCTTAAGTGAACAAAATGGAGATACATGTTTCAAATACTGAAAGATAAAGCTTATTGAAGGATCCAATACCAACTTAAAAACCTTTCAAATATAAAAACAAAAAAAATAATTTGCCAGGCAAACTAACACACATACACATTCAGAAATAAGCTATAGCCAGCAGACTTTTATTTCAAATATTTTCCAGGTAGCAGGAGTATGATAACAGAAAGAACCCTGGGTGTACTCAATGAAATAATAATGGAAAATGGAAGGTAAATATATCAAATATTAGATTTTTATCAAATTAATTGCTTTCAAATAATTGTCCAAGGAAAACTTCATTGATGCATTGTGAGGTTTGAGTCATATATAAAAGTAAAGTTTATCACAAAAGTATTACAAAGAATGGGAAGGATACACACACACACACACACACACATATATATATATATTTTAGGAGGTACTGGGGATTGAATCCAGAACCTTATACATTGGGAAGCAGGGGCACAACAACTGAGCTGCATCCACTTCCCAGTGCATATCATATTTTATGGAAGATTTGTTCTGAAGTATTTTCGAAGTCAAAATACTTTTATTCATGTAGGTATGTCAAAATTATATGTATTGTAAAAGTTGAAATCTTTAAATAATTATAAAGAAAATAAAAGTGGAATAGAGCATGAAAATAGGGCCAATAGTTTTTATTTGCAAATGATTGATGTTATATAATAATAGTATAATTAGATTCTATTTTCTGAGCAACTATTGAGTGCCAAACATTATTCAAAGAGCTTTAGGTTTATCATCAACATAGTTTGTATTCACAAGATGATTCTCAGGTAGGTTCTTGAAGTATCTAAAATTGATGTCAGGTAATGGAAAGCCATCCTTCTACTTGTTCAGGAAAGTCTCAAGAGTAATTCTTTAATTTTCTATGTCACCTTACTCACATCCAGTCCATCAGCAGGTCACATTGATTCACTGTGCAGAATATGCTTGGAGTTTAATGATTTCTGAGCACCAACTCTGCTAACACCCTGGTCAAAAGACCCATCAATTTAGTCTTTAAATTATACATGAAGCTTTCTAGATTGTCTCACTTTTTTCTGCCTTATTTCCCTGGAGTCTAATCTCAATGTATGGGCCAGAATGTTACTGTGAAAAGATAATGTATTAGGTCACTTTTCTTCACAAAACCTACAAGACTTCCTATCACATTAAGGATATGTTAATATTTAACACTATCCTTTTAATATTTGGGGGAATTTTAATCTTATCATTTCTTTTATTCCTTATATTGGCATTTGTTTTCCTTTTCTTTTCACAGTGATTGCCTTAAGAATTATTACCCTTCATCCTTCCCATTCTTTGTAATACTTTTGTGATAAACCTTACTTTTATATGCAACTCAAACCTCACAATGCATCAATGAAGTTTTCCTTGGACAATTATTTGAAAGAAAACATTCATCTTACAAGTTTAAATAACAAAGGAATTATTAACTATTTTAGGGATAATTGGAACACCAAAGCTGCCAAGGAGAAATAAAAAATGACAATATATTTCTATAAATATTTAATTTATGCATACACATGAACAATATTTGCATGGAAGACCAAGAATAAAACTATTAAAAATTGGTGAGGATACTTCTATTTTCTTTGACATTTTAAAATATTTTTCAAATTTTCCTCAATTTTCATGTATACTTTTTTCTCTAAATTAATTCTATCAGAATATTTTACTTTGCTAAGAAAAAACATTAAAATGTTGTTTTTAATATTAGCTAATTGTTTTTTATGAATAAGATTAACCAAAATCATTTATAAATCTCCAGTGAAGATTTTCATAATAACAGTTAATATATATTCAAAATTTTGCAAGAATGTAAGCATTCTGATGATAATGGCCAACATTTATTAATATTATATAAATTCCTTCTATTCATCATATGATTTAATATTTGTAATAACTCTAGGGGTTTAGAATTATTATTTTTCTTGTACAATTGCAAAAGCTATATTTAAGATTTAAAGGACTTAGTAAGCAACAGAAGTCTAAAATGCCAGTAGATTTAGAATTTAAAACCTTGATTGGCCTCCAAAGGGCATTGTATGACTGTGCTATATTTCTTATCTACAGCATAAATGGAATGACTTCTGAAAGTGCTCTTCAACATAAATTTCTCTGAAACTGGAATATTCATGGGAATTTCTATGATACAATTTAAAGGTAACACCACTTTTTATTTTTCTCATTGGTTGCCACAGAATATATGCATATTTAAATCACAGGCTTAACACGTATTTCATGGCTTCCAATTAATACGTACTTTTCTAAAAACATACACTTGGTGATATTTCAGATCATGTGTGGTCAAGTAGAGGATGGTTCAACAGAAATGCAAACTAATTAAATGATGTTAGTGTATTTAGAGATATACAAATTAAATACCCAAATAAGAAAGAAAGAAAAGATGTAATTCAATGTTCAGCATCACTGTCATTTCAATTGCCTGGAGCCCTCTCTCTTCTGCTTGACTCTAATGAAAGCATTTTTCACTTCTTTTTCCCTAAGACTATAAATGACTGGACTCAGCAGGGGGATCACCATAGTATAAAAGATAGAAGCCACTTGATCCTTTCCCAATGAGTATGACTTCTTTGGTTTTAAATAAGTAAAAATTATAGTGCCATAAAAGATGGTGACTCCCAAGAGGTGGGAGGCACAAGTAGAGAAGGGTTTGCACCTTCCTGAAGTGGATTTAATTTTCAGAATACTAGACAAGATGGACATGTAAGACACGGAGATTGTAATAAGAGACACAGATATAGTAGAGCCAGCAAAAATGAATATCATGATTTCAGTGTCATGCATGTTGGTGAAGTACAGGGCTAAAAAGTGGGGTTGTATCACAGAAAAGGTGATGGATTACATTGGATTTGCAGAAATGTAAACTGTTCATGCAAAGAAACATGGCCAAAAAGCCAGTAAATCCAAACATATAAAACTCAGTGATGACGATGCGGCAGAGTCTCATGGACCTAACAACCTCATAGTGAAGAGGCTGGCAGATAGCAACATAGTGGTTATAAGCCATTGAAGAGAGAAGGAAAAATTCAGTGATACCCAAGAAGCCAAAAAATGACATCTGGGTGAAACACCTCATAAATGAAATATGCTTTTTGGAAGTCGGTAAGTTCTCTAAGATTTTCGGTATGATGACCGTTGAATAACTGAGGTCAAGGAATGACAGGTAAATGAGGAAAAAATACATGGGTGTATGAAGCTGGAGATTATCAGTATCATGCCTGCATTCCCCAGCACAGTAATCAAATATATCAGGAGAAATAGTATAAAGAGGAGCCGCTGGATCTCTTCAGAGTCTGTAAATCCCATAAGGATGAGGTCATATATATTTGTGTTATTCCTACTTACCATAGTGTTCAGCTTTTGTTAACTGTTGAGAAATCAAAGGTGATACTTAGCATGAATGACTTCAAAACAGTTTCTGTTTACATGAATCATCTGGAATTTTTAAAAATTCATAATTAGGGAAATTTATAATAAGGATAAATTTGCAGAATAGTACTGAAAAATATCTTAGTTTGATTGCCCAATATATATTAGTTAAAAATCATTATTTGGATATTATGTAATTAAAACTATTATATATATTTCATAATTACAATGAATATCAAACTTATAATACTTCCCTTTATTAATACATTCATTGAAGATATTATACTATAGATTTCACTACTGGACACAGTTTTAGATGATAAAAAGGGCACAGAAAGTTAAATAAATTATCCAGATTCACAACAATTAACTGTTGGATCTGTGATTTCAACCAAGATTGATTGAGTCCAGAGATCATGTGCATAACACTATGTTTCTACTTATATTTAATTTAAGAAAAACAGAAAAAAATGTTAAATATATAAAAAGCAATGATAGAGAGTTTTATTGTATCATCTACTGTTCTTTTGTATCTGATAATTTTTATACTAAAATAAATCAGAAATTAAACTCTAGGACTAGGTTTATTGATGTTATACACCATATATTGCTACTAATTTTCAGAAGATGTTTTTAAGTAATTATTTAAAATTAAATTTCTTCCAAAAATGATAGTGTTAAAATATGTACACTTCTCACTTACTCTGATTTTTAAAATTCTTTATTTCTATGTTTACAAGTTCTGGAATTACTTATGATGTAAGGCCTACATTATAAGTATATGGTTCTGCATATTCTTATAATAATACTCCCATTTTTTGAAATAACCTGAAATGCTCTAACTTTAAGAATAATACTTACCATCAGCCAAAAGTGGATGTCTAGAAATATGTCAACCTCAAGTTTTTATCATAGTTAAATTATACAAAGCATTTAAAGAGCCTGATATTTTGTGATATAATATTTGTTTCCTTTGAGATAACCTGTTTAATTTTTTTGTCCATGCATTATTTTTGTTCTGAGATAAAATAAAGCAACTAAAAAATTTTTTTTCAGGCCCTGCTCAAATAGAAAATTCACCTGGAAATGATGTCTCACAAGTATACCAGGGAGCATAGCATAGCAGAGTATCCCTTCCCTTTTATTCTGATAATTCCATGGTGCCTCTTAAATTGAGTTACTGATAATGCAATATTGGGTCATCCCTGGTATCAATTCCAATGTAGATTGCTTGGCATGATTCCAAGGTCAATGAATAATGAATCCATGACAGGCTTGTAACAGAATTGCCTTCTCTTGGAAGCCACATGATATTGAGCATCCTTTTTAGTATTCTTTTGTGACTATCTACTTTATGACTGGTTAAAAGAGTTCTTTTTAGGGAAATACTTAATCTGTGGAGGAAAAGCCAGAACGCTTATCACCCGGGATGGATTATCACGCTTTTCACAATGTAACATGTTTTATATTTAAAAGTATGGCACTATCATAATTCTTGTTTATTACACAAGAATTAAGTGCAACAAAATTTTAAAAAGGAATTGAAATTGGTCATAAATGTTAATCTTTAGATGTATTTTCTTTGATTTTCCTTTTTGCATATATATACTTATTTATATGTATACTTATGTCTTCACATAATTTTTATCATGATTTTTTGTCAATCTTGATTTAATTATTAAATATTTATAATACACCTATATCTTTGTTAACTACACTTGCATGAATTTTGTTTTGGCTGCTGAGAAGCAAAACTAACTCCTTTCTAGGAGTGTGTACAAGCCATTGAATAAGTATGCTTGAGGCATCAGGAAGTAAAAATTAGTGCTGAGATGAGTAAAATTTTACAATTAATTTAATAGCCAGAGGCTCCCTGAAATGCTTTCTTGTGACTCTTGCATTAATTAATGATAAAGAAATCAAATTTCATGTAGATTTATACACAATTTGTACAAGAAAAAACTGTTTACACTCCAGAATTACAGGAGAGAATATGATGGTATGGATCATGGAATTACAAAATAATATGTTACACATTTGATGAACTTTTGAAAGTACAATTCTTCTCTTCATCTAAAAAAATGGTGACATTGAGAAAGGCTTACTTGGAGATCAAAAAGAAAACTTTAATTTTTTTCACAATAGGTGATCTTGAGGATTAAACCAAATGAGAGACTAATGGAGATTTTCTATGTCAATGCCAACTCAGTGGTGTGTCTTCACTATTTGCAAAATCACCATGAGCGGTTTTATTCTTCCCAGCTTTGAAATAAAGTTTGTTGTTGATATGGGAAAGTGTGGGAGGGGGCAGAGTTGGGACATATGTAGTGTGGGAAGGAGAGAGCATGGGGAATATAGGGATCCCCTAAATTTTTTATGTAACATTTATGTAACTAAAGCTTCCTTTAAAATAAAAATTAAGAAAATTAAGCTTTTATAGTCATTAAGTGTCCTTTTTAAAAAAAAAATTGTATTGAAGTATATCATTCATACATGAACATATATAAACAATAGGTGTATAGTACATTAAGTTGTACTTTTCATAATAAAAGTAAAAGTTGAAGAAAATAATTTACAAACTGGTTTTAAGAAAAATCTTTTCTTTTGCTATATCTTTTTTCATGGGATTTCAATATAACAACTTTTTTAAAGACAATTTTATTCACATACTATATAACCCCTTCAAAATGTACAATAAATGGTTCTCAGTATAATCACAGAGTTAGTTATTCATTACCACAAGTAATTTTAGAACATTTTTATTATTCAAAAACTAAATTTCTTATACACCTATACCCCCTTATAATTGATTCTTAGCATTGGTATAGTACCTTTATTACAACTGATGAAAAATATTACAATATAACTGTTAACTATAGCCCATAGTTTGCATCAGTTGTATTTTTCCCATACACCAACCTTCTATTAACACCCTGTAATTGTGACATATATTTATTTGATTTCATTGTAGACTAATCTTATATTTGTACTGTTAACCACAGGCATCATCCACAACCAGGATCACTATGTTATACAATCCCAAGTTCACCCTCCAGCTTTCCTTCTATTGGCAAATACAAACCTAAACTTCCCCTTTCAACTACAAACACATCCATAAATCAGTGCTATTAAATACACTCACAATGATGTGCTTCCATCACCTCTATCCATTTCCAAACATTTACAATCAACCTTATTAAAAATTTTGCCCACTTTAAGCATCAGCTCTCCATTCTCTACACTCATTCTAACTCCTGGTAATCTACACTCTAGTTTTTTGTTTGTTTGTTTGTTTTGTTTTGTTTTGTTTTTTTTACCGGGAGGTCCCGGGGATTGAACCCAGGTCTTGGACACCCAACCATTTGAGCCACATCTGCCCCCTACACTCTAGATTTTAACTCCATTGGTTGACTCATTATAATTACTTTATATTAGTGAAACCATATTTTATTTGTCCTTTTGTTTTCTGATTTATATCACTAAACATAATATCTTCAAGATTCATTCATCTTGTCTCTTGCATCAAGACTTCATTCCTCTTTAAAACTGGATAATATTCCATTGTATGTCTATACTGCATTTTGCTTATCCATTCGTTGGTTGATGAACATTTGGGTTGTTTCCATCTTTTGGTAATTGTGAATAGTGATGCTTTGAACGTCAGTGCACAAAGGTCTGTTCGTGTTCCTGCTTCCAGTTCTTCTGAGTATATACCTAGTAGTAGCATTGCCTGATATAATTTGCTTCCTGAGTAACTGCCAAACCATCTTCCACAGCACCTACACCATTATACATTCCCATCAGCAGTGAATAAGTGATCCTATTTCTCTACATTCCCTTCAACAACTTGTAGTTTTCTGTTGTTGTTTTTTTAATAGTGGCCACTCTAGCAAGTGTGAAACAATATCTCATTGTGGTTTTCACTTGCATTGCCTTAATAGTTAGTGAAGTTGAGCACTTTTTCATGTTTTTTAGCCTTTTGCACTTCATCTTTGGAATAGTATTTATTAAGACTTTTGTCCATTTCTTAATTGGCTTGTTTGTCTTTTCATTGTTGATTTATAGGATTTCTTTATATATTCTGGAAGTTAAAACTTTGTCAGACATGTGGTTCCCAAAATATTTTTCCCCTTGAATAGGCTGCCTTTTTACTTTCTTGAAAAATTCCTTTGAAGCACAGATGTTTTTAATTTTAAGGGGTTCCTAATTATCTATTTTTTCTTCCATTGCTTCTGTTCTGGGTGTAAAGTCTAAGAAAGTCCTGCCTACCACAAGATCTTGAAGATGCTTCCCTACATTTTCCACTAGGGGTTTTCAGGTCTTGGATCTATATTTAGGTCTTTGGTCCATTTTGAGTTAATTTCTGTACTAGGTTTGAGGTGGGGTTTCTCTTTTAATCTTTTTAATATCTATAGCCAGTTCTCCCAGCACCATTTGTTGAAGAGACTGTTCTGTCCTAGGTCAGTGGATTTGGTAGACTTTTCAAAAATCAATTGACCACAGATGTGAGGGTCTTTCTGAATGCTCAATTAGATTCCATTGATCCACATATCTACTGTTATGCCAGTCACATGGTGCTTTAACCACTGTAGCTTTGTAACATGCTTTAACTTCAGGAAGTGTGAGCCCTCTAAACTTGTTCTTCTTTGTCAAGATGTGTTGGGCTTTTAGGGGCCCCTTTTACATCTCAAAATTTTAATAATAGACTTGTTGCTTCTACAAAGTAGACTGTTGGAATTTTGATTGGGATTGTATTGAATCTGTAAATCAAACTGTACAGAATGGACATCTTAATTTTATTTATTCTTCCAATTCATGAACATTGGAAGTAATTCATTTATTTAGATCTTCTTTAATTTCTTTAAGCAATGTTTTGTACTTTTCTGTGATCAAGTCTTTTACATATATTAGTTAAATTTTTTCCTAGATATTTTATTCTTTTATTTACTATTTTAAATGGAATTGGTTTCTTAATTTCCTCCTCAGATAACCTATTAATAGTGTATAGAAACACTACCGATTTTTGCATGTTGATCTTGTATCCTGCCACTTTGCTAAATCTATTTATTTGCTTTACAAGCTTTGTTGTAGATTTTTTCAGGACTTTTTAAATATAGGATTATTTCATCTGCAAATAGTGAAAGTTTTACTTCTTCTTTTCTGATTTAGATACCATGTATTTATTTTTCTTTCCTAATTACTCCAGCTAGAACTTCTAGCACAATGTTCAATAACAGTGGTGACAATGGGTCTCGTTATCTTGTTCCATATCTTAAAGAGAAAGCTTTCAGTCTTACCCAATTGAGTATATTAGCTGTGGGTTTTTCATATATATTTTTTATCATGTTGAAGTTTCCTTCTATTCCTAAGTTTTGAGCTGTTTTTATCAAGGAAGGACCCTGCATTTGATCAAATGTCTTTTCTGAAAAAATCAAGATGATCATGTGCTTTTAACCCTTCAATTTGTGAATGTGATATAGTACATTAATTGATTTTCTTCTGTTGAACCACCCTTCCATACCTAGGATAAAACCAACTTAATCATGGTGTATAATTCTTTTAGTGTGCTGTTGGATTTGATTTGCAAATATTTTGTTCAGGATGTTTGCAACTAAATTCATTAGATAAATATATATGTAATTTTATTATCTTTTGTTATCTTTATATGAATTTGGTATTGGGGTAATGTTGGTGTCATAGAATGAGTTGGTAGTGTTCCAACCTCTTCAATTTTTTGGAAGGATTTGAGCCGGTTTGGTATTAATTCTTTTTGGAGTAATTGAGATAATTCACCTGTGAAGTCATCTGGTCCTGGGCTTTTTTTTTGGGGGGGGGGAGTTTTGATAACAAGTAGATTCAATCATTCTACTTGTGATTGGGTTGTTAAGTTCTTCTATTCCCAAGGCAGTGGTGGATTTTTGTTTACCTTTTGAGCATCTAGGAATTTGTAAATTTCATCTACATTGTATAATTTGTTGGCATACAGTTGTTCATAGTTTTTATGATCTTTTCTATTTTTGTGGGGTCAGCAGGAATGCCCCACCACTTCTGATTTTACTTATTTGCATTTTCTCTTTTTTTATTTGTCAATTTAACTAATGGTTTGTCAATTTTATTGATTCTTTCAAAGAAGCAAATTTTGGCTTTGGTGATTCTATTATTTTTTTCTCAATTTCATTATTTTTTTCTAATATTTGATATTTGCTAACTTCTGCTTGTTTTGGAGTTTGTTTGCTCTTTTTTTTCTGGTTCCTCCAAGTATGCAGGTAGGTCTTGGATTTTACTTCTTTCTTTTCTTAATGTATGTATTTAGTGCCATAAACTTCACTCCCATCACTCTCTTGATTTTATCCCACTAGTTTTGATATATAATAGTTTCATTTTTATTCATCTCAAGATGTTTACTGATTTCTCTTGCAATTTCTTTTTGTCTCACTGATTATTTAACATCTTACCAAAATATAGGATTCTTTCACCTGCAAATAGTGTAAGTTTTACTTTTTCCTTTCTGATTTGGATGCCTTTATTACTTTAGTTTAACCCCCATATATCTGAGAATTTTATTCTTCTCCTCCAGTTATTGATTTCCAGCTTCATTCCTTTATGGTCACAGACAGTGCTTTGTAATTATCAATTATCTATCTTTTAAAATTTTGGGGACCTATTTTATGACACAACATGGGAGCTATCCTGAAGACTGATCCATGAGCACTAGAGATGTATGTATATCAGGCTGATTTTGTTTGCAATGTTCTGTAGATATCTGTTAGGTTTAGTTCATTTATCATATTATTCAACTTCTCAGTTTCCTTAATGATCCTCTGTCTGGATGTTTTATAAATTGATAAGAATAGTGTATTGAAGTCTCTAACTATTACTGTAGCTAAGTCTATTTCTTTCTTATACATGAACCTCATGTATTTGAGGGACCCCGCTTAGGTGGATATTTATTATTGCTATTTCTTCTTGGCATGTTGTCCCTTTTGTTAATATTTTATGTTCTTCTTTGTCTCTTTTAACAGTTTTGCATTAATGTCTATTATGTCTTATATTACCATAGTTAACCCAGCTTCTTTCTGGTTATTGTTTGTGTGGAATATCTTATTCCAACCTTTCACTTTCAACCTATTGGCATCTTTGGGTCTAAGATGAGTTCCTTGCAGACAGGAGATAGATGGCTAATTTTAAAAATCAATTCTGTAAGTCTATTTATTTTAATTGAGTAGTTTAATACATTAATATTCAAAGTTATTACCATAAAGGCACTTACTTCATCAATTTTATCTTTGGCTTTCTTTTGTCCTATTGTGTTTTTGTCACATTTTTACCCTTTTAGTTACTCTTACTAACAATCTTCATTTCTACACTCTCTTGCAAGCCTATCTCTCCTGTTTGTTTTTTTCCTTTTAACCTGCAGACCCTTTAGTATTTCTCATAGGGCAGGTCTCTTTTTAGTGAGCTGTTTGTTTTTGATTATCTGTGAATATTTTAAACTCACCCTCCTTTCTGAAGAAAAGTTTTGCCAGATAAAGAAATCTTGGCTGGCAGTATTTTACTTTTGGTATCCTAAATATATCATACAACTTCCTTTTCACCTCCATGATTTCTGATGAGACAACAGCACTTAGACTCTTTGTGCATCCCTTGTTTGTCATGAATTGCTTTTGCCTGTCTGGTTTCAGAATTTTCTCTTTATCTTTGGCATTAGACATTCTGATTATTATGTGGCTTGGAGTAGGTTTATCCAGATTTATTCTGTTTGGTGTACATTGCACTTCTTAGACATAGATATATATGTCTTTTATCAGAGATGAAAGATATATGGCTATTTTTTCCTAAATATTCTTTCTGTTTCTTTTATCTTTTCTTCTTCTACTGGGATACACATGGCATGTATGTTTGTGCACTTCATGCTGTCATTCAATTCCCTGACGCCATGTTCTAATTTTTCCATTCTTTTCTCTATCTGTTCTTCTGTCTGTTCAATTTCAAATGGCCTGTCTTCTGCTGATCCTTTCATCTGCCTGTTCAAATCTGCCCGTGTATGCCTCTAATATATTTTTCATCTCATCTATTTTGTCTTTCTTTCCATTAAGTTATGTTATTTTTCTTTGCATGCTTTTAAATTCTTCATGTTCACCCAGTGTCATCTTAGTATCTTTTATTTCTTTACCCATATTTTCATTCATCTCCATCAATTGATTTAGAAGATATGTTTTAATTTCATTGATTATTTGTTCCAAATGTGGTGTTTTATCTGAAGTTTTAGTTTGTTCCTTTGATTGGACCATATCTTCCTGTTTCTTAGTATGGTTGGTAATTTTTTGCTGGTATCTAATCATCTAAATTTCTTGATGACTTTATTCTGGGGGTCAATTTCTCTCTCTTGCCTAGTGCTTTCTCATTGATTAGTTTTGTGTTAAAGCACTTTTCTGCCACTTGGTTAAATTTATCCTAGACCTTTAGAATAGCTCACATTTAACAGATCAGAACTTTTCATCTCTTTGTCTGATTCTTGCCTGGATGTATGGTGCAATTTTTGATATTTCACTATCTGTGCAATAGCTTCTACCCAAAGAGCGTCCATGGTGAGGGCACAAGTGGCAGCCAGGCCGGTGGGCTCAGCAGGGCAAAAGAGTACTAAACAAGTGTTTATGGGGTTAACATGACCAGTGGCTGCCCAGCACCTACATACTTGCCCTCATCCACTGTGCACATAAGGGTAAGGAAGCCATGCCCATGCTACCCACTGTTGCAGCAGCCACTGCTAGTGTCCTGGTTGCCCACAGCATGCATGTTGCCTGCCACCACCTCTGCTGGCTCAGCGCTGCAGGTGGTCCAGATGGGAGCAGGAGTCAAAAAGCATCGATTTTTATTCTATTATTTCCTTCCTAGTATCCAATCACACGAATTTATTAGATCCATTATGAAACTCCCAATAAATATATTGATGTGATAAGCTGATGAGACAAGTCAGAGGAAGGAACTGGGAAAGGATAAAATGGGGGTGGGGGATTGGGGCAGTAAAGCACAACATCTCAGAGCAAATAGCACTGTAGGCAGCCAGACCTGAGCTATTGTGGGCAGCCAGGCATAAGCTATTGTGGGCAGCCAGATATGAGCTGTTGTAAATGAAACTCAGAAAATAATTGATAATACTTATTCTGCCCAACCAGAGAGGACAGAGCACACTAGCCCTAACCTTTTCCCTACCAATGGAAGCCATAAGGCAAGGAGGCCTTCCCATTTCATCCTTACTTAAACCCCAGCCCCAAGTTACTGAGCTTGTTTCTTCACTGGGAAGAGCATCCGTACTTACTTCTCTAGTGTGTACTTTCACTTCTTTCACTTTGCAATAAACTCTCTGCTTACATGCTTAATTTGTTGTGGGTCCTTGAATCCTTTCTCATGGCATGGCCAAGACCTGGAAACCACATCTGGTAACATCCTTTGGTGAGCTGGTCCCAGGAGGTAATATTCTCTGCCACCTGAAAAACACTGGTGAGTCTAGGTTTTTACTCAGAGCCTGTTTGTGCCTTCTTTTGTCTGTCCACCATTTTCTTCTACCATTTCAAACATGTTTCTGGTTTGGCTCCCATAGGACATAATCTTGTTCTACTCAGAGGTCTCCAGATCCCTCCTCAGAGGTGGCAGGGGCTAGCATTGTGCTGTGCAGTTTCAAGGAGACTCTGTGCAGTGGGTGAAAATATCCATGAGACCTGACTAGGGACATTCCCCGAATCAAGTAGAAGTCCACTGGGAGCCCAACAGACCTGCTGTATTCCTCTCTTGTCAATCCCCTCCCTCTTCATGACTAACTCGTCACGGTGCCTACTCTTTTTCTGCTCTTTTTTCCATTTTCTCAAGGATTTCCCTCTTCTCTACTTATGCCTCCATTCAGAACATGACTATCATCTCCTCTGTTGTCTCCTCCAGCCACCCCAAAACTCTGCTCAGAACTCTCTCAGGACTTATTGTGTCTACTTTTGCCTTTTAACTGGCAGAAGCAGTATTTTGTAGCTGGGCCTAGTCTGGCCCCTTGAGGGACCCCCATCCATTATCATGCCCAGTTCTCTCTTCTCTCCCTAGCAGTCTGGAAGTCTTATGATCCCTTTTTCTCCATTTTGTTGCCTGTTGCAAGGGTCCCTCGTTTCCCACCCATATTGTCTTTTCTCCTTGGCTACTAAGCCTCTGGTTTGGCTCAAGACCATGGTCTCTCACTAAAACTTTAAATCATGTCCCAAATCTCCAATCTTTGTTCCTGTGGGCACTCATTAATATCCTCCCCAGATCACTCCCTAAGTCCTTGAAGACCATCAGAGATAAGAAAAAGTCCCTAGCCAGTCCCTTTTCTAGGGAGGAAGTTAGGCTTGGTAGCTTCAGTCTGGTACTAGAATCAGATGGCTCCCAAGACCTCAAGGGCCCTGAGGATGCCCAGTAGCAGGAGCTCCTGATCTCCAGGAAACTAAGACAGTGAGCAGTTGCCTTTCAGTCAGATCTAGAATTGGAAAGCCAGACTGATGAGTGAGTTCTCATCATTTCCTAGTATAATGGGCAGCTCCTCCAGCTTTCCCACAGATTCTCCACTTGGGTTTCTCCTCAGACTCTGGGACAACATGCCTGTTGATGGTCTAAAAAGGAAGAGGTTAATCTTTATCTGCAACACTGCATGGCTACAATACAAATTAGAGGACATCCAAGAATGGCTGCCAAATAGGATGCTCAATTACAACCCCATACTCCAGTTAGATCTCCTGTGTAAGAGGGAAGACATAAGAAATAACCCTTTCCAATAAGGAAAAAGACATCTAAGATGATCTCTTTCTTAGTAGCCTACCCCCATTACCCATCCCCAGTAGGAACATCAGTGCTCCCCCATACAGCCCAGGGATGAGTCCAGCAGGTCACACCTGGAGTACAGCCTCATTCCACCCAGCTAAGAAGCTTGATAGCCTCTACCTATAAGAGAAGTGGCCAGTGTGGATGCTGGAAACCATCAGGGTGCATGTCCCCTTTTCCATGACTGATTTGGCACAATGCAAATAAAAGTTGAGCTAATTCTCTGTAGACCCTAATAAATTTATTGAGGAGTTCCAGCATTTCACACTGGCCTTTGAACTAAACTGGGCTGATATGCACATTATTTACTCAACTTGCTGCACCCCAGAGAAAACGTTCTGCATCTGGAACGAGGCACACGGGCATGATGATAAACTGGCTGCCCTACATCCTAACCAATATGTTGTAGGGGCAGTAGCAATCCCAAGTGCAGACCCTGGGTGGAACTATCAGAGGGAGCAGGCAGATCTGGGGCAAGAGACCATATGGTCACTTGTCACCTTAAAGGAATGAGAAAGTATACTACTAAACCAGTCAATTATAACAAATTTAGGGAAATCATTCAGGAGAAGGATGAGAACCCAAGCTTGTTTCAAAGAAGATTAGGAAAGACAATGAAAAAATACACTTTGGTATATCCTGACCTTAAAGAAGTACAAATCCTCTTGAGAACTCACTTTTTTAGCCAGGCTGCCCAGGATAGCTATAGAAAGCTGCAAAAACTTTCCATGCATCTCCAGACCTCCATGAATACCCTTTTAGAAACAGCCTTTTCAGTTTTCAACAATCATGATCATGCAGCTGGGGAGGGACTGGTAAAGAGGGGCACCCTGTCACCTCTGGGCCACCCAAACCCAGGTTCTACATCAGCAGGAACCTGATTCAAGTGTAGAGAGTGGAGCCACTGGAAACGTGACTGCCCCAAGCCGCCCAAGGTACCTCACTGCTGAGACCTGCCAGGGCACTGACCGAGGTATGGAAGGGAGAGGCACTGGGCCCAGGAATATACCACTTTCCAGAGAGGATGCAGGATTCTCACATAAGCCCTACTCACCACAACTGATGAAGACTGAAGGGGTCCAAGGCTAAACGTGTCTCCTTAGACAACACTGCAAACCATCAATCAGGAGGAGCTTTGGGTGACTCTTGACATGGCAGTAAGTAGGTGACTTCCATATTGAAATTAATATGAGAGCCACCTACTCAGTCCTATCATGCCAATCTGGAATTTTCTTGTCTCAGTCATGTCCCATAGTAGGAATTCATGAAAAATCTAAATCCAGGTCAATAACTAAAACTGTTTCCTAAAGAATAAGTGATCTCTTATGTCACTAGTTCCTAATTCTTCCAGAATGCCCAACTCCTATACTTGAATGAGATCTCTTACACTCTCTGGGAGCCAGCATTCAGATAACAAACACTAGACTAGTCCCCCAAGTGTCTAGTGCCCCAGATGGGGAAACTAGCAAGTTAGGATTTGAGACTATTTGCCTGGCCACAGTGTCAGACCCAGGCCTGGGGAACCCCTTAAGCATAATTCCCCAGGAAATGGCTAATCAAATAAATTCCCTAGTGTGGGAAATAACAGTTCCAGGACAAGCCCTCCAGGTCCCCTGAGTTTCCATATCTTACCACACCAACCAACACTACACCCATAGAAAACAATATCCCCTCAAGGTGGAAGCTGTCAAAGCCCTCCTAATCATGATTTAAAAGTTTCTGGAGAATGGCTTCCTGGTTCCCTGCCAATCCCATTGTAACATTCCAATCCTCCCAGTGAAAAAAAACAAATGGCACTTACTCATTGGTTCAAGACATAAGAGTAGTTAATAGCTTTGTCATACCAATCCATCCAGTAGTACCCAACCCCTCTACTCTGCTAAACCAAGTCCCTGAAACCACAGCCTGGTTCACTGTTTTTGACTTAATGTCAAAAACATTAATGTCCTTTTCTACATTCCACTCCACCCAGCCTCCCAATCCCTTTTTGCCTTTGAATGGTAGGAGTCCATCCATAAATCCCCAATCCAGTTTATGTACACTGGGCTTCCACAAAGATTCCAGGATAGTCTTCACATCTTTGGTAATGTCCTAGCTCAAGACCTGGCTGATTTTTACCTGTCTCAGAGTTCTCTCCTACAATATGTAGATGATCTGTTATTCTGTAGCCCAATGAAAGAAATCTCTGATGTAATACCATCTTGGTCCTCAATTTCCTGGCCAACAGGGGCTACCAGGTATTGACACGCAAAGCCCACATCTCTCAGCAAAAACTCTTTTCCTTAAGGTTTCTTCTCAATGCAGGGGAAAGATTACTCTCCCCAGAAAGAATTTAGGCCATCATTAGCATCCCCCAGCCCCAAACAAAGAAACAACTGTGAGCTTTCCTGGGAATGGCTGGGTAGAGCAGATTATGGCTACCCAGGTTTGGCAAAATGACGTGGCTGCTTTACAGTGCTACTGCAGGGGCTACCAACCAACCCTCAGAATAGGGGATGGGCCAGGAAACTGCCTTCCATGCCATAAAACCTAGTCTGAGCAAGCCTTTCTTTTTGTATGTAAAAATTTCCTCCTTAATCCCAATGGAGACTTACCTCTACTAAAGTTAAACCCAGAGACCATGTTAACAAACTCCACTCCCAAATAGAGCCTAAGTGGAAAGCACCATTGTCTGTAATTCTTGTTACTCCTACAGCAATTAAAGTGGAAGGAATTGCCAGCTGTGTGCATTTACTCAAATGAAGCTCACCATCCAAAAAAGTGTCAACTCGCCAGAAACACCTGAAGGAATTTTAAGTGCCAGCCACTGAAAAGCCTGAGGTACCTCTTTGAAAAGCAGAGGTAAATAGTGCTTGTGTCAAATCCAGTTTGTGGCTCATGAACAGTGTAACTGTACTTGGGGTGGGGTGGAGGGGTTGTTTTTGGTCTTAGCCATGATCTTAATCACCACTGTACTGTGCTCGCTCTACTTCCTCTAACTGTAGACCTAATGAAGCTTCATTTAGTCTGCTGAATAGTCCTATTGCTAGGAGTATGGCAAATCAAACACCCTTTTAGAAACCTTGTCCAAAAAGCCACCAACTTCGCAATTAAATCTTCATGTTAGCTTTGTGCATCTCGACTAGAAACATCCTTTGCTTGGCTAGCTGTTCCTAAGCACTCCTGTATTAGCCAGCCAAAGGGGGTGCTGATGCAAAATACCAGAAATTGGTTGGTTTTTATAAAGGGTATTTATTTGGGGTAGAATTCCACAGTTACCAGGCCATAAAACATAAATTACTTCCCTCACCAAAGTCTATTGCCATGTGTTGGGAGCGAGATGGCTGCTGATGTCTGCAAGGGTTCAGGCTTCTTGGGTTCCTCTCTTCCCTGGGGCTCCATTTCTCCCTGGGCTCACCTCCTGTGTTTCCTCCACAAGGCCAGCTGTAGACTATCAGGCAAATGGCTCATCTATATCCTGGGGCCTTCTCTCCTTCCTCATGGCCAAGCTCCTCCTGGGCTCTAGCATCAAAACTCCAACATGAGAACTCCAACTCAAAAACTACTCTAACTCTGTCCTTTGCAATGACTTTTATCTTTGAGACCCTACCCACCAAGGGTTGGGGCTCAACACCCTACTGATGTGGCCCAGTCAATGCCATAATCATAACTTAATCATGCCCAGATAAGCAGAACAGTTATCTGATGTTGGGCAGTGAGCACAATGTCTCAGGGGCAAAAAAGCACTGTAGGCAGCCAGACATGAGCTATGGTGGGCAGCCAAGCCTGAGCTATTATGTGTGAAACTCAGAAAATAATTGATAACATCTTATTCTGCCCAACTGGAGAGGACAGAACACACTGGCCCTAACCCTTCCCTACCAATTGAGCCATAAGGCAAGGAGACCTTCCCATTTCATCCCTATATAAAACCCAGCCCCAAGTCACTGAGTACTCCTCTTCACCAGTAAGAGCACCAGCAGTCATGGAGTGTGTACTTTTACTTCTTTCATTTTGCAATATACTCTCTCACCTGTGAATTCTTTCTTATGACATGGCCAAAAACCTGGAAACTGCACCTGGTAACTGATATTATTGAATACATATTTAAGGCTCTGGGAAAAAAATGTATAGCATAAAAATAACTTAAAACTCACTACTATGTACAGATTAACTAAGATCTCAAAAGCTGGCCTGCCTTAGAGGGTTTCTATGATGTTAGATCCTCAGTCAGTGTCTATCACTGCCTTTATCCTTATGAGAAATGGCCTTGCAATGATCAACATTTCTAAATTTACACTAAGTGAACATATCCCTGAGAAATGATCTCACACCACCTCATATCACACATGCTTCAGATTTATTCTGCTTTTGAATGTTTTGTTTTGAATGTCTGTGATTTTATACTTCAATATTTTATATGCATCTGAGCTTGTGACCTCAGTTTCTGATCATTTATGCAAGGAAGAATCATACATCTCTATTGGAACAAGCACAAGTTTGATAGAAAAGTCTGGTTTAAATATATACTTAAAATTCCTCTAAAAACAACAATAAACAAATACATTTTCAGACACACAACTTGAAACCACAGCATCTTAGAATTGACTTTCCTGATGATATCTGTTGAGGTACCTTTTTTCTGGAAAAAAAGAAAAAAACTATATCACAAGTATTTCAAATTATCTGTCAATTATAATAATTTCAATATTCCAAGTTCATTTTTAAGGGCATCTACCAATCAAAGTTTCAAATTATTAAGGCAATGTTTCAATCCAGTTAGTGACCTAGTTTATCAGTTTAATTGTTCTTCAAATTAACCAATATAATCTTTCTGTGTGAAAGGAAGAAGTATGCACTTATGCCTAAAAATATCTGGTCAATAATACATTAAAATTATAAGATGAAAATAGATATCAGTTAATGTTCATGGAATTCTACTATCCTAAAAGCAGAATCCAAATGGTGAGAACTAGCAGTTTATCATGACTTTCTCTCTTAAAGGTCAATAGGGAATAATGCTATATGGAACTCTGAAGTTAATAACTTTTCACTCTGTATTTTAACTAAATTATCTTTCCTTCATAAATTTGTTGATTTCCCTGCCCCAATGCAACCTTATTTTTGGATCATTTGGCAAAGTCAACATTTAAAATTTGTTGTTTTGAATATTTGATTAATATTTAGCTCAATCACTGCACTAAACCTGAAATTTGCATAAAGACAAGACTTGTACCTGCTTGTCCATACAATTGTATACCCAGGGCATAACATAATACCTGAAATATACAATTTATTCTAAAAATATTTTTAAATGAATGAGTTCAGCTGTGGGCGATCAGGCATATGGTCCATCTCTCCCTCCTCCCTTGGGCTTTGTCTTTTTCAGGCTCTTGGGTACCTTTTTCAGTGCCTGTGTGCTCCACTGATTCCATCCAGCTACTCATGGTTTCTCTGTCTCATTGCAGCTTTTTTTCCTCTGCGTGCTGCTTTTAGTCTTTCCTGTATAAAGAACCCCAGTAAGAGGATTAAGATTCACCCTGGGTCACACAATCTAATCAAAGACCCTTAATTGAATCAATCTAATTTACAAGCTATCTGATCAACAGGTAAGTCCCTTAACTGAATCTAATCAAAAAACCCCACATACAATAGGTTTAGATGCACAGCAATCTGTTAGCTTAAGAACATAATTTTCTGGGGTCCACAAACACTCAAACCAGCACAACATATGATAGATTATTTTACAGCTGTAAAAAGGAATAAATCCTTGTACATGGGACAACATGAATGAATCTTGAATACATCGTGTTGAGTGAAATAAACCAGACACTAAAGGACAAACATTGTATGATCTCAAGTATATGAATGAATTATAATAAGCAAATTCATAGAGTTACAATCTAGAATATATGTTACCAGAAGACTGAGTGAAGATAGGGAATGAGGAGTCAAGGCTTAAAATGTACAGGGTTTCAATTTGGAATGAGGGAAATGGATGATAATACAACATTGTGAAAATAGCTTACAGCACTGAAATATATACTGAATGTGATTAAATGTGGAAATTTTGGATGTTATATGTGGTAACAAAATAAAAATAAAAAATAAATCCATGGAAATGCATGCACTACACAGTGAAACCTAAGTTAACCTATGGACCATTGATAATAGTACAATTATAATAATATTCAATCATAAAGTATAAAAAATGCTCCATACAAAGAGAAGGTGTTTATAATAGGGTGGAATCAATGAATTTTGTATTTTATGCATGATTATTCTGTAAACCTACAACTTCTCTAATCAAGAAAAAATGTAATGGATGAGACTAGTTATATCTATAATAATTCTGAAGTTCCATCATATTTCAATATGTAATAATAGAACCCTAGAAAGATACTTTTCTGACAAGTATGGAGTTTTCCAGAAAGGGTATGTATGAAACTTCAGAAATGAACAGGATTTGAAAGGAAATAAAGAAATTCCACTTTTGCTTAGGATGCAGAAATCTTTCGTGACTACTCCCTCAACTCTAAAATGGTAAGAAACCATTAATCTAAAAATCATAAATTTTCTTCATACTTTCAGAAAGATGAGGTTGGAAACATCTAAGAAACCAAATTCTAAGGATGGATGAGCTACTCAATGAGGAGATGGGACAAATGAACTGTTTCACCTTTGACAGATGGTAGAAGAACAACATGGCCACTGTGCAAGCAGATAGGATGAATATAGAATGTTTTTCAAAATATTTAAAGCCAAGTGTGAGCTACGGTGATAATTTGGAAAAACAGTGAGGACTAGACTGATGGGGTTTGCATTCACTCTCAATATCTTTTCTGCATGTCCTTACCAAGTGTTCATGAGAAAGACTAGGGACAAATTCACTCTGTAACCCACAAAATATCAAATATCCTCTTCCTACTTTTGTATTAAATGAGGAACTGCTATTACTTTAACATTTATAGCTTTATTCTTACTTTAGTTGGCCTAAGTGTAAATAAAATTTATTGATACCCCATCATAAAATTGCTCATGCATTATAACAGTATCCAAATGAATAAGAAAACTGCTTCCTTAAACCCTATCGTGTTACCCAACCAAAGCCTAAATGCTGTAATAAGTACTTTCTAAAACCTTCTTACTTTGAAACTGCACATTTTTCCATGGCAAGTATTCTTCCTCACTGCAGTGAGTAATAAAACCAAGTTGTTCCACTATAGGTGTTCCTGGTGGTGTTAGACAAAGAACACATTGACAATTACTAGGTTAGAAGATCTAGTTGAGAGGATAAACCACAGGTAAAGATACATGAATAATCACGTCACAATGATGGAATCTACAAGATAGTTTGCAATTAGATGCTAGAATATAACTTTTAAAAAACACATCATCTGTGAATATTCTTGCTGTCCTGATTTTGTGATAATCAGAGTAGGCTAAACATTCATTCTATCAGAAAGCACGCATGTTTCCCCAGGCCTAGTTTTTCACCCTAGGTCTGGTTTTTAGAATGCTGGTAATAAACCAAGCCTGATTTATTAAATGACCTTCCTGTATGGGAAGTGGCTGTAACTCTAGGTATCTTTGGTCAACCTTAAGAGATATAGCAGGGGGGCGGATGTGGCTCAAATGGTTGGGTGTCTGTCTCCCATATGGAGGGACCTGGATTTGATCCCTGGGACCTCCTGGTAAAAAAAAAAAGAAAAATATAGAAGGTGTACAGACTGCTGGTCCCTGTTCATGGGTGCGCCATCAGAACCTACAAGCGGGTGAGCATTCCAGGCCCCGCGCACAGATGCACTGTCAGACCCTGGGTGCGGTTGCGCTGTCAGGCCCTGCTGAGCCTTGCAGCAAGTTGATGACATAACAGGAAAATAACACAAGAGAGAGCCAAGACAAGACATGCCAAAAAACCAGGAACTAAGGTGGTGCAGGCTGTAGGACACCTCTCTCCCACATCGGAGTTTCCGAGGATTAAATCCTGGTGAAGACAGGAGGAGAAGGCTGAGAAGAGAGGGCAGGAAACAGTCTCAGAGAATTGCCCAGCAAATGGACACAAAAACAGCAAAAATGGGTGGGAGGATAAAAATGGATAAAAGTAAATAAATAAATAATTAAAATTTAAAAATCAGTATATAGCTTTTAAACAACTCTAAAAATTATTTTTAATAATCTTTTCATTAGGATACTTGAGTAGTTCAGATGATTTTAGGACATGTTGAATCAAGAATCAAGTGTCAAAGTATAGTGGCTTACTCAGTGAGGACACAAAGACAAGAGCTAGGCCCTCTCCCAGGGGTGTGCCCATATTCATAAACTTCTCACTGGAAGTATACATGGCCACAATGTCAGCTATGTATCAAGCAGCTTTGATAAAATGAGGGCCCCCTAGTATCAGCAGAGGTGTCACCACTGTACCCATAACAAAATGGAAATTCCATTTTGTGGAAATGGATAATTTGTCTTTTTGAATTTTCTATATTTTATATTTTGCTTATTGTTTTCTCTATGGTGTCACTAGTTTTCCTGTGTACCTTGTATTTCCTATAAATTGGTACTTAGATCTAGAAAAATAAAATAAAATACAATAAAAATTTTTAAAAAGCACATCATAAGAAAAAAAATCCATCATCTGGATCATCAGTGAGGTCAATAAAGATGAGGGAAGAATCAGTGAACTTGATGATAAGCAAATAGCAATTAACCAAACAGAAAATAAAAACTGACAAAAAATAAAGTGAGTGGTGAAAAGTATCTAAGAACTGTGGCATAAAATTTAAAAAGTACAATATACATATAGTTATAATACTATAAAAACAGAAAGTGAGTGCATAAGAAGAAATATTTCAATTTATAATGACAAACACTTTTCTGAAAATAAAGAAAGACACCAAACCTCAGGTACATGAATATTAAAGACACTAGGAAGTTAGAAGAAAAATAGCAAATCAACCAATAGACAAAACATATCTAGACTCTTTGATCTCATAGCTTAAAAATAAAGATAAATAGAAAATTATAAAGGAAGTCAGAGGATAGTTCATATCACATAGAGAAGAAAAAACAACTGAGAATTATAACAGAAGTTGTCAAAAATTATACAAGACAGTAAAAACTGGAGAGACCTGATTCAAATACTGAAAGATAATAACTGTCTGCAGGATTCAATACACACTTAAATATCTTTAAAGTATAAAAACAGAATAAATACTATTTCAGGAAAATTAAAGTACACATGCACATAAAGAAATAATTTATAGCCAGCAGACTTGTGCTTCAAATATATTCCAAGCAGAAGGAATATGACAACATTAGGAACACTGGGTCTACTAAAAATAATAACAACAAAATTGTAAATCAAAAGATAAATATATCAAATAGTGGATTTTAAAACAATATTTGTTTTAAAATAATCATCTAAAGGAAAAGTACACTGATGAAGTATGAGGCCTGTCATATATACAAGTAAAATTTATCACAATAATATCATAGAGAATGGGAAAGTTGAATTGGATCTTGTCTTCTTGAAGATTAATAATCCCTATTCTACCACTGTGAAAAAAAGTCAAAATTGCCAATATAAGGATTGAAAAGAGTAATATCCCTATAGTTCCTGACAAATATTAAAAAGATAGTATTAAAATGTTATAAACATTTTTTATTCTTAAATTTCATAATTTAGATGGGAAGTCTAATTCCTTATAGATGCTCACACCAGAAAACAAGTAACCTGAACAGTGCTATATCTATTCAAGAAATTGAATTTTTCCTTAAAAACTGTCCACAAAAAAATAAAATGGAATTCTTTTCCCAATGCAAAAATCTCACATCTCCCTCAGATTGGGTTGTGGACAGAGTGCTACATGAAGCCTCTTAAGACCTGCAGAAGAAGACAATATATTGGGAGATGTAGAGCAACAGCAAAGAAGACACCTCGGTCCCAGGATTACTTTACATAAAAGAGCCACCCATAAAGCCTAGTCAGTGTAAGTCTTCACTGTTACATCCAAGGACAATACTTTCTCCAGAATTGAGACACTCTGTTTCTGAATTGCTTTCTTAAACCAAGGCAGCCTATATTTGACTAATACAGGTTCTGTCCCAATCATCACTAGAAAAGATTTTTCCTTTCTTTACCAAGTTTTGTCTTTCTGTAAATTGGACTATACATGTATGTTTGAAAAGCTTTAGCTGGTATTACCAAAGTCACACTGTCTTCTCTCAGCATCTCTATAGAATCTTGCTGGCAAATTACAATGTTCAAATAACCTGTTATTTTAGTTAATTTAAAAAAAAATAGAATAAAGTGGTAGACTATTTTCCAACTCCAATAAGGGAGAAATATTTTGTGAAAAAACAGTCATATCATAGAGTGATGATTAAGAATGTGAACTCTAAAGCCAGACAGTATGGATTCAAATGTTGTACATGCATATAAAGGAATACAACTCAGCAGTAAATATGAACTACTGATGCATTCAAGTACATGGATAGATGTCAAATACATTATACTTGAGGATGTAAAGCTGTTTGCTGACCATAAACAAATTCTGAAATCATTCTGTGCCCCAGTTTGATCATTTCTAAAATTTAGCCTTTCAAGTACATTTATTGAGGCACTCTTCTAAGTCCTGGGGATACAGAATTAAGCCTAATTGGAAATAATTTTGTGCTCATAGAGCTTTAATAGTGAAGGAAAACAGAGAGGAAACAAAAGGCATTAGCAAAGTATATAGAATATTGTATGGGGTAACTGTTATGGAAAACCAATGCAGCAAGGATGAGGGATGAGGCAGCTGTGATTTAAAATAGGGTGGTAAGGAAAGGTCTTCTGAGTAAGAGGGTGAAATGTTCCAGGCAATTATCTGGTGGAATAGAATTTCATGAAGATGGAAAAAAGTAAAAGTTCAGGAAGCATCAGGACTAATGTGTACAGTGAAGTGTGAGGAGGTCTGTGTGGCTGCTCCAAAGTAAGCATGAAGACTCAATAATACAGCATCAATTCATAGAAGCAAGGAGGGGGGACAATATCATGTTGGAATGGGGGCTCTTATAAAAGTTTTGAATTTTACTTTTACTTGATGGGAAGTCATGCAGGTTTTTTGAAGATAAGTGAGATGTTCTTACTTCCTTTTTAACAGTAACACTCTAGGTCCTTCTGTGAGATTGGACTCACAGGGGATAAGGCAGAAAACAGGAGGACAATCTAGAAGGAGGCAGCAATAATTTAAGACTGAGGTGATGTTTATTTTGGCCAAGACGGTAGCAGAGGACATGTTGAGAAAGAGTTACACTCCAAATTTATTCTGTACATAGAACAAACATGATATGCTGACGAATTGAATATGAGATGTGTGACATATAGATAATGCCAAGATGACTCTTAAGCCTTTCCTGAACAAGTGAAAGGAGGGCTTCCCATTACCTGAGATTTTATTTTAGATAATCCAAAACCACCTGATAGTTTTCTTTTGAAGATAAACTATGTTAATTATAGATCTAAAGCCTTTTGAATATTGCCTGGTATTCAGTTGGTGCTTAGTAAATATAATTTATTTTTACATTTATTATGTTACATCAATTATTTGCCAATAAGAACTAATGTTCATAATTTATTATGTTCTATTCCGGTTTTATTTTATTAAACATTATTTAAAGATTTCAACTTTTACAATACAAATAATTTTGACACACCAACATAAACAAAAGGATTTTGTCTTAAATATACTTCAGACCAAATTTACACTAAATATGAAATGAACTGACATAAATTGGGATAAAAGAGATACAGTGCAAATAGTCTAGTGTTAGCATATTGTCCAAACTTTATATTACATTTCTTAGTTATATAACCAGAAAAACTGAGAGCAGGGACACAAACAGACATCTGCACACCGATGTTCATAGCAGCATTATTTGCAATTGCCAAAAGAAGAAAACAACCCAGGTATCAATCATTATCAACTGATGAATGGATAAACAAATTGTGGTATATGAACACATTTTATTCAGAAAGAATAATATTCAGCTGTAAGTAGAAATGAAGTTGTGAAGCATATGACAACTTGGAAGAACCTGAAGGGCATTATGTTGATTGAAGAAAGCCAGATACAAAAGGAAAAATTTTGTATGATTTTGCTATTATGAATTGAATAAAATTAGTAAACCCAGAGAGTTAATAGCTAGAATTTAAGTCACCAGAAAATAGAATGAGGTTAGAGAATGGAAAGATGAGTTTAATTTGTACACAACTGATAAAAAGTTGTTTGTATATTTGGAAATGAATAGTAATGTGAAACCACACCATAGTGTTTGTAATTAGCAGCGCTAATCTATGGGTGTGATCGTGATTGAAAGGGAAAGTCTAAGATCATATATATCATGAGAAGGAAAGCTGAAAAATGAAACATGGGACTGTATAGCATAGCAAACCATCTTGTGAAAAATGAATATGATTAATAGTGCATATATAAGAATTTTATAAAAAGGATAAGATCTGTGCAAAGGCCCTGTGTAGGGGGTGGGCTATGCAATTTAAAGATTAGCAGGAAGTCTATCTAACAAGAGTGACATTCTGTTGTGTGAGGTGGGAGGTAATAAATCAACCTGGTTCATGTATGTTGATTATGATAATTGTCATGGAGCAAAACTAAGTGAAGGGGTTAAATAGAGACATTTGGGCCTGCTGTCTTAAAAAAAGATCTTCAGGGTAGTCTTCAGGGGCAAGGTCACATTTGAACAACCTAATAGAAGTGAATACAAATATCTGGAGGAAATGAGGTTCAGTCAAATGGTATTGTAAAAATAATGTTTCACAAAATTACTTTGTCTTTTTTTTATGTTAGTGATTTCCATCAGTTTATTTTATTAAAAAAGTGAAAATGGGATATATTGAATTTTGTATTTTAACTCATACTGATAATCTTTTTTTTCTTTTTTAGTGGAATTTATTCTGCATAATAAAATAAAATTAAACATTTCTTTAATATTTGAAATTACATTATATTAAAATTTCTAGATTCCTTTTAGAAATGTCTTTTTCTTTTTTGTGCACTTTCTTATTTATTGTCTTTAGCTATTTGTAGATAGTTATTCAACTACCCTCTCATCCCTTCTCTATATTTTGAAAGGCAAATCTCTACAAAAAATCCTAACTTATTCTACACTATGTTCTTTAGTTATTCACAAAATTCTTACTTCATTTTTTAATGTACCTCCAATTTTTAGGTATGGATATAAATGAGTTTGAATCTATGTGGTACAAAAGAGTCAATCTAATTCCATTTAGTACTTTGATTTTCAAGAATTCCTGAAATATTTCTTGACATAAAATTAGTTATGAAAAATAATCATGTTTTTATATTAATATAAAATATAGCTTGGAAGTAGACAAATAGATCATAAACTCAAGGAATAACAATGGTTAATAGGAACATTGACAGGGCACCCAAGATTTAATAGACTAAGCAAAAATAGCTAACATTACTGTGAAGCCTGATATCTCAAATGTATTTTTGAGTGTTCTTTTTTATCAAAATATTCCAAAGGAAGTGGTATCTAGCAACTTTCAAACACAAAGTGTCGATCACATGATATGGGAGAGAGTAAGAGCATTGGTAGGGTCAGGCAGAGAGAAAGAGTGACAAGGAGGCAAAGAAATGCATGGCTCATTCTGTAAAGTTCACTATTACAGGGGAGCTTTAGGAAAGGTGTGGAAGAGAAGTTAAAAAAAGAATGGGAGGTACCAGAGCCAAATATATAAGGAGAGCGTATTGAAAATATTTGATATGGACATTTAAGCATAATTTTATTACTGCTTCTTATGATGGGCAAGTAAATTGTATCATATTTTTGTTCCTATAGACAGAATAGCCAGAAAATATTATTAATTAGAAAAAAAAATAAGACACTTTTATAAATATTAAATAAATATGGGTGCAAGCTTTTTAAATTTTCTTTATAAGAAAACTATCAATGCATTTGCAAAATTTAAAAAAACACATTCAAATTAGAACTGGGATATAAATAATGTGTGAAAGCCATGATATTTCACAAAATTATTTTAAAAATTAACTGTTATACTTAGAATAAATGAACAAATTTCTCTTGTACAAATAGAAATTAATAAAATATAGTCTGTTTAATAAGTCACAATAATGATGAAAAACCTTCAGTGCAACCATCTTTAATCAAACTGTGATTGGAATAAAAAAATCTTATATACACTAAATAAGGAGTGAGTAATAGCTAGATAGTAGTCTCAATATAACCCTAAAATAATGCATTATAATGTTGCGTACATTTTCCCTTATATTTTAACATTCTGTAATATAAATTATGATATTATAAACTGAAGTATTCAGGAGTCAGATCCCTATAATAATTAAGAAAATGAAAATGTAAGAGCAAATATATATAGGGGAACATAAACATACACACACAGAAATCTCATCACATGAGCTAACTTCAGTCTCTCCCAAGACTGAAGACTGATTCTCTTTATAGGAGGTTTGTTTTTGATATATGAGATACCAGAATTTCCAAACCAGCTGACTCCAATTTTTAAAGTAATATATGCAAATTATAATTCTTTTTAAACATATTTCTTTGTCCTAACTCTTCAGAAAATACATCATTTGAGAACAATTATATCTGTAAATTATTATGCCATAATTTATACATAAGAAATGTTGTGAAAAATAATCCTAGAAATATAAATTTCAACTAAACTAACATTTTTTTGAATACCAATATGGAAATGGCTTCCCCAAAATAAAAGAGAGATATAAACTTGATAAACATGGGTATGATAGAATCCTTGACCTTGATGAATGATCACTGGACTTTCATAAGCACACAAAAAGAAAATAAAATTATGTTTTTATTGTATATAAATACATGCATCTTTTCATACACCCTTACACATGTCAAAGCATTTCCCTATTCAGGCATGCTGTGTGTTTTGTTTTGTTTTTGTTTTTGTTTCTATCTGGTTGCATCATCATCTTTTTGGTGCACCTCTCCACACCAAGCAGGAGCCTGGCAGGCATGCTGTTTTATTGCAAATAGTTTCACAGATTGAAAGCTTTCTTTTTACAAATTGAAGGTTTGTTGCAACACTGCCTTGAGCAAGCCTATCAATGACATTTTTCCAACATGTGCTGGCTTCAAGTCTTAGTGTGACATTTTGATAATTCTCACAATATTTCAAAATTTTCATAGTTCTTCTGTGTTATGGTGATGTGCGATCAGTGATCTTTGATGTAGCTACTGTAATCAATTCATGACAGCAGAACTGCAGACATGTAAAACTGCAAACTTAATATAAAATGTGTGCATTCTGACTCCCCCACCTACTGATTGTTCCCCTGTATCTTCCTCTCTCCAAAGACTTCCCTGTTCCCCAGAATGCAATAATATTAGGACAATCAATAACCTTACAATGACCTCTAAGTGTTCAAGTTAAAGGAAAATCCTCAAGTCTCACTTTAAATTGAAAGACAGTGATGAGTAAGCATAGTGAATGTTTACTCCATTCACCTCAGGAGCTCACGAGGGAGGTAGGCAGGAAAAGACTTTAGGTGGAGAAGGAAGTTTATTCATACTGGCACAGCCACAGTCTTTCTAGACATACAGGCATGTCCATCTTTTATTTGCAGGTTTATTTATACACTACGTTTTATCTCTCAAGTGTTATACAGAAGGAACACAGAATGTGATTTTTTGGAATCATTTTTGTGTGCCCAGAGACTATGTGTGCTGGGCCAAGGATTTATGAATTGGATACAAAGCATGCTGAGCTGGAGGACAAAAGTCTTTGTAAGCTACTAGCTGATCCAGCAGTTAAGCTGCTGCCTGAGTCTGTTGGGCCACTGCCTGAATCTTTAACCCTCACACACTCCACCCCCAAGGGCAATGGCCCTACCAGCTGTGGGGTTCACTGCAACCAAAGAAGACAGCAGCAAGTTAGGCAACAGCAGCCTAAAAGTATGCATCCTAAGCCTATTAAGGTTTCCCCAAGAGCCCATTTTCAAGTGCCTAGGGACTCCTACCAGCTTTGTACAGGGTCTACCTGGGATTTTTGTATATTTTGTATTTTATGATTTATTTCTTGCAGGGCCCCCTGAATGGATTCTTTATTATCAGGAATGTAGACACAACATTCCATATGAATTAAGGTGCAAGTTCTTCCTTGTGTGGCATTTAACAAATCTAGGGTCATTTGATTCTGTAATATGACCCATCGTATTTGGTCAGTTTTTTTCTGTTAATTGGGCTATGGCATATTCCGAAGCATTCAAGCTGTGGGCAGTGTGATGCACTAAGGCTTCTATATCTAATTCACCTTTGATGGCCCTTCCCTCAAGAAGGAAAATAGTCAATGGTTAAAACCACTAGGGTGTCTGTTTGGTCCTGTGCCATTTATGATATACGGTATCCCTGTTCTGGGGTTCTGATCTAAGGTGGGAACGACATGACCCAGAATGAAGAGGCATCCCTAACTACAATTCCACTTCAATTGGCTGGGAGGTATGGCCACTTATGGGGCCCACAGACCCATCAGGGGTCTTCTTTCTGTCATATAGCTGTTCAGTTTACCAGCGAGAACCACCCATTACTTGGGTAGTGTTACACAAGTGCGGAGGTACCTTCCCTGCTAGTTTTTTGGGATCCCTCTTTTAGAGTTCTATATACTTTGGGACAATGCTTCATAGTTCAACGTGTTCAGCAGGGAGCCAGCTCTATCCATTATATACAGTATAGCCGAATCACAGAAGACATGGTTCCATGTCATAGTGGAGGAGTTTCTTAACATGTTGGTGAACTGTTTCCCATTCTGTTGTCATTCAGTCGGCCGTTTCTAACTAGGTCCAATTATTCCAAGTGGCAGGGATGATACCTTAGGCCAAACCATAAGCCCAACTGGCCAGCAGTTTAGTGCACACCCAATAGTGGGACATGTTGTACACCTGAATGTGTACATGTGTTCAAGCCAGAAAACTGTTGGCAGAACACCAAGGGGTGGTAAGACAAATGTGTAAGTATAACTAGAAGAGGTAAATCATGCCCATCTAACTGGACACATCCCAGCTGGTCATCCTTAGACAGTAAAGTACCACTTTGCAGTGTGTGCCTAGGGCTAGTATACCATACTCTCGGGCTTTCTGGCACAGCCAGTGAGATATTTTCTTCAACCTGTAACAGGATGGGAGAACTCATGATGGGCCACAATGTCAGAATGAACATATCTTTTAGTATGGTGGCCACAGTGGCAGGCGCAGTCACCATAAACCTTAGTGGCCATACATCTGTAATCCAGGGGGTTACAGTTACTTGGTGCTGAGCCCTGTCTCTCCAGGGTGCTACCAGAGCTACCCACTGAACATGGGGGCTCTTAAAGTTTAGGGCCATAACACAGTGACTGTTTCTCCTCCATGATCAAAGGAGGGTGCTGACAGCAGTACCCGCCCTCCCTGTATTTGAGGTTTCAACAGTGGATCCTTCATAGTGACCTGTAATTGAATAAGGACAGCTATATACTGCAACAGGGCTTCTTGGTGCCATTCCTTCTTGCTGGGGTCATTCATTTAAATATTGTACTACCAACCAGAGGTGATCATGCCACACCCCTAAGGTTGGAACACCTTGGGCTGTTGCCCACAGGCCTGTTTTAAGAAAGCCATTATAACACTTGATCATGCCAGCTGCTAAAGGATTGTAGGGCATATGATATACCCATTGTATGCCCTGTTGGAGGATCTATTGCTGCACTATTTGCCCATTGAAATGGGACTTTCTGTTACTTTTCATAGTCAATGGCCAGCCATACATGGCACATAGCTGTTGCAATGCTTGCACAGTCACTGCTTGAGTTGCCTGGTGGGCAGAATACATATAAAGTAGACCTGTGGCTGTGTCAATGGCTGTAAGAGCATATTGGCACTGCCAACTCTGAGGTAATTAAAAATCTACCTGCCATCTTGTGAGCAAGATACATCCTCATTCAATTTGACCCATAGTCTTGGGCAGTGGCCTCTGATGTAACAGAGAACATTCAGGGCATGCATGGCATGCTGCCCAAGCAGCCCCTGTATCCACAGCTAAACCTCAAGACATGCAGTCTCCTCATTGTGGAGACTTCAGCATGTAGGAGTTTCCAATGTAGCCACACAGCCACATCCTGAGCACTATTTACCCTCAAGGTAAGCTTAGTTAACTGATCTGCCTCATGGTTGCCTGGTTGCAAAAGGGGGCAGTGAGCTGCTACATAGTACAGGGTCACTTCTTTAGACAACTCCCAATGTCATAGGTCTTCCCACATGGATCGTCTCCACAGGAGTCAATGGGCTATTGACCAATCCATGTGCTTTCAATCTGGTAACCACAAGGTAAGACCTTTATATACTGTCCAACTATTGGTACATACTACCAAAGGGCTAGCCTCATGGCCAACTATGAGCCATGGCTCACAGTTTGGTTCATTGGCCACTTTGATTAAGTCCTAACTTATACCAAATGGTATTGGTCTGAGGGTGGACGGCTATGGCTCTTCATTGAGCTACCTGCCCTTGGCAGGCCCCATCAGTATACCATGCCTGTTCTGGCACAGTACCTACCTTGGCTTTGTACCAAGAAACTTCCTTCATGGGGACTTGTAAGGGGGCCTCAGGGTCCAGTGTCCTGACATATGTTAAGGAACTTAAAACTTGCTGCAATCCTTTATTTAATGGACTGGAAGCAAATGTGTTTCTCTGTTCTAAATAGGCCCTCACTTGGCCAGTGTTGCCACGTGAACCATGCCACTTCATGGCTGGATGACCCAATTCTGCACCCACCCTTTTACAGGATAGGTGGTGAATATTTTTACCAGGGCTTCCTGGGTTATGATCTCAGTACTCTGCATGGCAGCACACATGGCTGCCACTCACTTTTCTATGAGACTATAACACTTTTCTATGAGACTATAACACTTTTCTATTTGTCTTCATAGCTGACTCTAAAATCTTATTGGCTGCCACAACTGCTCAGTTCACTGCCATAAGACTCAACCACAGCCTTTTTCAGTAATGTACCAATCTAATTGAAATGGGCAGCTAGGGTTGGCTAATAACAAAATTTGGGCTTGTTTAACAGTCCTCTTAGCTTGTACAAAGTCCTGCTTGGCCTTGTCAGTCCAATCTCATCCGCTTTCTTTCTTTGTTAACTTATATAAAGGCTTTAGGACCTGTGCCAATTAGGGAATGTACACTAACCAGTAGTCCAGGAGACCCCAAAAGGTCTGCAGCTGTCTCTTTGCTGTGGGGCATGGGAAGGCTTGAATCTTATCAATCACTGCTTCAGGGATTACTTTTGTTTTACTCAACTATACAATACCCAAGAATTTGACAGACAACTCAGGCCCTTGCAACTTGCCCTGATTTATTGCCCATCTTTGACTTTTGAGGTAGGTGACCAGAGTAGGAACAACAGCTTCCAAATCTGCAAGAGAATCAGAAGTTAGCATTACATCATCAATGTAATGATACAAACAAATGGTATTGGCATATTGCCAGTTTTCTAAGTTTTTAGCCACTAAACCATGGCAAATGGTGGGGCTGTGAACATAACCCATGGACTATATGGTAAAAGTCCATTGTCAGCCTTCCATGTGAAGGCAAACTGATTCTGCACTTCATCAGCAATGGCAGTGGAGAAAAAGTCATTTGCCAAGTTTAAAACAAAATGATAAGTTCCCAGTGTTAAAGTTAAAGTATCTATTAGGTCAAGAATAGAAGGCACAGCTGCATGTAAAGGAGAAACCACCTTGTTGAGCTCTCAATAGTCAACAGTAATACACCATGTCCCATTAGGCTTACTTAAGGGCCACACCGGAGCATTAAATGGGTTCTAGGCCTCTCAGAGGATTTGTACCTTGACCAGTTCTTCAATAGTTGTCAATATTTCTTCATGCTTTCCTGGTAAATGGTATTGTTTTATGGTTACGGTCCTGTGGGGTTCAGGCAACACAACAGGGGCATGTTTAGTACATCCCTGTACCATGGGTTTCACTGCCCATACTCACAGATGGAATTCATAATAGTGGTCTGCAGGGTTAAGTTTTTCAACACATCTATACCCAGGATATACTCTGGGATAGTAGAAATGCACAAAGTACACATTTGTGGGGGCAATTGTCCAATTCCTAACATCACCTTTGTTTGAATGACCCGTAAGGTGCCTTGTCCGGTATAACCATAGTTGTCCATATAGGCATAAGTGCCTGTGAATGTATCTGGTTGCCCATAAAGAAAGGTGTATTTTGTGCCCATATCCACAAGGGCCAAGACATGCTGTACATTCTTTGGGGACCAGTGGATTGCCACCTCCACATAGGGCCTACAGTATTTACGAGAGTCCTCCTTTTAGACGTTTTATCCTATGTGAAGGTAAACACTGGCTCCATGGAGCATTCTGGGTCCTCCAACAGGTAGTCACTAAGTTGTACAGTTGGCCTAACATTCTTTGGTTTCTGGACTTTTCCTGCTCACCATTGATCAGGCTCTAGCTCTCTCCACAGGTCTAACAAGATCATATTCAGCTGTCCATCTATTTTAGCTTTATCTACCCCAGTGGCCAACAAATCATTCCACATCTGCTTCTGCATGACCTTCACAGGACCTCTCTTATAGTCCAAGCCTGTGGACTTAGCTGTTTTATGAGACAGGGGTGTCTTCCTCTGTAGCCACCAGACAGACCTTGGTATATTGGCTCTCAACCTCTCCAAGACTAGCCATCATGGCTGTCATTTCATGGATCAGGTACCTCACATAAAAGGTCAAGATAGCCATCAGGGTCCTAAACAAGGGATCAGTAGTATGTTGCACAGGCAGGTCTCTCATTCAACTCATGAACCTCTCAGCATTGGGTCCCTGGTTATTGGTGTCAAATGGACACTGTGCATGCCCATTTCCCAGTCTACCTGTATGAGGTCAGCATATGTAGTCCATCAGCTCACTGAATCTAGCAACTCTCCTGTATCATTCCAGCTGCACAAGTGACTGTGTGGAGCCACTCTATCAATGTGTGATTGGGGTTTCTCCCATCATGCTGCTGTGCATTTAAGAGATGCTGGTGCAGCAAGTGATGGCCAATAAGTGATGCTAAGTTCTCTATCTCAGTACCAGAGCACAAAATGCCATCCATTCCTGCATCCCACATAGACAGCAGCCAGGCAGCTACTGAGTCACCAGACTTTTGTCAAAATTGCCAGCTGAACTCTACCAGCTCAGCCTGAGTATATGGGTGATACACAGTATGTTTCACCATGTGTGGTTGCCCAAAGGGTTGTCCCCCTTGCCCCATGTCCTGATTGTGTTTTTTTTTTTTTTTTTTTTAAACTTTTTGTCCTTTAATTTTTTTTTTTTTTAGTCTTTTTTTTTTTTTTTCTATTGTGGGTAAAAATCAAAATTTTCACAATACAGACCAACATTTGCAAAATGATATATAAATATGTATGCATATATGTGCATTTGCTTACAAAAATGTTATTTATATATATATATATATAAATATATTTTAAGAGGTGCTTAGATACCCAAAATATTACACGGAACCCACTGGGATTCCCATGTTGCCCACCTCCCACACCTCCCACCACATCCCACATAAACATCTCCCACAAGTGTGGCCCACCACCCTCAATGGACTTACACATCCTGGGGTCTTGCCACCAATCATAGACCACAGTTCACACCGTAGACAACACTCTCTCCCACACAGTTCTGAGTGGTGTGTGCTTATTTAAAATGTCCTACATCCGTTGCCACAAAGGTACTCAGGACAACCTCCAAATCCCAAAGAAGCCCCTGTATTTCAACTGCTCGTCCCCTCCCTGCCCCAAATGTGTCTAGTGGCCACTGGCTTCACCTCATTGTTATAATTTCTTCCATTGCTAGAATCACCATATGTGAACAACAGAATACCATCAAGTCCACTCTAGTCCATGGTTCTTCCCCCAATCCTGAGGGGACTGGGATGGTGATGTCCACTCTACCTCCAAGTAAGAGAGGGCTTATATCCCATGGATATGGTGGGTGGGATGATCCTGCCTGCAGATGCAGGCCCTCTCCATTCTCTGGGATAGCCATTGCCCATCGTTATCTCCTTGCCAGGTGACTTGGATGAGTCCATTGAGCTGTAGGGTAGGAGTTGCAGCTCCACCGAGATTCCATGCATACCTGGCACATAGGTAGGCCAGAGGCTCCAGTCTCTGGAAGTATACCTAAAAACTTCAGCATCACATATAGGTTTGAATAGAAGGGACTGATGAACCATGTGCAGGGAGGACTTATTTGAGTCCAATTCTGTTGATCTCAGGAGAACAGATTCCAAAATAAAGCCCACTGATAAGGCATCAGTCTCTGGGTCTATCCCCACTTATATAGGACCTGGGTGTCTCCAGAGCTCTCAGGAGCCCCTCTGTGTGGGGTGATAGGCACTTAGATGTTCTATGAGCTCCTACTGAGGTGTGTGTAAGAGTCACCTCTGGGATGACCTCCCGACTCTCTTTGAAGTCTCTTAGCCACTTGAACTCATTTGTCTTTACCTTTTCCCCCTTTAATTCAAGGTCTTTTTCCAGTTGTGTTGCCAGTTGGCACTTGGTATTAATCCCTCATAGCCAGGGAGGCTCATCCCCGGGAGTCATGTCCCACGTTGGGGGGAAGGTAATGCAATCATATGCTGAGTTTGGCTTAGAGAGAGTCCACATTTGAGCAACAAGGAAGCTCCCAGGTGGCAACCCTTAGGCACCCCAAAACTGCAGGCTAAGTCTCAGTTACAAGAGCAAAGACTCACAAGGGTAGTCATCAATAAAAAGAACACATCAGTGGGTCATCCTTTTTTGACAGACACTGTCCCTGCACTCAGAGGACTATTGCTGCTCCCTTGGAGACTGTGGCAGAGCTCTCCAGGCTAGGAATTCAGATTCCCTCACTTATTGTGTGATTGTCCACCCATCGTGACCATGCCCCATCTTTTGATCTTTTGAACTATTTTGTATATCTTTCATGTATATTCGGATGAACTAATTCCCATGAAACCCCCCTCCCAGACACCTCCCACCAATAATCCCCTGCAGTACCCATTGTAACCCTTCTGTGATCCAAATCCTCCATGAACATGTAGTCCATAAAATAATCAAATTCACTTACTAGGAAAAAGAAACAAGTATGATAAGCTTACATGCAAGAGAAACTCAGGGGAAAAAAAAAAGAGAAGGAAAAAAAAACAAATAATCAAACAAAAAACAAAACAATATAAAATATAATTAGCGGATTGGGACATTCAAAAAATGGGCAAAAAGGCAAAGGAAATGCGGTATATATATTCTTTTTTTTTTTCCTTTCTCCCTTTTTCTTCTTTCCTTCCTTTTATCACTGTGTTATTGGATGTCTGGTGTGCCGTGACACCTTCCCCCTCTCAATCCCCATTGTCTCCCAATTTTTCATTTGATTTTCAAAGAAGTTTTAGGTCACAGCAAAGTCACATACGGAGTGCCGGAGACTACCAGATACCAAACCACCCCCCTTCCCCAACCCATATTAACTCCCCCTTCTTTTTTAAATTTTAGCATTGTTATAACTGTTATACAGATAGCAAAATATAGCAACTAAACATTGTCAATGATTTAGAGTATAGTTTACAATTTAGATGATATAGTTTAAAATTTTGATGATATTTACCATGACCTGTATCCATTACAGTAAGGTAATGAAAAACCTTCCCCATGATCACCAAACACCCCATTAGATCTTGACTGTTCCCTTCCCACCAGCCCCCAAGGGCCCATGATACCACCCTCTCCCAACCCATGGAATGTCAAGATTCACAGTTACATGCCCTGGAGATTTGAACTTGCCCTTCCTAATCCACCCACCCACCAGTGCTGCACCACCAAACCCAGAAACACCACCACTCATCGGCCCATCCCCCAACATGCAACCACACTCTATCCCTTTACCATAGATTATGTCCATACGGGTGATGGCTCAAAGCCTGCTCTTCTCTTACTCTCTTTTGTTAGCCTGTCTTTCAGACAATGGTTCTCAGAGACTGCTCACTTTCCTCAGTTCAGATCAGTGAGGTCATATACTGTTCATCCTTCAGTGCCTGGCTTGCTTCACTCAACATAATGTCTTCAAGATTCATCCACATTATTCCATGTGTTAGCACTTTGTTCCTTCTTAAAACTGAGTAATATTCCATTGTATGTATGTACCACATTTTGCTTATCCATTCGTCTGTTGATGGGCACTGGGGTTGATTCCAACTTTTGGCAATGGTGAACAATGCCGCTATGAACATTGGTGTGCATATATCTGCTTGTGTCTTTGCTTTCAGTTCTTCTGGGTATATACCCAGCAGTGGAATTGCTGGATCATACAGAAAATCTATTGTTAGTTTTCTGAAGAACCGCCAAACTGTCCTCCACAGTGGCTGAACCATACCGCAGTCCCACCAGCAGTAGGTGAGGGTTCCTATTCCTCCACATCCTCTCCAACATTTAGTGTCTCCTATGTTTTTGATAGCTGCCATTCTGATGGGTGTAAGATGGTATCTCATTGTAGTTTTGATTTGCATTTCCCTGATAGCAAGCAATGTTGAGCATTTTTTCATGTGCTTTTTAGCCGTTTGTATTTCTTCCTTGGAGAAGTGTCTTTTCAGGTCACTTGCCCATTTTTTAAATGGGTTGTTTGTCCTTTGATTTTCAAGGTGTAGGATTTCTTTATATATGCAGGATATTAGGCTACTATCAGATATATGGTTGCCGAATATTTTCTCATATTGGGTAGGCTGCCTTTTAATTTTCTTAAAAACATCCTTTGAGATGCAGAAGTTTTTAATTTTGATGAGATCCCATTTATCTAATTTTTCTCTTTCTGCTCGTGCTTGGGGTATGAAGTTCATGAAACCATTTTCTATTACAAGGTCCTGTAGATGCTTCCCTGCATTATCTTCCAAGGTTTTTATGGCTTTGGCTCTTGTATGTAGATCTTTGATCCATCTTGAGTTGATTTTTGTATAAGGTGTGAGATGGTATTCTTCTCTCATTCTTTTGGATATGGATATCCAGTTCTCCAAGCACCACTTGTTAAAGAGGCCATTCTCTCCCAACTGAGTGGGCTTTGTGGCCTTGTCAAATATCAGATGACTGTATATGCGAGGATCTATATCAGAACTTTCAATTAGGTTCCATTGGTCAGTAGGTCTATCCTTGTGCCAATACCATGCAGTTTTGATCACTGTAGCTTTGTAGTATGTTTTAAAGTCAGGTAGTGTGATACCTCCAACTTCATTGTTCTTTTTCAATATATCTTTGGCAATTCGGGGCCTCTTGTCACTCCAAATATATTTTGTGGTTAGTTTTTCCAGTTCCTTAAAAAATATAGTGTTGACTTTTATTGGGATTGCATTAAATCTGAAGATTAGTTTTGGTAGGATAGACATCTTGATGATGTTTAGTCTTCCTATCCATGAACAGGGAATATTTTTCCATTTATTTAAGTCTTCTTTGATTTCCTTTAACAGTGTTGTGTAGTTTTCTGTATATAAGTCCTTTACATCTTTAGTTAAATTTATTCCTAGGTATTTGATTCTTTTATTTACTATTGTAAATGATATTTTTTTCCTGATTTCCTCAGTTTGCTCGTTATTGCTGTACAGAAATACTACTGATTTTTGTGCGTTGATCTTATACCTTGCAACATTACTGAACTCCTGTATAAGTTCTAGAAGCCTTGTTGTCGATTTCTCAGGGCTTTCTATGTATAGGATCATGTCATCTGCAAATAATGAAATTTTTACTTCTTCTTTTCCAATCTGGATGCCTTTTATGTGCTTTTCTTGTCTCAGTGCTCGTGCAAGTACTTCTAAGACAATGTTAAATAGGAGTGGTGATAGTGGGCATCCTTGTCTTGTTCCCGATCTCAGAGGGAAGGCTTTTAGGATTTCACCGTTGAAAATGATGTTAGCTTTGGATTTTTCATATATACCCTTTATCATTTTCAGAAAGTTTCCATCTATTCCTATCTTTTTTGGTGTTTTTATGAGGAAAGTGTGCTGTATTTTGTCGAATGCTTTTTCTGCATCTATAGAGATGATCATGTGATTTTTTTCTTTCAGTCTGTTTATGTGGTGTATTACATTGATTGATTTTCTTATATTGAGCCATCCTTGCATACCCGGGATGAAACCCACTTGGTCATGGTGTATAATCCTTTTGATATGTTGTTGAATGCGATAAGCAAGTATTTTGCTAAGGATTTTAGCATCTAGGTTCATTAGAGAAATTGGTCTGTAATTTTCCTTTCTTGTGGTATCTTTATTTAGTTTTGGTATTAGGGTAATGTTGGCATCATAGAATGAGTTAGGTAGTATTCCTTCTACTTCTATTTTTTGGAAGAGCTTAAGTAGAATTGGTGTTAGCTCTTTCCGGAATGTTTGGTAGAATTCAGCTGTGAAGCCATCTGGTCCTGGACTCTTCTTAGTTGGGAGGTTTTTAATGACTGAGTCTATCTCTTTACTTGTAATTGGGCTGTTGAGTTCATCTATTTCTTCTTTCATCAATGTTGGCTGTTTGTGGGTTTCTAGAAACTTGTCCATTTCCTCTAAATTGTCATTCTTGTTGGCATATAATTTTTCAAAGTAGCCTCTTATGAAACTCTTTATTTCTGTGGGGTCAGGAGTGATATCACCTTGCTCATTCCTTATTTTATGTATTTGCATCTGTTCTCTCTTTTTCTTTGTTAGTCTGGCTAAGGGTTTGTCAATATTGTTGATATTCTCAAAGAACCAGCTTTTGGTTTTGTTTATTGTTTCCAGTGCTTTCTTTTTCTCTATTTCATTTAGTTCTGCTCTGATCTTGGTTATTTCCTGCTTTCTACTTCCTTTAGGTTTAGTTTGTTGTTGTTTTTCCAATTCCTCCAAGTGTGCAGTTAAGTCTTCAATTTTAGCTCTTTCTTCTTTTTTAATATATGAATTTATGGCTATGAACTTCCCTCTCAGGACTGCTTTCACTGCATCCCATAGGTTTTGATATGTTGTGTTGTCATTTTCATTAGTTTGAAGGTAGTTACTGATTTCTTTTGAAATTTCCTCTTTGACCCACTGTTTGTCTAAGAGTGTGTTGTTTAACTTCCATATCCTTGTGCCTAACCTCTTTCTCTGGCCCTTAGTGATTTCCAACTTCATTCCATTGTGGTCAGAGAAATTACTTTGTATAATCTCAATCTTTCTGAATTCATTGAGTGTTGTTCTGTGGCCTAGCATGTCGTCTATTTTGGAGTATGTTCCATGTGCACTCGAGAAGAATGTAAATCCCGCTGTATTTGGGTGTAGTGTTCTGTATATGTCTATTAAGTCCAAGTCTTCTAATGTATTGTTGAGTGCCTTAGTTTCTTTATTGGTTCTCTGCCCAGATGTTCTGTCTAATGATGATAGTGGTGTGTTGAAGTCCCCTGCTATAATTGTAGAGGAATTTATTTCTCCTCTTAGTTTTTCCAGAGTTTGCCGCACGTATTTTGAGGCACCTCGATTAGGTGCGTAAATGTTGACGATTGTTCTCTCTTCTTGAGAGATTACTCTTTTTACTAATATGTAGTGTCCATCTTTGTCTCTTACAATAGTTTTGCATTTAAAGTCTATTTTGTCTGATATTAGAATAGCTACTCCTGCCCTTTTTTGACTATTGTTAGCTTGTAAAAATGGTTTCCCAGCCATTCACTTTCAGCCTCCTTGAATCCCTGGGTCGAAGGTGGGTTTCTTGTAGACAGCATATAGATGGATCATATTTTCTTATCCATTCTGCCAATCTGTGTCTTTTGATTGGTGAATTTAATCCATTAACATTCAGTGTTATTATTCGTAACGAATTTCTTACTTCAGCCATTTTTTTTTGGGGGGGGTTAATGTATGTCATATGTTGTTTTGTTTCTCTTTTTGACTTTTCAGTTGTTTTTAAACTCTCCTCCCTGATTGTGTTTTATCTTTTGCCTTATGACCAGACGAGCTGGTGGAATGGGTCCTACCTCTTCTTCCTCATCCGAACTACTCCCAACCGACACGTATTGACACTCCAGTCGCGCATGCAACTGCTGAAGTTGCTCATGCAAATGGTCAATTTCCGTCTTCTGTTCACACAAGTGGCTAGCCTGTGTCAATGTCTATTGGGTGATGTCTCATAACAGAGACAGGAACACCCATCCTACCTATGCAGCAGCCTCATTGGGCTTCATTTCCCCTATAGCCAACTTGGCCTGCTGCAAGAAACCTAGCATCACTGCAGTGTCATTGGTTGGTGTCACATCTGGACACATACACCATTGAGATAGCCACTTGGCTACACCAGCCCACACACATTTTGGAGACCATCCAGTGTCTGTATTCCCTACCTCCTCAGCCAGTGGAGCAGTGGGAAAACATGTCAAATCCTGCTGACTATGCCATTTGTTTACTGCATTAACCTTGGGAGCTCACAAGGGAGAAAGGTAGAAAAAGACTTTAGGTGGAGAGAGAAGTTTGCTCATACTGACACAGCCAAAGTCTCTCTAGCGTACAGTCATGTCCATCCTTTATTTGCAGGTTTATTTATACACTATGGTTTATCACTCAAGTGTTACACAGAAGGAACACAGAATGTAAATTTTTGGAATCATTTTTGCTGTGCCCGTAGACTATGTGTGCTGGGCCAAGGATGTATGAATTGGATACAAGGCATGCTGAGTCAGGGGCAAAGGGCTTTGTGAGCTTCTAGCTGATCCAGCAGTTGGACTGCTGCCTGAGTCTGTTGGGTTTCTGCCCAAGTCTTTAAACCTCATACTCTGAGTCTGTTGGGCCATTGCCTGAGTCTTTAACCCTCACACAGTGAAGAAGACAGTGGAAACCCAAGACAGGTTGAAAGCTAGGTCTTTTGTGCCAAACAGTAAGCCAAGGAGCAAATGCAAAAGAGAAATTATTTTAAAAAATTAAGTGAGCTACTCCAGTGAACACAGGAATGACAAGAAAGCAAAACAGCCTTATTGTTGATATAAAGTTTTAGTGCTCTGGATAGAAGATCAAAAAATCTAAATTGGGAAGCGGATTTGGCTCAATCGAGAGGGCTCCCATTTACCATATGGGAGGCCCCAGGTTCGATTTCCGGGGCTTCCTGGTGAAGGCAAGCCAGCCTTTGCGGCGTGGTGAGCTGACGCAGCAAGATGACGCAACAAAGGGAGACAAGTAGACACAGAAAAATGCACAGCAAATGGACACAGCGAGCACAAGCAGCAAGGGGGGATAAATAAATAAATAAATAAAATCTTAAAAAAAAAAAAATCTAAATAGTCCCTTAAGCCAAAATCTAATCCAGAGCAAGTCCCTATGTATCTTCAAATCTATGAAGACTGATATAGGTGAGAAAGCTGATGAAGTAAGCCTTGAAGTTAGAAAAAGTTGGCTCATGATGTGTAAGGAAAGAAGCCTTATCCATAATGTGAAGCAGCAAGTGCTGATTTGGAAGCTATGGCAAATTATCCAGAGGATCTTACTGAAATATTTGATGAAGGTGGTTAACTAAACAACACATTTTTGTTTTAGACAAAACATCCTTGTATTGGAAGAAGAGATGATCTAGGACTTTCCTAGCTAGAAAAAAGTAGTCAAGTCTAGATTTATATCTTCAAAGGACAGACTTTCTCCATTGTTAGAGGCTAATGCACCTTGTGACCCTAAAGTTGAAGCCAATGTTCATTTAACATTCCAAAAATTCTAGGACCATTAAGGATTATGCTAAATATACTCTGCCTATGCTCTAAATATGGAACAACAAAGTGTGGATGACAGCATATCTGTTTACCACATGATTTAATAAATAATTTAAACCCACTCTTGAGATCTACTGCTCAGGAAAGAATAAAAAACAAAACACAAGAAACGTCTTTTTCAAAATATCACTCCTCATTGACAATGCACCTGTACATCTCACTGTTGGAGATGTACAATAAGATGAAGACTCTTTTTATGCTTCCTAACAAAATATCCTTCCTGTAGCCCATGGATCATGGAGCGGGTAACAAACATAAAGAATTACAAAACTCAGGCTCAATATAAAAGGAGTTTCTAAGAAAACCCAGTAAAAACAGAGGGGACAAAAACATTTGTACCAGAAGGCACCAGAACACTCACTTTCTTCTAACTGATACATTGTGCCTGATTTTCAACAATAAATTGCAAATAAAACTCAAAGGCAAAACGCAGTCTAAAGATCAGGGTAAGCATTAGCACCACATGCAGATATGATAAAGACGTTAGAATTATCAGGCAAAGAATTTAAAGTGACTAAGTTTACTATGCTAAGAACTCCAATGGAAAAATTGGACAACATACAAATGCAGATGGGTAATGTAAGCAGAGGACTGGACACTATATGAAAGGATAATGAAGAAATGGTAGCTCTCATACACTTTAACATAAATAAAAGATGTTTTTAATTGGGTCATCAGAGGACTGAACAAAGACAAGAAGAGTATCAGTGAGCTTCAATATATATCAATAGAAACTTTCCAAACTGAAGGGCTGGAAGGAAAAAAAGGAATTAACCAATGCAAGAGATGATCCAATAACTGTGAGTAAGGTATAACATGTGTAATAAGGAAGTCCAGAAGAAGAAAGATAGATAGGAACAGAAAAAAACATTTGAAGTATTAATGGATGAGAATTGCACAAAATTATTGACACAGATCCAGGAAGCTCAGAGAAGTCAAAACATTATAGTTATAAAATCAGTCAATCAAATAAACAAAAACAAAACAAAACAAAAAATACTCTAGGCATATCATATTCAAACTGTAGAAATCAAAGATAAAGATAAAATCTTTGGGAAAAAAAGCCATAGTTAGAAATCAACTTAACTATAGAGGAACATGGTTAAGAATTATAGCACAGTTCTCCTTAGAAGCCATTCAAGATGAGAGTGAAGTGAAATATTTAAAGTTTTGAAAGAAGGAATACAATTTTATAAAAAAACCACAAACCAAGGGTTTTGTATGCAAGAAAGTTCACTTTCAAAAGTGAAGGAGAAATGAACAGACAATGGTGAGGTACTGAAAGAGGGAGAGAGAGAATTAGTAGAGAAAATGTGGGGTAGAGAAAAAGAGAATGAGGAATTTTTTTGCAACAGAAATATTTGTTATCGCCAAAATATATTAATATATTAATACACACTCATATTATTATTTTATATCTTTGCAGCCATTCAAACTAAATTAGAAATTTTATAAAATTTGTTTATCTTTGTGTGTTTTTAAGAGATTTAGGTAAATTGTCTGAATGTACCATTCTGATTTTTTTCTATGTTGAATATCAAGTAAGTCTTGCATCTATATTTTATTCATTTTGAGAAAGGAATATTATAAGGAACTCCCTCATTAGTTTTGACAAAGCAATAATATTTCTGAAAGTATGAGTTTAATTTTCTAGTTATACTTTCATAGCATAATCTAAGACAAATAAAGACTCTTCTGGATTGATTATACAAAATGAGGACTACTCTGCAACTCATCCCAGGAGGTCAGCATAAACCTGTTTTTTAAAAAGATGTAAATCATATTTAAAGACCTATTATTTAATAAATATAGAGATATAAAAATCCTAAAGAACATTAATATATCATTAATATCAGCTTTAAAAAGTAACCTCTAATCCATTTCCTGTCTCTATGAATTTGCTGATTATAGTTATTTCATATGCAAAAAGACTTAACTGAGATTAGTAGGATGATCAGATTAAGATCATCCTTTTCCCATTTAAAAGAGAGAGGGAACAAAAGAAATAGTAAGGAAGAAAGGAAGGAAGAATCTTGAATGACTCTAAAAATACATCAGGACTTGCAGTCTTTGGGTGAGTTTGCATCAGAGAGATAAATATACATACTGTTTTACATTTGGGGAAGAATATCAAATCACAGCTTTGCAACTTGTGATGATCTTTGAAGATTTTTTCCTTTTGATCTGATCTCCTTCATTATATTTATATCTCATTATGTCAGAATCTACAATACATGGACAAAATCCTGTGGGCTGAGTGATACTGTTTGCATTGCAGCTGTGCCATATATCAGGGGCCTGTGCAGAAGTACGGGAAGGCTTCATCCATTTCCCATCATCAGATATAGTTTTCTCTCTTTACTTGTGATATGTAAAATTTGTAACATGGATCGCTGATCAGGATGAACACTTTCCTTAATGTTTTTAGGTATATTATGTGAAATAAAACATAGTACCCAAGTTTGACCTGTGGAATGTTTAAAGTGTGGCAGGTTCACCAATACTGTAAGAAGAATATATACAACTGACATAATTCATTTAAGAACTGATCCTCCCTGATCCTTTAATTGTGCAGATTTTAAATTCAGGTTGGCTCTCACTAGAAATATATGCAGAGATAATTCCAACCCTCAAACCTTACTTTCCCTATCAAAACACCTGCAAATTTAGTATAAAAATAGAAGGGTCCAAGTTTCTCTGATGAATATATAAGCCTAAGTCAAAGTATTTAATATTTTATTTTGATTTTGCCATCAATTTACTATTACAAATATCTTTGTTGCACAAACATTTGTTTCCCCACTCCATGTTACATTGGGTAAACTCTGATGGTGCTTGAATCTGTATGCAAGCTTCAAATTCTCTGACTTGGGATAATTCCAAGAAGATTTCTGTAGGACATTCAAGTGAAATGAGCTTCACTTAATTACAGCAGTAATTTGTTCTCTGTTGCATACTGTGTTAGCTTTGCTCCCTTCCCTGACTCATATTTCCCATTCTCTCACTTATGCTTCCAGGAATCACTTACCAATTAAATATTATATGCCCATGCCCTTGTCAAAGGATCTGCTCAAGTGGGGATTTAAACTCTGACCATCTCTATCACTTGTATGGAGTTGGTAAAAGGAGAGCACAGATATCCATGGTATAAATGAATCTCTGTAGATGCAATTAATAGGAAACAATGATAATGCTAATATCACATTACAGAAAAACTGGAAGCTCTCATAAAAAACTGTGATACTTGAAACATAAACCCTGATTCAGCATCAAAAACACTGACCTAGCCATCCCAAACTTTGCTAAGACCACATTCTAGATGAAGCTTTCAAAGATTGCTTACTCCTTTCCCCTTAAGAATTTTCATTGTTTGGATTTCCAGTATTAATATAGAAATCATAAAAATAGAAACAAATCCCTTGCTTTCTTCAAAGAACATAACAATGTTGCTAATAATATCAAGTTACTCTAGAAAACATCTTTATGAAATGAGAATGTTAATATGTATGGTATAAGGTGCTGAGTCTGGCACTGTTAATATTGTCATTCCAATAACTTAAATTACTGAAACCCTGAGTCAAGATTAGCTCATAGGTGCTAACCTGAAGGTGGGGGCCTTCTATGCACCTCGAATCGGGAATGTGTTATTGCTCTCCCATGTAGATGCTAACCTCACTGAAATCAGAGGAATTTATGAGTGTCTCTACCCTTTGAGACACAACGTTGGCAGCTTGAATACAATTTGTTATTATTCCCAAAGCATCTGTGACCAAGGAAATGATGCCACAGGGTCTTTATTAACTATTGGGGTATCTTTGATTTCCCTATCAAGAAACATTCTTTTATTTTCAATTCCCCTGCTTTCCAGTGTTATTTTGTTTAACTCCCTCTCAAACACATTGATTTAAGTGTCTTATTTGTTGGATACACACTTTAATCTTCCCAAAATTATTTCAGTATTCAACATTTTCCACAGTGGCTTCCTCCAAGTTTTATCTCTGAGTTTAAGGTAGATTTTTTAATATGCCCTAAAGTATTTTTAAAAGATTCAGAAGGAATACAAATTATGAATATGTGTGTTACCTTTATTTTATTTCTTTATTTTATTCTCATAATTAAATTGAGTTTATCCTGCCTTAATATCTTATACAATAATCATCATCGGTCTTCATTCACAATTCTACTCCAATATCTTTCCTAAGGATACCTTCTATGAAGGCTGATATAGGTCCTTAAAAAGGCATACATCTTCATAAAGTAAATTTCATGTATATTTAAATGAGCTTTCATATGTTGTTAAATATCTCATTTTGTTATTTAAGGTCTTCATTAGGGATATGGGAACTATTAATTTTACTACATATACACAAATTTTTACTGCCTTCTCTTATCCATTAATATTATAGTAACATTATTATAATTGCTATAATCTGTATGTCCTGCCACTTAATAAATGCATTTTCTTTAGTAAGAAACATCTGGTTAGTTGCTAACAACTGAGTTCTACATGTTTCACCACAATTAACAAATTGAACATCTCTGTAAAAATATATCCAGGAGTAGATCGATTATTCCAGACAAATATACAAATTTAAATTCTAATGGATACTTTTAAGATTACTTCTTATCAATATACTTTCCACCATCAAGGTACAAGGATTTTAGACTCCTGACATCTTACTTTCTTATGAATTTATGCTGCTTATACATATGATAAAGATTGAGAAAGATAATTTAATCAGATTTAATATGATAGAGTATAATTGTTATTTGCCTTCACATGTTATTATATTTTAAATTCTCAAGTAGTGGTCTGAATTTGAAATGCAATTAAGCACAATCCATGTGTATTAGTCAGGGTTTTCTCAGGAAACAGAAACAACAGGAAATATCTGTCAATAATATGAAATTTTAAGAGTCTCTCACGTGACCGTGGGGATGCACAAGTCCAGGTACCGCAGGCAGGCTGCAAACCAGTGGCTCCGATGGAAGTCCGATGAAAGGTCGCTGATGAGTTTCTGGGAGAAGTTGCCTGTCCAACGACGAGCTGGGAAATTCTCTCTGAATGTTGAAATCACTTCTGCCTTTAAGTCATTCAATTGATTGGATAAAAGCGCCACGCATTGATGATGTAATCTCCCTGACTGATGCAGATGTAATCAGCCATCCACGCAGTAAACTCACTGGTGATTGAAGTCCATAAATGCTCTTGTATTACAATTAGTCCAGTGCTTGCTGGAACAAACACCTGGACACAATTACCTGGCCGAGATGACACATTAGCCTAACCATCACAGTCCACCCCTTGTCAACTCGGCAATCTTACACATTACTCTAAACCATACTTAGTCTCTAAGTAAAAACAATAACAGACAAGCATACATATATATTTCCACCTAACAATGTTCAACTGCCCTGTGTACAACCAGAAACGCATTAATTCCCCACAGAACAGGGTGCAAGTCCTTGGGTAATAGTTACTCTTAAACTTGATATCCTTAAATATTATGATGTGGAATTAATACAACTTTTCATGATAGCAGAAAAGGTTGGGGAAGAAAACAAAGAAATTCATTTTGTGTACATATACAATCATACTCATTACAAAACATGGAAGAAGGGTTCATAACCATTACAGTCCTCGTTTCTGTAACTGGTCATGTGGTCAAAGTTCATATTTATCACTACCTTCTTCCACTACCCATTCCATGTTCCCGTTACCTTCAGCAAGCACTTCAGATAACCTTGGTTCTTTGCCCGGTGGGGTGACCCAAATTTTCATTCCTGAATATTCTGGGCCATTGTTAGTCCTGCTTGAATTGGTTTGTTGCAATTTTCCATTGACTTTAATCACGGGGCATGGCAGGACTAGGAGACACCCTAGAGGATCTCCTGCATTCCAGGCAAACTCTTCTTTACCCCCATTATGTAGATGTAGTCCTATATGTAGATAGTCAGGATCAATCACCCCAGCTAGTACAGTAATTCCCTTCTTTGCTTGTTGATTCACAGGTAAGAGGAGCCCAAAGTGGCCAGGTGGCAGTCTTAACTTCCAGTTCAATGGAATCACTGTTATGTTCCCAGGTGGCAGCACTCCTCCTCTTGGGACTAAAACCTGTAGGCCAGCAGAGCTTAAGGTTTCAGGGACAGGAAGCAAAAATTTTCCTAGTGGGTCACTAGGGGTAATAGTGAGTGGTGCCATTCCCATTTCCACCCCTTGTTTCCTGGACCCATGAATCCTGGCTATGGGAGAAACAGCACCATAGAAAGGACGCTGATTCAGAGCATACACAGCCTCCTGGAGAACATTGCCCCAGCCCTGCAAGGTATTGCCAACTAGTTGGCACTGTAATTGAGTCTTCAAAAGGACATTCCACCATTCTATTAATCTAGCTGCTTTAGGGTGATGGGGAATATGGTAAGACCAGTGAATTCCATGGGCATGTGCCCATTCCCGCACATCATTTTCTGTGAAATGGGTTCCTTGATCAGAAGCAATGCTGTGTGGAATGCCATGGCGGTAGATAAGACATTCAGTAAGTCCATGGATGGTAGTTTTGGAAGAAGCATTGCGTGCCGGAAATGCAAACCCATAGCCAGAGTATGTGTCTATTCCAGTTAAAACAAATCACTGTCCCTTCCATGATGGAAGTGGCCCAATGTAGTCCACCTGCCACCAGGTAGCAGGCTGGTCACCTCGAGGGATGGTGCCATATCTGGGGCTGAGTGTGGGTCTCTGCTGCTGGCAGATTGGGCATTCAGCAGTGGCTGTAGCCAAGTCAGCCTTGGTGAGGGGAAGTCCATGTTGCTGAGCCCATGCATAACCTCCATCCCTACCTCCACGGCCACTTTGTTCATGAGCCCATTGGGCAATGACAGGAGTGGCTGGGGAAAGAGGCTGAGCATTAGCCACAGAGCGGGTCATCTTATCTACTTGATTATTAAACTCTTCCTCTGCTGAAGTCACCCTCTGGTGAGCATTCACGGGGACACAAATATGTTCATGTTTTTTGCCCACTCAGAAAGATCTATCCACATAGCTCTTCCCCAGACCTCCTTGTCACCAATTTTCCAATCATGTTCCTTCCAAGTCCTTGAAATGTCTGGCCGAGTTGACACATTATCCTAACCATCACACCATATCACCAGATATATTGAGAGATTTTATCAGAGGAAAATAAATACAAAATGTTTATATATCTTTAATATTTCAGTATTTTTAGTAGTGATTAGATGGACAGTTTAGGATAATGCTGATAAAGCATTTGTTTAAGTCACACAAAACTGACATGCACTCTATAGGAGAGGTGGGCTGTTGGATTGCCAAATCCTTTGGCTTTGTGTACTGGACACATGACTAGACTATTTCTCATTCTCTCCTGCACTCAGGTATGGCAAAGTGGCTGTGACCTAGCCTAACTCATGTTTTGTATCCAATCTTCAAACTCACTGTGAGCCATTCATTCCATCATTGTGAGTTTGTCCTGAATGGCTTTCTACAATGGCTTTCTGGTTTAGAATTTGTATTTTCCAATTGATGAACAATAAAATGTTGATGAAGTGTTGAAAAAGCATAAGGAAGAAAGTAAAGAATGAAAAAAGTGATTACAGTGGAAGAGAAGATAGCATTGTAAACAAAGAAATGTTTGTTTCCAGCCATATTCATTATTTGGTTATCAAGAAGCTATATTTTAAATGTGAAAATATCTAATATTTATTTCATGAAAGGTTCTAAATATCATGAAATAATCTCATGATTCCAGGTTTGAATCAATACTTTTTCTGATTGAGTAAACAGGAACCATTAACATTCAGTAATCTATTCTATTAGTTTGTTGAACTATATATTAGAAAGGGGTTTTTTTGCCTTAAATTATTAAAAACCTCTTTTCATTTTTGTATCTCAAACCACTTGTATTAGTCAGCCAAAAGAGTCCTTATGCAAAATACCAGAAATCTGTTGGCTTTTATAAAGGGTATTTATTTGACGTAGAAGCCCACAGTTACCAGGCCATAAAGCATAAGTTATTTCCTTCACCAAAGTCTCTTGCCATGTGTTGGAGAAAGATGGCTGCCAACATCTGCAAGGGTTCAGGCTTCCTGGGTTCCTCTCTTACCAGGGCAGATTTCTCTCCAGGCTCAGATCTTCTGCTCTCTACATAAGGCCAGTTGTAGACTGTCAGACAAATGACTTGTCTCTCTCCCCTGGGCCTCTGCTGTGTCCAATTTAGCCTTCTCTCATACCTCAAGTATCTGCTACTCTAGGTGTTTACTTCCCAGGCTCCAGGATCAAAACTCCAAACTCTCTTCTCTGTGGTACAGTTTCTCTGTGAGTCCCCATGCCCTTGGTCCTGCTGTCATTGCCCAATCAAAGCCTCAGTCATTATTAATCAAATAAAAGTGAAACCTCTGAATCCAATATAATCTCACATGCCCAAAGGAATAAGCCAATTTACAAACATAATCCAATATCTATTTTTGGAATTCATAACCAATATCAAACTGCCACATTGCTCCTGTGTTTAGAATTGCTTCTGAAGAAATAGGACTTTTGATATTTACATTTTAGATAACAAAAGTTTATTTACATCTTGTGAGATGAGGTAGAATTTATTATGACAACTGCTGTGCAAACAAAGCTACTTTTTCCAGATAATCCTTATTCCTTATAAAATTGCCTTGATAAACAATAAAGAGACAAAAGCTATTTGGGACAGCAGCTTGGAATAGAAGGTGACAAGTGGGGTAATAATTTTCAAAAGACCTCAAGCTACATAAAGTAATAAAACTCTATTTCAGAGAAGGGACTAAGGATAGTTTTTGATGGCAATGTAGAAAGAAAATGACAGATGGAAAAGGAGAAGAATAGGAAGAAAATGAAGGCAGTAAAATGGCATAAAGTTTGGGGATATAGAATAAAAAGGTAAGTTTGGGTTGTTTTTTTTTGTTTTTTTTTTTTGTGGTGAAGTTGTTCTATTACACACAGAATAAGGAGGCCTGATGATATGATATAAAATTCTACTTTGCTCAGAGGCGTATGGCATTGCAGACTTCAGCAGTTGGCATCTGTAAAGTTCCAGAGAGAGGGATATGCTGCTTAAACCAAATTTATCTAGACCTTAAAGGATAAAGAAAGCCAATTTTGGAAACAAAAATTCCTTTATTTTGCATTTAAAAAATGGAGAATGATGGAAATTGCTTTTTTCTTCTTTATAGTTGTTGATGCAATATAATATATACCCATATGTATATACTCAGATGCATATAAAATATTGAAGTATAAAATCACAGACATTAAAAAAATGAATTACTAAACAAATCTTTAGTGAAAAGGGCATGGAATTTCAGTCACTTAGATTTGGGTTTAAATTTGCAAAAAGGGCCTTTCGTCTTTCTTCCTCGCCTTGGTTCTGGGCCTAAGGCGTTTGGAAATTCTTGTAGGAGGGAGTATGGAATATTTTGAGGATCAAAGATTGGGCAAGATGGCGTTGGTGTAGGAGGGCGCACACTGCAAGCTCCCAGA